>JAWNLU010000744.1:0-600000 GCA_035042165.1 Drosophila kuntzei | reverse complement strand
ATTGCATTTAAATATAATTAAATGGTATTTTTTTGATAGTTGAAAAAGCAAACTAACTAAATCAAATATTTGTCTATAGCTAGAAAACTTGAATTAATTCAAGAAACTTTAATTTTAGTTATTGTTTCAGTTTTCCAGCTATTGTTTTAATATTCAATTTTATTTCTAGTTTGCTTAAATGGTTTTTATGATTTTTCTATTGCTGGCTAAACTTCAGTAAATAAAACAATTTTTTTTTTATTTATTTAAAAGCTCCGCAGAGTTATTTAAAAATAGTTCACAAAAATTTGTAAATTGTATTTAAATGTAATTAAATAGAATTTATTGATATATTTGAAAAATCTAACTAACTAAATACAAGGAATTTTAATTTTAGTTATTGTTTTAGTATTTCTTGCTCTTATTTTAATATTATTTTGTAGCTTGTTTAAATGGAATTAATTGAGGATTAAAAAATTAAAACTAACTTAATCAAATATTTGTCAACTGCTGAGAAAACTTCAGTAAATAAAACCAATTGTTAATTTATTAAAATAAAGATTTGCTTGATTAAAAATAATATATAAAAAAATAAGTAATATAAAAGTGTAATTTTTGTTTTTTGTCATTTTCTAATTTGATTTCAAATGTTAAATATTATTTTATTTATATTATTTGTTGATAAATCATAAAGTTTGAGTTGGTTAAATTTGATTGCTTGGCGACCTTTCTAATTATTAAAATTTGTAATCATAAAATATTAATCGAATTTTAATATTAATTTTTAGGAAGCACAGCAGCAGCAGGAGGAGGAGCAACGCAGGCGGGAGGATGAGGAACGCCAGCGTGTTGAGCGCGAGGAGGCTGAAAAGAAGGCCAAGGAGGAGGCTGAAAAGCAGCGCGTCGAGGTTGCCGAGCGTCTCAAGCGCGAGGAAAAGGAGCGCGAGGAGAGACGCAAACGTGTCGAGGCGATAATGTCGCGTACACGCAAAGCTGGCGCTGCTGCCACGCCCGCCAAGGTGAGTGACATTAATCCTACCAATCTGAGAAAACTCCAATTAATGTTCCTCAATCAATTGCAGGAATCAAATGATGGCAAAGTTGCGTCGGCGCCCAAAGAAAGCGATAGCAATAGCAGTAATAGCAACAGCAACAGCAACTCAACTGGAGGATCGCCGAACAGCAGCAACAGCAGCAGCACAGATGTTGCCCCAAGCGCTGTGGCAACAACTGAGACAACAGCTGTGACAACAGCTGTGACAACAACTGTGACAACAGATCAGGCCATGTATGAGCAATCGGTGCTGGACAAGGAGAATTCGCTGATTAACAGCTTCTCCAATATGATTATCGATGAGAATGCCAAGAACTTGCAACCGTTTGAGGTGAGCAACGGCAAATTGTTGCATGTGGAAGCTGCTGACGTTGCACCCGTTGCACCAACTGTCGCATTGGCCAATGGCAATGGCCACATCGAGAATGTTAACAATAAAAAGTATGTGTAATCCCTATTTAATGTTATTATTGGAACTCTAATCGTTAACTCACTTATTGCAGTGACATCAATCTGCTGCAGGATGCAGTGACTCCAGTTCCAGTTGCAGCGGCCGTCGCCCAGTTGATCGATCTGAGCATTGAGTCACAACATCAACATCAAGATGATGATCATCTGCACATCAACAACAATAACAATAATAATAACAACAACAGCTTGCTGACAAGCACAGCGGCAACCACCACGCTAGTCACTGCTGATAGTCACGAGAATAAAGGTATATATATAATACATATCTCATAATATGACTAAGATATACATAAACACCTTCTTCAGTTTTGTAAGCCTCCAACTTAATTCTATATATCTACAGTAAAGATATAAGCAGCAGAAAGTCAGCCTAATAATTAAATTCTAATTTAAATGAGATTGAGGAACTATAAGAATTTGTTTTCTCGAATTTGTTTAAGATTTTCAAGTAAAAAGTTTGAAAATTAAATCTTTCCATTAGTATCTGATAGTCACGAGAATAAAGGTATATCTACTCTCCAAATATATCTACCAATATGACTAAAACTTATAAAAATACCTTATCAAGTTTTGTAAACTCCAAACTGAATTCTATATATTGAAATTTGAAGTATAAGTAAGATTTCTTTTCTCGAATTTGCATAAGATTTTCAAGTAAGATTTTCAAGCTTGAAAATTTAATTTTTACATTAATGTCACGAATAGTCAGGAGAATAAAGGTATATATACTCTCTAAATATATCTCCCAATAAGACTAAGATTTACAGAAAATACCTTACCAAGTTTTGTAAGTTTCAAACAGTAAAAATAAGACCAATAATTAAATTCTAATTAAAGCATTTAGATGAAAATGAAATTGAGAAACTACAAGAATTTTTTTCTCCAATTTTTTGAAGATTTTCAAGTCAAAAAATGCAAATATTGGAAAATTTAATTTTTATCCATCAATGTTTATTTTTATTACTTTTTTGAAGAACTTCAAGCTGCCATAACTTTGTCAAATCTTATTTGATTTCCTTGCGGAATGTCAATTTTATCATTATTATAATTTTAATAAAGATTTTTAATTTGATTTTGCATCAAAATTGTAAAATTTAATTTTTTCACAACACTGTCAATTTTTTCCATACTTTGACACTTTTAAAAAACAAAAAGTTTCTTGGGAAAAATATTGATGCATTAATTGCCGATTGATCGACAACTTTATTAATTTATTAGATTTTATGTAAATATATTCTAATATAAGATTAAGAATAATACCATACCATTTGATAAATTATTAATGCTTATTCTATAATTGTTATTCTTTTTATTTTAGATATATCGTTGCTGTGAATCCGATGAGAAGGAAACCAAACCAGATTGTTTGTCGAAAAACTATCAACAAACAAAAGAAAACTGATATATAGCTAAATGTGTGTGGAGTATTTATTTATAGATTTGAGATAGGATCAACAATGCGATGCGTGGTTGGAGAATGTGCAAAAAGAATGCAACAAATTATGGTTACTAGAGATAAACACTAACAAACAGGAAAACAAAATGCTTATAAAACAAAACTATATACACTCTAATATACAGATATTTATATACATATATATATATATCTCTATATATTATATAACTAAATGTATGCATTATATAAAGATGGAGGAGGCAAAGCTGCAAGAGAGAAAACGAGAAACGAAGAAGAAGCAAAAGCAAAAGCAAAAAGCGAGTGCATGTAATATTAGTTAAGAACTAAGACAAAAACTAAAAGAGAGAACAATGAGAAATGTTGATAATGATTAACGATAATGATAATGATGATCAGCCTAATAATTGGCTAGCAATTCGATATATCAAAAAAAGAAATATAAAACAATTATGATGATGATCCCAAAATGCGATCTAATTTAATTATGATTATAATTATAATTAATGCTAGCAACAAAATCGCTTCAAAAGTTTTGCAATTTTTTTCGATTAAACACGAGTCTAACTTGAACTTGAGACGCAGCGTATATAATTGAAAATTATATAGAGAATAGTAAAGAATTATAATATACACCCTATATCCAACCCTCCCTCCCCCTAGTAGTCTCTGTGCGAAACATGATATGATATGAGGGCCCAGGAAATTCGAAGACGCGGTATATATGCAGATAATAATACCCTATATTATATTATAGGTCAGCTCCAGCTCCCCCTCCCCCTCTCTCTCCAAATTTGTGCACTGTTGTTTTAGAAGTTAAGTTAAATTACGTTGAGCCAACGAATCGTGAGGTATTATTTATTAAACAAGAAAACGAAACAAAAAGAATTATTTGAAATTATTTGCTGATACTTTTGTCCTATGTCCAATTCGATTCGGAGAGAATGTAACTATTATATATATATATATATATACTTTATATAGCGTAATCACAGATATCAGATATCAGTGCTTATACACACACACATATATTATAGATATATACGTAGGATCTATTTGGGGATACACAATTCCCCTTTGCAAGGCGTTGTCGTCAATTCTGATTATGATTATGTCATTTTTTATTATATACTAGTAGTGTCCACCCCCTCCTCCCTCCCACTCCCTGTCTCTTTTCTCTGTATATTTTTTGCGTCAATTTACTTTTTTGGTAATATTACATTTTTTTATATATACATCATTTATATTTGTAATTTGTATTTATCCATGTGCAAAATAAATTATGATTATTTTTTAAATTACAACTAGAAAATTATTTAGCATGCTCCAAAAACACCTAAAACAATTGTAAAAACTTAAAGAATATCAATTATAAATAAAATACAATAGTCTATGAAATACACACACATGTACATTGTGTGTGTGTGTGCCACACCCACAAAAGTAACTGAGCGCGAGGGCCTTAAAATGCATGAGAGATCAAAGTGAAGAAGAAGAAATGAAGAAATAATGGGAAATCCCCTGAATCCCATTGAAAATCCCGTTAAACTTTAGTATAATACAACAAAGAAAAATATATAATACTAAAATAAAAAACATACTTTGTCTAGTTAAATGAAAATGCTTTTCCTATGTTAAAGACCTAATAGCGATATAATCAAAAGACAAATGACATAAATGTTTATTAATTCAATAATTGTCTTGCTGCAGTGAAACAAAAAAAAAAAAAATATAAAAAATACCTTAGAACTATGTATATTTAAATTAACAATTATATATGTATGTATCACACAAAGCAACAACAACAAAACAAATATAAAAGCAATTCCCTCTATTTATTTAGAACACAATAAAAACACACATATATACACACACACACACACTGTAACACTAATGAAATTCTCTTATCTAAAACAAAACAAAACTAAAAAAAAAAAAACAATTGCATAACATATATATTTATGTGAATAAAATGTAACTAATTCTCAAGGCAAACTAAAACCGAATCCCGCAATATAGTTATTTTTGTTTGTTTTAATTTTGTCAAGGTCATGCTTGGAATGCTGTGTTTAGGATAAGGCATGTACCGTTACTAATAAACAGCAGCAGCTAAAGCTTTCATATCAGTTCACTTTCATTGCCATTAAAAGGAACAACAATTCAAACAGCCGTTATACATGTGCAATATGACATCATCAGCAGCAGAGGCAGCGGCAGCAGCAGCTGAGCTTGAGCTTTTGCAGCGTCGCTCTATGTGCTTTCGAGAGAGCGATAGAGAGAGAGGCTCATGTTAAGTAATAACCCAGCAAACATTTAATAGAATTTTTAATCACATTCGAGTCGTTTTTTTTATATATACACGAAAAATTAAGTGTTAAAAGAAATTAAAATAAAAACTTTATTAACAATTAAATTCAAAGTAAAAACTGAATAGGTACTCCGGATTAAAATAGTCGTTGGGAGTAAATGGTACCCAAGCTGTTCTTGAAGAGTCGTTTACAACCAGTTTTTCGAGTCATATTTCTAATCATTATCAATCAATCATTATGAATAATCAATCAATCACATTTTGAGTTTATGCACATGAGATTAAACTCTTTTTGAATCATCAGAAGGGCTTGAAAATGACTCATCCTGATTTCTGTTAATATGATCTTCCAAATGCTCGTTGGGTAAAAATACATAGAGTAGAATACTTGCTCAGCAGCAAAGCTGGCAACAACAACAACACTGTTGCTTTTGAGCGCTAAAATACTCTCACTCAAAGTGCGCTCTCACTGCTGTTCTCTCTCTCTCTCTCTGCTTAGTCGAGGTTACTTTCTGCGTGTGTGTGCGTGAGTGCTTGGCGCTCACTGTGAAGTTTTCTTGGTTTGTCTGTTTTATCTGCTACGCTCAAAGCACTTTTAACTTTTGCTGTGTACGGACGTGTTTTTTAATACGCTTGCGTTCTTCACTAAAAAAGAAATATATATTCCCAATTGTGATAAACATTCCATTGGCCAGAGTGCATCGATAAGTTTTTGACCAAGCAACGCGCCCTGTAAACCCGTTTCCAGCCCAAAACCCAACAACAGCAGCAGCAGCAGCCGCAACTACAAAAACAACAAATATTAACATGTCTTCGAATCGTGCTCCAAAGAGTGGCTTTGCCGCCGAAGCGCAGCGTAAGGTAACAACAACAACAACAACAGCAATAAGAAACCACATCGAGAGCACAAACAAATTTGTTGCCAAAAAATAAATTTACATTTGTATGCGTGTGTGTGTGTGTGTGTGTGAGTCGAAGCTGCATTGACTTTATTTGGGCATTTAAAAGCGAAGCCAGGCTAAAAATGGTCTTAGAAATGACCTCATTCCAAATTGGCAATGCGCGCCAGATAAGTCATCTTTATATGTATGTATGTATATGTGTATCTAAATATGTATCTTAACAATGCATGCGTAATGCGTGTGTGTTTGTGTGTGTGAGCTTCTTCTTCAAGTGATTGATTGCTGTCTGCTATGCAACTCGCTCATTTCAATGTGGATCGCAAGAGAGGGGCTCCCATTTTGATGCTAATTTGACAACATTAGTAACGCTTATTTACTGCAATTTACATATGTACATATTGTACTGAACTGCAATTGTATATTTATTTATTTAATCTCTCCCCTTTTCCTCATGGCAATTACATAATGCACTGTCCCTGACGACGTGAGTGAAATTGAAATTGTATATGGTTTGTGTGTGGGGTGTGGGGTGTAGGGAGGGGGATTAAGTGCAGTTTACCAATGGACAACAACAACTACAACAACAAAAGCAATGTGTCTACAGTTACAGACAAATGTTGCCACCCTTTTTTTGTTTTTCCTCTTTAGTTCTCCCCACTTGCTGCTTGTTGTTGCTTCTCCTTTCCCTCCTCTCTCTCTCCATTAACATTAACACGATCAATGGCTTCGCAGGAGCGAGCTTTGAGAGAGTGAGTGTGAGAGAGAGGATGTTGTGGATGATGTCATTGGGCTGCCTGCCGCCAGCTGCCCGTCTTCGTTAGCTTCCAAAAATGAGGTTCAAGAAAAGTGCCCCACGTAGCGATAGCACCTTTAACGCACACGCACACACACACACACACACACACACATGCGCACCGCACTTTAAAAAAAAGCTACAGTTAGTAAAGAAAGAGTTATGACAAAAAACAAAATGTAAGTTGTTTAGAAAAAATAAAAATTCGCAAATTTATTTTTTATTCATTTTAAAACAAAGTTGATTTTAATAAAAATTACTTTTTCCATTTTAAACTTGTTCTAAGAACCATACAAAGTATTAATTAAATTAGAAATATAATAGAAATCCATAAAAAATTTATACATATATTTTACAAGTGAATATGTATAAATTTTTGATTAAGTTAAAGTTTATGGATGTACATATATTTTTTAATCTTAATTTATTATGCTTGTCTATGATTAGAACAACTTAAAAGCAAGAAAAACGAATTTTCATTAAGCTTAACTATTTTTAAATATACAAAAAAGTTAATATGAGAATTTTTCATTTGTGTCAAAACACTTTCTTGACTAACTGTAAGTGTGTGTGTATGAGTATGAGTATAAGCAAACAAAAACAACATGCCGCTAAATCAACTTTAAAAAAATTGTTTGTCCATTTAACTGTTGAGGTGTATACAAGTGTGTGAGTGAGTGTGTGTGTGTGTGTCTGTGTGTGAGTGTGTGTGTGTGTGGTTAAGTGCTGACTCGCTTGGCAGTTATTTTGTGTACTTTTATGGCAACGACTCAAATTTCAAAAATTTCAGCAAAAATCGAGCAACTATTGCTGTCCCCCTTCCTCATCCTCTCCCTCTCCCTCTCTCTATACTTTTGTCTACTTTTACTAACCCTTTTCCTTTGCTTTTCCTCCTTCCCTCTTTGACCCAGGTTTCATTAATTAGTCGTTCTCTTGTTGTTGTTTTTGTCTATTGTCCGTTCTTCTGTATGAGTACCCATAGAAACGTTATATACCTACATATATACATACATACCTATATACATACATATATAGTAATCAGTGTCTAGATATGGTCACATTAATACATACATACATACAGACATCCGCAGCAAGTACCCAATGCTATTTATCAGTTTTCTAAATGGAACTTGTCGACTTGTACAACAACTTTTACATTATAATGTTACCTATATAGATACATATATGTATCTATGTATCTACATATGTGTGTGTGTGTGTGTTGATTGTTGCTTGTACTTTTTGGTGGTAAGCCGTCATTCATTTTTTAGATAAGCCATAAAAAGTGATGGCAACATATCATAATCATAAATCTAAATGCTGTTTGGATTTCCGGTGAAACTTTACTTGAATGCCAACACAGAGTTCTCATTTCTAAAAATGGATTTCAAATCATGTTAACAATAAAACCTTAACGGCATTAGAACTCTCTTTATCAATATGGTCCTATTCTTTCCGATCTTAAAGATTAGATGAGTTAGAAACATCAAATTGGGTAGGTGAGCCGAGGTGAGTCGAGAAATTTAAATATTATTTTTAAAAAAGTAGAAAAGTATTTATTAACATAAAATTTTTCATAAAATCCTACGATTGGGGCATTTAAATCTAATTTATTATAAAAGTTAAAGTAATAAATTTTTGTGTCATTCTCCGAGTCGAGAAATTTAATTATAACTTTTAAAAAAAATAGGAAAGTGTTTATCTTGCATACAATTTTTCGAAAATTCCTTCGATTGGAACATCTAAATCTCATTTATTATAATAGCTAAACTAATCAATTTTTGTAACATTATCTGAGTCAAGAAATTGAGCTATAATGTTAATAAAAGTAGGTTAGTGTTTATGTACAATTTTTAATATATCCAGCATACAATTTTTCGAAAAATCCTTATAAATCTCATTTATTACAAAAGCTAAAGTAATCAATTTTTTAAATATATTTTTCCCCAAAGGTTTTCATTTCCGGGTGACCACTGTAAATCTTTAATAGGGGTCTCTCTTTCGATTTGTGCATGTTTTGCACTGTTTACATTTATCAAAACAAAACAAAACCAAAAAAAAAAGAAAAGAAAATGTAAAAAAACAACTTAAAACACAACAAAAAAAACGGCAAAAAACAGTCACATAATTGACCTCGTTTACCCATTACGTTTATTTTGCGGTATTCCAAGCTTGAGTGATTGTTTTTTCTGCGGCTTTTTAACCGAATATCGGTCAGCTCAAGAGCTTTGCAATTGTCATCGGGACAGGCGAATGACACATCGAAAAGAAAGCGAAAACAAATCCGAAAACCGAAAGATGTAGCCGAAATTCGTAATTCGAAATATCAAAATGAATAATCGCAAATGCTTGACAGATTTTCAATATGCTTAAAAGCGACAGTCGTCAAATATTATTTATTTAAAAACTATTTTTTTACAATCTTTTTTTTAAATATTTACAGTCTTCAAATATTATTTACTTAAAAAAGATTTTTTTATCCGTAAACGAAAAATAAAATTTGAAACTAACAAGATTTAAAAAAATAAAGAATATTTTTAAAAACATTATTTAAACAAATGAAAAAATATATATATAATTAAAAATAAAAAATACTAATTAAAATTGATAAAAGCTTAAAAAAATAATTAATACTATCCAAAGCAGATTTTTTTTATAAAAAAACTTTGGCTACGTCCTTTTTATTATTTTTCTAACGATATACCGTTATACCATTTTTTGGGCTCAGGAAATACAAATTAGTGAAATCGGATAATTATGTCTTTAATAAACTAAAGGAGTTTTAAAAAAAATTTGTATCGGATTTGCTTAGCATACTAATTATAGATTTTAGCATATACAATTTTAAATTTAAATTGTACTCTCAAAATGAAATTGTTGCTTTAAAGTTTACTCTCAAAAAAGCATTTTTACTTTAAAGTTTAGCCTCAAACTTTAAGGTAAAAATTGTATATGTTAAAATCTATAAATCTAAATCAGCCTATTTAAATTATTTTAAAATGTTAGTAGATATTTAATATAAGTGAGCACAGACAAATTTGTTGCACTCACTGTAAAGTTTTTAACTAATCATCGCTATTGAATTATTGCCAAAGTTCAGTTAAAATTCAAAAGCCCATGACATCATCATCATCATCATTGTCATGATCGTCGTCATCTGTTGATCGTTTATTTATTTCTTTCTTTATTTATTTTTTTGGCTTTGTATCCTACAAATTGCTTATTACGCAATAATCTGTAGCGTCTGTTGTCACTTCTTTGATATGGGATGGAAGAGAAATGACTAATAAAACATGGTACATAAATATTTGAAGCATTACGTGCGAATCAATGAAGTTAAATGGAAGCGGAAACTTGCGTCAGCATTTATTAGATTTACGACTAGATTCAAAAATACTCCTCGAGGGAGTTTTAAGCGATTTCACTTTTTACTTGAATGTGGGTGTTCATGATGATAATTATAATTATAATAATAACAATGATGATGATGATGATGATGAATCTTCCAACTCGTTTTGCCCGCAGCCAAGGAAATCTGTCTTGTCAACAGCCAAAACTTTGTTTGAGTGGCACTTTTAATTTAACTAAAAGCTCAACTAAACATAATGAAGTTTTATTTGAGGCTTGGCTAATGCGAGTTGCGTGCGGGCTAACAAAAAATAACAAAAAATAAACAAAAATAAATATAAAAGAAAAACAAACACCCAATTGTACATTGTACCCACTTGTCATAGTATCTAGAAACTCCATCAAAAATGAGAAATATGTTTTTCTATTTATATTTATATTTTTAAACTAATTACGCTTTTGCTCTCAGTTGGATTTCATTTCGTCATTGTCACGCTCTTTGTAATTGCTCGTAATCGTGCTTCATTTATCAACTGACCCACAGACCCAGTGCTAACCCCAGTTCTACACCCAATGTCACTGTCATTCTCATTATCATTATCATTGTCAGTGTTCCATTCCAATAGGTTCCGCAATAGGCTGACAATAATTTTGGGGGTTATTCCTTTCTTTTTGAGCGAAAGTTTTTGAATGAATTTCTATATTAAACACCTAATTATATTGAAATTACTGCCATGTTCCATTCCATTATGTTCCGCAATGCGTTGACAATAATTCTGTTTGCATTTCTCTCTTTTTTAACGGAACTTTTTTTATGAATTTCTATACTAGACACCTAATTCCGTTGAAATTATTTCCGTGTTCCATTCCATTATGTTCCGCAATGCGTTGACAATAAGTTTGGTCGCCATTTCTTGATCTTTGAACGGAATCGGAACTTTTTAAATGAATTTCTATACTAGACTCATATGTAATTATGTTAAAATTGTTGCCGTGTTCCATTCCATTATGTTCCGCAATGCGTTGACAAAAATTCTGTTTGCATTTCTCTCTTTTTCAACGGATCTTTTTGAATGAATTTCTATACTAAACACCAAATTCTGTCGAAATTGTTGCCGTGTTTCATTCCATTATGTTCCGCAATGCGTTGACAATAATTCTGTTTGCATTTCTCTGTTTTTCAACGGAACTTTTTGAATGAATTTCTATACTAAACACCAAATTCTGTCGAAATTGTTGCCGTGTTTCATTCCATTATGTTCCGCAATGCGTTGACAATAAATTTGGTCGCCATTTCTTGATCTTTGAACGGAATCGGAACTTTTTAAATGGATTTCTATACTAGACTCATATGTAATTATGTTGAAATTGCTCCATTCCATTTTGTTCCGCATGCGCTGTCAATAAATTTTGTCGTCATTCCATTTTCTTTAAACGGAAACGGAAATTTTCGAATGAATTTCTATCCTACAGACCTAATTATATTGAAATTACTACTATGTTCCATTCCATTTTGTTCCACTTGCGTTGTTAAGCTACTTTGTCGCCATTTTTTTCTATTTGAATCGAACTTTTTGTAAGACTTAAATCCCAGAGACCTCGTTATGTTAATTTTTAGAGTTTTTCAGTCCTAGACTTGATTGTACATATATTTTTGAGTATTATATAGAAAAGAAGCTCAGAGCGGACACTCTGATAAGTAAATTCCGCTCTCACATCCTCCCAATCGACGTTGACATTAAATTTGTTTGTGCTATTAATTTTTTTTTGTACTCTTCGATAAGACAAAACACGTTCCAGAACGTTGTATATACATATGTACATATATGCATAGATGCAATACACTTGAAGTACATATGTATTTTTATTTTTTACTGTACTTTTCACACACACAGATACAATTATACATACATACATATAGTCGTCAAATTTCATGACGACCTCATAGCGAAAACTCTATAAAAATGAAATGCTACATTGAGTTTTGAGCTCCGAGTTCTCTGCTGACTCATTAAAACAACGCTAAAAATATTTGTATGAAAAAGAAAAAAGAAGAAATACAGTGTAAATAAGTTTGCTTCAGAGAATTGTGCTGTTCAGATCTGAGAATCTACTATTGATAGATGTATACACATTATATCCTTTGTTTTAGATATTTTATCATGTCCTACTTTTAAATTTGAAATAGTAAGAGTCTTTGAAAACTTCTCTGACTTTGAATATATACAAATATTATTAATTATTTTCTTCCAGTTATTACATATGTACATTTGTGCACTCCCTTTCACATTGTCTACAGGGTATACAAATTGTTGACCGTTGCTATTTTTCATTTAAATTCAAATTGTTTACTTTCGTATTTCATTTCTTGTTTTTCTTTTTTCTGTTATGTTGTAAGCCAAGTCTTTTGCCAATTTCAATTCCAATTCCACGCTTCGAATTCGCTTATTGTCTGGGCTATAGAAAATCCATAAACATCTGTAAATATTTATGCAAGAAATGTGTTAAAAATTGCCCGAATTCATTAATATTTTAACGGCTGTTTCTTTGTAATTTATGAACATGAATAATAATATGAGATGAGCCGGTTTTTGGTGTAGAATCTAACGTATAAATGTGTGTATTCCTAATCAAAATTTATTCCGAATGCCCCGAGGGTGTCAATTTATCTGCCATCAACATAATTATCATCGAGAATTATGATCATTGTGTTCAGCGATGTCAATCAAAATGTGCTTTTTATTAATCGTTCTACGATTTCTCAAACTTCTCAACATGATAAATTGACCCCGCATTCATCATTGTCTTCTTTTTTTCTCTCTCTCAATCTCAGTTATTTCTTTCTTCTTTTCGGGGTTAACCGTTCTGTGCTCATCAGATCTAATGACCTGACCGCGATTGTTAAATACCGTTTTGCAGCGCTGAAAAGATTTCGATTTTATATTTTTTTTTTTTAATTTTTTAATTTCAGCATCATTGAAAGCTGTGAAACGGTTAGCTTAATTATCGATACTATTATCGATAATTGCAACTGTCACATTTTGACATATAAACATAATAGAAGAACGCATAAATATAATTATCGATATAATTATCGATAACTGCTGCTTTGGTAAATAAAACCTAGTGTTAATTCTTTTCAAAAATAAGTATGCGAAAATAGTGTTATCGATATCAGCATCGATTATTTATCGATAAGAATATCGATAACTGCTTATGTCATATTTCCACGTACAACATCAACGTGTTGTACAAAGTTATATTAAAAAATCAGAATGCAAAAGATAAATATAGAGAACTTTATCGATTATTTCACATATCAAAATAAAACAACGCCCAGTACAAACCCATAAAAAAAAACAAAAATGCGAAAAGAAAACAAGAAAAAAGAATCTGTTGATTAAGATATAAAAATTCATTTGCTTAATGCTGATTAGCGTGTTTTATGGGCGATATATCTGCATATAACAGCTTCTTGATCAGCTCATAAAGTTTATCGATAAGATAATAACTACCGTTACGAGAAGCGTGAAAGAGATGGAGATAGAGACAGGGAGAGAGAGAGTGACAGATAGAAAGAGAGATACATATATAAAGATAGACTGTTTGGAAGCCATTCACCTTCAATAAATATAATGCGACCCCTCCCTCTGTTTCCTGCTCCCTAATTCCCCCTATTTCCCTTTTAGGGGTATCGCGATAAGGAACAAAGCAAAACAATTTTGTGCTTGTAAATTGCGAAATGCGAGCACAACAACAACAACAACAATAATAAAAAACTACTCAATTGGCGACAACAACAATCGTTTCATTTGTTTCTGAGATCATTCATTTTAATAGAGTCGCTGTCAGAGTCACTCAAGAACGAAAGAGAGAGAGAGAGAGAGAGAGAGAGAGGCATGATTGTTAATCTAAAATCATTTAGCGACAGCAATTCAATTAAATAACACTAATAAATAGGTGCTAAACGGACACCGATTTAACCCCAGAAACCCCTAAATAAAATAATGCTAAAACAACACGCAATGCGAGACAATTTTCAACTTTTCTCTGTCTCTGTCTCTGTCTCTGTCTCTGTCCCCCTCGATTGGCGCCACTCCAATAATTCCAATAATTCTCAACAAGTGGGCCTCGTCTCCATGCCAAAATCGGTGCGAAGGACGCCCAAACAAATAGCCGGCATTTGCTTTAGGCCATATATGGATGTGGCTCGAAACAAAAAAACAGCAGCAACAACATTCACAAATATGGTTATTCATATGTTCAGAGAAAACATATGAAGCTAAACAACTGAACAATTGAAACAGCAGTTTCCATTTACGGTCGGATTTCGGCTAATTCTTAACCCCATGGGATGAAAAATGTTTGGCAAAATGGTTCATTAGATCAGCTTTAAAGTTTATTTATTTATTTAAAAATCTTTAAGCAATAGCATTTAAAATGTAAATTATATAAAAATAAATAAAATTTAAAAATAACAGCAAAAATTGATGTTTAAAAGTAATTTAACTTATAAAAATAAAAATATGTGAACAAAATGTGAAATTTTTAATTCAAAACTTAAAATTTTGAGCATATTAAAAATGTTGAAATTGACTCCAATAATTTTTTTAATTGAATACAGTACAAATTACAGTTTATTATATTTATTTGTATTTAATTAATTATTTATATAATTATTAAATATAAAATTACATTAGTTCAAGACTAAGTTTTGGGCATATTGAAAATTTTAAAATTAATTCCTATATTTTTTTTATTGAGAACAGTTAAAATTATAGTTTAAAATAATAGAAATATAAATTTAAATTATTATTTTTTAAAATTAAATTTTTAATTCAAAACTTACAGTTTTGGGCATAATAAAAATGTTGAATTTAACTCCAATATTTTTTAATTGGTAGAAAATTGCTAAGCAGGATGATTTTTCTGTTCAGCTTTAAAGTTGATTTTACACACTAAACTTTTATTAGTTCAACAACAATTCAAAAAAAAAAAAAATAATAAAAATAATTATTATATATTTAATATTCTTAATTTTATTCTTATTAAATATTATGGGGTTACTTATTAAAAATGGTTAATTTTCTAGATATACTTGTCAACAATAGGTAGAAAAATGTTTCCAAAGCGGAAAATAAACGAAAAGTTTTCAGTAAAAAGTATGTTTCACTGGAAAATAATGATAATATTAAAACTATTGTTAAATATACTACTTAAGCTAAGGTATATTAAGAGATTGGCAGTGCTGTGGTCTAGGGTAAAAAATGCAATCTTATCCTTATCCAAACTTGAATTACAACCTAAAAGTGAATTGTTGTGAGTGTGAATGTGAATGTGAATGTTTATGAGCAATTACCGATAGCTGGGTTATCTACATGTATTTCTTGTTTGAAGATAACTCAAGAATATATAGAACTCAACATGATTTCATTTGCGATTTGGCTTTAGTCTGGCGAATTGCATCGATTGTTGTAGACATGTATCAATCCAAGGTTTGCCCCAAAAATCGCATATATATATATACATATATAATATATATTAATGATATATTATTGATGATTTGTCATTTTAGATCAACTCAAAGTACAGCGAGGAGCTCGCTCAGGAGTCTTTGGAATGGATTAAGGCTGTGACTGCGGAACCGATCAACACATCCGGTGATACGGACAACTTCTTTGAGGTGCTCAAGGATGGCGTGATCCTGTGCAAGTTGGCCAATGCTTTGCAGCCGGGCTGCATCAAGAAGGTGAATGAGAGCAAAATGGCATTCAAGTGCATGGAGAATATATCGGCGTTCCTCGAGTGTGCCAAAAACTTTGGGGTGCCCACACAGGAGACATTCCAAAGTGTCGATCTCTGGGAGCGTCAGAATCTCAACTCTGTCGTCATCTGCTTGCAATCGTTGGGCCGCAAGGTAATTGCCTATCATCATCATCATGTGACCAGAGTCTAATCTAATCATATTCTTTTATTTTGTATATATAGGCATCGAACTTTAACAAGCCATCGATTGGTCCCAAGGAGTCGGACAAGAATGTGCGCAACTTCAGTGAGGAGCAACTCCGTGCTGGCCAAAATGTCATCTCCCTGCAGTATGGATCCAATAAGGGCGCTACCCAATCGGGCATTAACTTTGGCAACACCAGACACATGTAGACACTACGTATAAACTACAAATATTCTATTCAAAAAACACTTCCTCATATTCACATTCCGCAAATAAAGCCAAAACCAAAATTCCCAACATCTTTCGATAAAAAATCCCCTAAATAGACATTCCGTTCAAATCAAAACTCTTATTTTATGTAATGATGATGATGTATTTATAAAACGAGCTTCTACTATATTTGTATTCCAATTTACCAGGCGTGTATGCTGTATGTAATAACATAAACTATTCTTAATTATTAATATTATTAAGTACTGAACAAAAGTACGAATGAGTTTTTTAGAATAATTTATTCTATTTTCAACAAGAAAACCTGCATACATCAAGTATAAAATTTGTAGCATTTTTTTGACACAATTATTAATAATGAATATTACATATACATACATATATAAATTCAACTTAAATAAGCACCGAATTTTTGTGCCATTTACTGAAAATATCACGGATTGCCTTGTTATTACTCCAAGTAACGAATTATTCAAATTTGAACTCAAAGAGTAAAAATAACGGTTACCAAACGAAAACTGTATACAATAAAACCACCTGAATTTCAATCATTACCTGCGCATTTAAACAGAAACGAAAAAACAACAAAAATCTACAACTTGTATTACCACACATTTTAATGAATGTATACATAAATGTTATTTAATGTTGAAAATAAATAATTATTCTTTTAAGCACTGCACAACGATTAATTATTATTATTGTGCGATAGATATATCGATGTATTGCACCAGCACGAAAATGTATCGATCGACGACAATTGTGTCAACACAGTGTAAGAATGCTATCGATAGCTCGATAGTGACAGCTCTAATATTAAGATTAACACGCTTAGGCTCGCCAAATTTAAACATGGACTATGAAATTTGCCGTGTTTGCCTGAATAGCACAGTTACGCTGGTGGATATATTTGCCAAGCGGCAGCAAATAAATCCCGACAATCCGGAGCCATGTCTGGCGGACATGCTAAACGAGATCGCCGACTGTCACGTTCAGCTCGATGATGAATTACCTCAAAAAATATGTCTAAATTGTGTGATCGGGGCCCAAAACGCTTGGAAATTGAAGCGCTTATGCGAACGTAGCTATCAGAAGTTGGTAAAAACTGATCAACAGCTGAAACGGGAACTGCAAGTGCAACTGGAACAAGACCAGCAGCAACAACAAGAACTGAAAACGCTGGAATTCCAAGATGACAAGTTATGTGAGGAAAGCGACATGATGTTTAGCGATCTCGTACCGATTGTTAGAATGGAAGAGTTAAATCCATACAAATGTTATATATGTAACAAGACATTTTCACACCTGAGGATATTACGTATGCACAAGAAGTATGTATATATGCATGTGTGTGTGTTTGTGTTTGTGTATTCACCACGGTAAAGTTAATTCCAACTCTTTTAATATTCCGCAGATGGCACACAAAAACCAATTCCAAGGGCCGCAACTCATTCCCAAAATCAACACAAAAATCATTTCAAAAGCGACCAAAAATGCAAAAGCTTCAAATTGCAAAAGAAAAGAAAATGGCTCGTTTAAAGTTTATGTTACAAGATGGCGAAACATTTACGTGCTCTGACTGCTCGAAATCCTTCAATAGTATTGGAAATCTCGAGAGGCACAGACGCATGCACACTGGTGAACGCCCGTACCATTGCCCCTACTGCACAGACGCTTTTGCAAGAAGCGACTATTGCAGAGCTCACATTAATAAAATCCACAAAGAGTTAAAGGCTCCCAGTCTGCCGCAAGGGCGGTAAGTTAACATGCTTTCTCGTGGTGAAATTGTTAACAAGATGACTTACTCACCACAGCAGCGAACTTCGTCGAGTCAGGTGTGGTAAAGGCGCGAGGTGGATTGAATATATTCACCTCGTTAACAATTTCAACGTATATTTACATACATACTAAAATTACTCAATACATTTTTTTTCATTTGCAGCAAAATCGTAAGTAATCTTTCTGAAAGACAAAGTTACAAATTCCCGGAAAAATAAGCAGCAGATGTACAATATAATCAACTGACCTCAATAAGCTTATAATCAAAAAATTCTCATTTAAATATTTTGTTGAACATTAAATTCCAAAACGATAAATGTATCGTATCATTATGCAGTTATCGATTAACTCAGTAAAATGTATCGATATTGCATAGGAAATTCCATAAGAGGTTGCCAATTTTCTTTATCTTTAAACATGACGTCATTGTTGTAAATACGATCTTAAATGAAAGAAAATCGACTAATTTTGTATAAAATTATGCATTAAATGCAATACAATAAACGGCATATGTTGCTACGACTACAGAATAACAATATAATTGACGTACTAATAAGCCGGGGACTTGTTGCATATGACGTCACATCCGCGAGTCGAATATGAAACCGGGTGATATGCGTAACCTTCAATTGGTTATACATGATTTGATTTAAGTTACAAGTGTACAAATGGCGTCAAAGGAATTCATTTAATTATGGATGCCGATAGCAGTTGCCGTTCTCCTAGAGGTTCGTATTGTGAAAGCATTATTGCTAAATTGTGAAAACAATATTTTTTGTTGTTTTTTTTCTAGTGGCAAACTGTGAAAGTGATTTTACTCAAATGGAAAAGGCGATGAAATCGAATCATTTACAAAACGAAAACGACGCGCAATAAAGAGGACAATGGACACAAGAGACGAAGAGAGAGAGGACTCGGTTAAGCTAAGCGTATGACTGAAATACCTTTTTATATGTACCGCATGTAGGTTCAAGGCGGCGTCAACGACCCAGAGATAAGGAAAAGGAAAAGGTACCGTATTTCGCTGATGTCAAACGTGAGCAAGACCGGGTGAGAAATCTGCGTCACAGATCGAAACGTACGCCAACGCCGCCAAGAGCACACAGGTCACAATATGGACGCCAACGCACCAGATCCAGATCTCGTTCCAGTGGGAAAAGCTGTTGCCATCGACGTCGTTCCAGGAGCCATGAGCGTCGTCGCAGGCGAAGTCGCAGTGGAAGCTATAAGAAGAGGACAACATCCTCGCACCGTAGACGCACTCGCTCTCGCTCTCCCGCTCCACGCATAATAACAGTGCCTGTGCCAGTGCCCGCTGCCGACTACAATTATGCTTACGTTAGTAACTAGTTTCCATTGCCTTCAACCAATCAATTATTAATTATATTTGTTGTATATTCAGGGCTGGCCGCATCATCCGCCGAGGCAACAATTCAATCCGATGTTTGGCCCGTTGCCATTTGGCATGAATCCGCCGCGTCCATCAAGGCCTTACTTTGACGCTTTTCCACATCCGCATCCACATCCACATCAACGGTTTCCGCCATTCAATTACAGAGTTGGACCATTTGCGCCGCATCCGCGATTTAGCTATAGGAGAACTGATCGACAGCCACCAAAATGATAATACAATTTACAAATTTCCATAATTACAAATTTATTTACTCAACTGCTATTTACATTCGTGTGTTTGTTTGTACATTAAATTAATATAAATAATACACATGAAACTAAAAACATACAACAAAATATTGCATTTCTTAAACGGGATTCTTTTTTTTTTTTGTTTTGTTTTTGTTTTGTTTCTAGCAAAGTGGAGGAACCGAAGGGAGGCCGAAGTCTTCCCGGAAGGAAGAGGGGGGGGGGAGGGGAAGGAGTTTGATTAAATCAGGCTCAAAATGCTAAAATGCCGCAACTAAAGTCACACGAAGAGTATGCTAATCACTTTAAACTTAACGACTATGCAGTTACGACTTTATACATGCACATTTACACATACATACATATTTAAAAAGATAGATGACTAAAACTATTGGGAACTGCTAAAATTCATATATATGATATATATGTACATATATGGAGCACTATGTCAATAAATTATATGTATGTATATATAAAAAAATAGATCATTTTAGTTGTTTTGCGCTGACATATGTATATGTATCTCAATATATATGTTAAAGCTCGACTCGAGGACGAAATTGCAATCGCAATGGGGGATCCCGAAAACGCCAACGTGTCACATATACGAATTTCAGCGTGTGATCCTTGCCCAACAGCTCCTCATTACACAGTATATCGATCTGTAAAGTGGAATGACTCGATTAGTTATCGATATACATATGTAGATATTTTGTAGTTGTAATTGTAATTGTACTCACTTCACGATACTTTTCGATGCCATTGAGTATCTTCTTGGCGACGAGCTTCTTCAGATGTGTTATCGTCGCCTGCGAACTGCAGCGTATGAAGCGTCTTTGCAGATTCTTAAAGTTATTGCTTATACACTCGAGGCACACATTGACCTGCTCGTCCAAGCGATGAAAATCGGATTCGGCATGCGCATCCATCACCTTCTCATTGTCATCCTCATGGTTTTGCGTTATATCCTTGGGGCATGGCATGTTGCGGCTCTTGTAAAAGTCACGTTCGCGTCGCGATTCATCTGCCAAAAACAATTGTAATGCATTAAAGTTAAGTCTGATCATGTTCACAAGAAGTATATTTCTACTATACCTTCTTGTAGTTTCGGCACCAATTTGTACACAATGTCCTGCATGGTGCGATCGAAACTGATGTATTGCAGCGGGTGTGACTGATGTATAATGTTGTCGCAGGTGGGGCATGTTTTCTTCTCCTCCAGATGTTTGACCAGACAGCTCTTGCAAACTGCAAAATGGAAATATAAGGAGACAATTAATAAAATGATGCTAGTACTCATCGCTTCTACCCTAATATTCCACTCCTCTCTGTGACCCCTTCTCACATATTCCACAAAAACACAGAGCCCACTCCCACGCAATCTGTCACTCAACACCCATCGACTGAGCATCTCGTGGATTCCACTCATTGCATATTCACTCCTCTCTACTCGTATGTATATTCAACTCCTCTGTGTGATCTCTTCTCACTTAATCAACATACAAACACAGCATCAACTCCCACGCGTTCCACCATTCACCGGCTAAGAGTCAGCATTGCCCACAGTGCTGTGGATTGTGAGATGTGTGAAAAGCTCTTTCCATAGCAAATGTGTTCCACTTCTGCCGTGACTGGCATTTAACCGGTGCAAGTCACAGACAGACAGACAGTTTTGCAGGTGCTTCCAATGAAGTCTCTGATACGGGGATACTGAAACCTGGCAATTGGCAATTTTTGTTTAGTGGCAACTCACATGTGTGTAGACACTCCGTTACTGTCGTCGCATCTATGAAATATCCACCGCAAATTTTACATGTTATATGCGGATTAATTGTTTTTAACTTGACGCGTCGCTCCATTTTGTCGTTTAATTAACAATTTCTTATGAAATAAATAACTCCTGCTCTCTCGCATACAAAATTCTCTCCCCTCCTCTATGCGAACAATGTTGTCTTCTTTTTTTTGTTTGCTTGTTGCCGAAAATTTGTTCGCTTATAGCGCAAAAATGAGCGCAACAAAACCAAAGACACTCAACATAACGACGCACGATTTAACTATTCATTTAAACAGTATTTTTAACTATTATTTTAAACAAATAAAGAAATCACGACAAAATTGTGTGTACGTGTACGTGTGTGAGTGTGAGTGTACGTGTACAGCGAACAATGTGAATGGCAATTCTTAATATCGATATCGATTGCAATGAATTGACACTGCTTACAGCGTTGCCAGACTGTTAGCAAAATGTAATCACATTGAATAATTAAATTAATTCAAGAAAAATTAAGTAAATTCCGTCGAATCATTCCAGGAATTTTAAAAATATGAGCTGAAATGTAAGCCAAATAATAGGCAATTCTATGAACAACTGTCACATATGTAATACTGCTTATCGATAGCAATGTTCAATTTGAACCGCCTTTTATTTAATGTATTAAAATTTATAAAAAATAAAAATAATAAAAATACATTTTTTACTTTTATTTTTGCCAAAATAAATTCGCTGCCAATTATTATGTTATTAACGCTGTTATGTAAATAATATTTTTGTTATCGGAATGTAAACAAAAAAAAATCCACACTATTGATTTTTGTTCTTTTTGCACTTGTTGCACGCTAAATAAAAAACAAGACTTGTTCTGAATTTAATTAATGCGAAATACCTGAGCAATCAAGAATTGATTTTATTTAACGTCAAATAACTCGATTTGAGGCTAAAAACCCCAACTGGAAAGGCGACAATCGACAGACAGAAAGTCAATCGACAATCCAGTTCGTTTGCCGTTAAAGCTCAGCTCAATTGACGAGTTGTTGTTGTTTTGCATTTTGTTTTCGTGAGTTCAGTTGAGTTGAAAGCGTTAAACTGGCAGCACGTACAATGTCCGCAGGTCGCGTCGTCGTCTATGGTGGCAAGGGAGCATTGGGCTCCGCTTGTGTTGAGCATTTCAAAGCCAAAAACTTTGTAAGTACCTTTCACTTTCGTGACCTCTACAAAAATCACAATTCACAATTCTTCGCCATTCTATTGTTAAAAAAAAAAAATACCCTTCACTACGGATTTCACATCGTTGGTACAGTGGGTTGGCAGCATTGATTTGAGTGAAAATGAACATGCCGATGTCAGCGTTGTTGTGCCTCGTGACGCCAGCTGGGTGGATCAGGAATCGTCGGTCATTGGCAAAGTTGCTGAATCTTTGGCTGGCAATAAACTGGATGCGGTTATCTGCGTTGCCGGCGGCTGGGCAGGTGGTAATGCCAAGAAAGGTGAGTCATCCATATTAATTTATAATTCTCTCATTTCTAAGTAATTGGGTTTTTTCCGCTTTAGATTTGGCCAAGAATGCGGATCTGATGTGGCGTCAAAGTGTTTGGAGCTCGACCATTTCAGCTGCATTGGCTGCACAGCATCTTAAGGATGGCGGCCTCTTGGCACTCACAGGTAGGGATGGGATAAATAAAATAATCGATGCAGTGAGCAATTGCAACAAGATGCATCGATGCCTTTGTTGTTGCCGATCAGTGTTGCCATTTCTTTAAAGCTATAACAAAATCTAAAAACAGCTGAAAAAAGATAGCATATCTGCGAGAAAGCCTGATAAAAAGCTAAGTTGATTTAATACGCTGCTGTAACTGGTTATAAATCAGTATTAAAAGTCGATTTAGTTCTGTCCGTTTGCAAGAACAACAAGATTTCAAAGAAACACAAAAATAGGCTATATAATTCAATTAATTTATTGTCATTTTTTTTTATAAAATAAGTTAAAAAAAAAGGGCTTTCATATATACATATACAATAGCAAACTAGTAATAGTAGTTTTTTTTTATCTTAAAAATAGCTGGAATTCCCGCTAGCCGCCATTTCGCAACTTCCGATCTAGCGATAAAATAGCTGAGTTGACAACTCTGCTTCCGATTAGTGTTTATATTTTAAAAAATATAAAAATCGTTGTTTTCACTCATATTTGTATGACCATCTCACAGGTGCAAAGCCCGCCTTGGAAGGCACTCCTGGCATGATTGGCTATGGCATGGCCAAGGCTGCAGTGCATCAATTGACACGCTCACTTGCTGGCGAGAATTCCGGATTGCCCAATGATGCACTGGTGGTGTCCATATTACCCGTTACCCTCGACACGCCCATGAATCGCCAATGGATGCCCAAAGCCGATTTCGGCAGCTGGACGCCACTTACCGAAGTCGCTCAACTCTTCAACAAATGGACAGAAAACGAGGATCGTCCCAAGAATGGATCCCTGCTGCAACTAATTACCAAAAATGGTGTTACCGAGCTGATAGCAGCCGATTAAAGAATCAGCTTAAATAATTGTTATAAATACGCTCAAATATACATACAGTATGTCAAGTAATTACTTTGACTAAGTTAACAATTCACATATTTGCTTTTTATTTAACAAAATAGTTTGGTTACTTTATTTATTGTAATAAATATTACTAAATAATAAAAAACCAAATGGGAAAATGAAATATGTGAATTTTGTTTCTTTGCGAAAACAATTATTTGACCTACTGTTTATAGACATGCTTTGTGCTTAGCTTAAACTATAAATAATGAACAAATGTGTGTGTTTTTGTGGCTTTATCTCGTTTAATGTTATCTGCGTGTTTACACAATTGGCTATAGGATAACCTATTGAACTATGTCAGAGACACCAACTGGCAGCTGCTTCCACTGGTTTAGTTTAGTTTACTTTACGTCTTCTTCTTCTTCATGATCTTCATAAATAGCACCATGCCTGCAATCAATTTAAGAAAAGATTAAATCGGTTTAATCGATACCCCATGCGAATTTAGAATATTTTTATTAAAGTTACAAAAACAATGCCAAAAAAAACAATGAATTAAATTTAAAGAAACCAAAGTAAGATTGAATACATACGGATGTCAAAACTAGGAAATTCAAATTAAGAAAACATTCACAATCCAGTTAAATTTTAACTGAAATACATTTTTTAATTTGTCATTATTTTTTTGTATATATAAGGAAGTCAAAACTAGGAAATTCAAATTAAGAAAACATTCACAATCCAGTTAAATTTTAACTGAAATACATTTTTTAATTTGTCATTATTTTTTTGTATATATAAGGAAGTCAAAACTAGGAAATTCAAATTAAGAAAACATTCACAATCCAGTTAAATTTTAACTGAAATACATTTTTTAATTTGTCATTATTTTTTGTATATATAAGGAAGTCAAAACTAGGAAATTCAATTAAGATAACATTTATAATTCAGTTAAATTTTAACTGAAATAATATATTTTTTGAGCTTGTCATTATTTTTATAAATTTTTTGTCCAAGCACTTTTCTGAGACTTTTGATATCGAATTAGATAAAATTTTTTAAATAATTGGTTCTCAGAGTACAAAAGTTAGGAAAAAAATGCAATTCATTAATATTTAGAAAAAGTAGCTTAGAATTTCCGACTCCTGTTTCTTGCATATTTTTTTTTAATATTTTAATGTGTATTTTGAAATAATTTAGTATGATTTTTTAGATAAACACAAATTATGACCGTGTGAACAATTTTGAAACAGATTCGCACAATAAAATAAATATTATCTAGTCACGGCCACAAAACCGAAAAAGATAAACAATATTTTATGAATATGGAATGTTAATCTAAAAAAAATTTCATATGCAATTAACTAATTGAAGGCTTAAGCTTTTATTTACAGAGATAAGCCGTCAGTAGCGTTACGATAACTGTGGCCTTGACCATAAAATATTTATTTCAATGTGCGAATCTTTATCAAAAAAAGTTAACATTTAATATTTTGTTTAACTTTTTGTCTATCTAAAAAAAAAGTGCATTATTTTAAATTAATATTTTTTGAAACTTCTCATTTTTGTCTTCACAATTTTTATTCCCAATTAAATTTACCTAAATTTGATTTACTAATTTATATTCAATTATTATTATAAATAAATCATTTTATAATATAATTAAATTTTCCTAATTTCCATTGTCTTTTTAAAAGTTTCCTTATTTTAGATCCCAGTAAATCTCTGCCAATTTTGATATTCTTTGTATTGTTTGTTTCGTGGGAATCCCCTTCGATAACATGCTGACTCACCGATAAACACGACGATAACAAAAACGATCATTAGCCAGAGCCAACATTTGTATGCCTTGCGTGAATGTTGCTCCAGTTTGTCGGCCTCTTTGCCCAGGGAATTGATATTGCGATCGGCCATTCCAGTGGAACGGGAAACGACTTCGGTGTCACGTCTGATGATCCGATTTGCCGTCTCTGTTTGTTCCTTTAGATTGCGTGTCAGCGAGAGCATATGCTCGGTAATCTTCTCCTGTGCATTATTATAATACTTGACCGCTTCATTCATGCTATTTCCCCCCGCTGCAGTTTCCCCGCCGCCACCGCTCGTTCCAGTTGCTGTTGTTGTTGTTGTTGTTGCTTCGTCAGCGCCACGTCGCCGTCTCAACGTGTCGGCATCTTGGCAAGAAATGTGAATGCATTTTAAAGTGTTATATGATAAGAGTGTTATAAGTGTTATACCTTGCAATAGATCCTTGCGTAGTTCATTGTGCTTTGCCGTATTCTGCAATTGTCGCATCTCCTGTAAGGCAATCTCACTGGAAGTCTTGTTGGAATTTCCATTGCTTGCACTGGAATTGTTTGTGTAGCCGGTTGTCTGTTTTAGGGCAGCGAGACGTTCCTTATAGCCGGATATCCGTGTAGCACTTTGTGGACTGTGTGTGTGGCATGGTTGAGGGGGGAGGGGCATTGTATTTCGGGCGTATTCACGAATGCAAATCCATTTGTATATACAAAAAACTCACTCATCCATCGCCGCCAGCTCGGCAACCATGGTGTCAAGTGATTTCAGGAACTTTTGCAGGCGCCAAAAGTTGTCTTCGCTTTTAGCGAGGTCCTCACAGTTTGTAAGGAGTGTCCTGATGTTTACATTCAATTTTGTTGCCATTTTATAAATGAAAACATTAAATACTTAATTAATTATCGGTTTCGCTGATTAATCGTTCAGACAAAGTCCGATTTAACTATTCACTGAACTGAATGAACGAACTACGTCCCTGGTTGTAGTTCATTAGAACTACTATATAGTTCATGTTGGAAGTTTGTCATCCCTCAGGGGGAGAGTCGCATAATTTAATTCTAAATCAAAAATCCGAAATTCATTAAAATACTAGCAAAAACTGCAAAAATTTTCAAAGCTATAGCTTCAAAGTTTAGAAAAAATAGCAAAAATTATCTATTTTGGAAAAAGAAGCTAAAAGTAAAAATAAGCTGCTACGAATTCAAAGTTGCCAGACGTTCAAATAAACGGTAACATATTTCCGCCAGGTGGCAACACGTTCTGGTCGCGTCAAGTCGACTCCGTGAATTTTAATTAAATTTAACTTGCTACAAGAAACCAACCGCCAATTGCGTACGTGCAAGATACGCAGGCGGAGTAACGTGCCGGTTAGACATAAGAAGTGCAAGTTTGATAAAGAAAAATGTGAATAGAAAGTGGCACATCGCACAAAAAATGTAAATGATAAAAAGAGTCAAAGCCAAAGAAATGCGAAAAATATATGCATACATACATATGTACATCCGCATGCATACATATGTAGATGATGATGTGTATGCGCGTATGTGTGTCGTTTCGAGTCGAGTCGAATCGAGTGAGAGCAAGAGACATAGCCAAAGAGTGAAGCATATTAAAATTAATACACATAAATAACAGTGCAGCCGTTTAAATATCACCCATAATTATGTACATACATATGTATAATTGCATTTAAATATTTCCGCAACAGCATTAATAATTGTGCTATTTGCCGCTGGGAAAGGGGATCATTTTGTATGTGTCGGTTCAGTGCGTGAGTGTGTGTGTGTGTGTGAGAGTGTGTGCAGTAGATATGTATATATGTGTATATAAGAAAGGAACAGACGAAAGTCGCGGCATCCATTGTAAAATTGTAACAAGTTTAAAAGAAAAACCAGAAATTACATTCAAAATGCAATTATTAAGAATGAACAAACATAATTTGGCCACTTGGCAAAATCGAACAAAAATATCAAAAAAAAAAAAAAAGATATGTGTACCACACATTTGAAAGAAAACCTACGAAAGTGGTTGCTCGCGTCACTGCTACATATGTATCTCTGTCTCTATCTGTATATGCGTGTGTGTGTGTTGTACATATGTATGTAGGTGCGTTTGTCACTGGCTGTGTGTGCGTGTGAATGCGAGAGGAATGCTGTCTATGTATCACGTTTCGCACTCTATATGTATATATATATCCGTGTGTGTGTGTGTGTGCAGTGTTGTGTAGTGCAGAAAACATGAAGCCAGCAGATTTGAATTTAGATTCTTTTCCAAATTTCTCTTCGATTTGTTTTAAGTCTTGCCTGATTTGTAGATTCTCCCTCTACTTCTACTTCCACTACATGCAAAATTGTGGCATGATTTGCATTCGAGTCAAATCGATCTTGTTATTCTCCTATTCTCCGGTTTTAAAAGTTGCATCCCTAAGCAGGGCAGCATTCAAGTTGAGGGCGATGCACAAAAGGCAGAGAGCAACAGAGCGAGAGAGTGAGTGAATGGGACAGTATTATAAACAGCACACACACACGCATACAAACAATATAAACTTGTTTGGACGCGGCTCTCTGGCGTTTGTTCGCTCGCTCTCTCAATTGCAAAATGAGCAAGAACGCCGCTATTCGTCGTGTCGATGGAGAGAACCGACAAATCTTCTTTTTGAGTGGCTGTGGCTGCTGCTCTCGCTACTCGCTGCTGCTGCTGTTGCTGCTACTCTCCAGTAGTTGTTGCTCTCTTTATTTTATTTAGGAACTACTCAAAGCTAGGCGAGCGAAATTTCCATTGTGTGTGGCGATGTCGCGTCGTCGTTGTCGTTGCCAGCTAACAGTAGCAGCAGCAGCAGAAACGGTCTCGCAGTCGGTTTAAAATTTTCTGACTCGTCATTTGGTGTTGTGCGAAAAGCGAGAAAAACGTATGCATATACATATATATTATATATGAATGTATTGCATATATTGAGTAATAAATTTATTAAAATAATAAATATACATATTTAATGCAGTGCAAGGTGCAAGTTCGATACAAATAAATATATTAGCAATATTTAAATATCGAGTCTCCATCTCTGTCACCTCTCTGTGCTGTTTATGTGCGTATGTGTGTGTGTGCAAGTGTTTTGTGTCTGTGTGTGTGTGAGTGCCTTTTTAAGCACAAACTCATTACAATTTACTATTACTCATCTGGTGCTTCTTCTTTTCACCTCTGCTTTTTACATAGAGAAAGAGAGTGTAGAGTCGAAACACGCAAAACCAAACCACAAATAATAATAATTTATTATTTGTAAACGATGGAACGATGAAAAATCGAAATACCAAGAAATGTATACAGAAAAAAATATAAATTGTATTTCAAAGTGCATATTGTGCATATTATATGACTAATGTGAATGGCGCATTTAATACAAAAAGAAAGAAAGAAAGAAAAAGTATTCAGCATTATGCATATACATATTTATTTACTCGATCTGAATAAACTGTAGCTAAAAAACACTACCTATTTTATTTCGGTTTTTTCTTTTTTTTTGTCTACATCAACGATTAACGAAAACCCAACGACTTTCAACGTCGTCGTCGCTGTCGTGCGTCGGTGTTTATATGTATGTATGTGACTCGTTCGCTTGCTCACACACACACACACACACACATGCATAGAAGCACCCCAGTTCGTTCGGTCTCGTCACGTCGTCTGCGCGCCTTGAAAAGTCAATTTTTTGTGTCTCGCTCAAACGCGCGCTCACTCTTTGCACTCGGCTCTCTTGTGCTCTATCCGCTCAGTGTCGAATGAATGGACAGTGGTTCAGCCCCATGGAAAGAGGGAGAGTGGAGCATTAAGAGATGGCTGCTGCTTCTGGCGGCCGTCCACCCTTGTAATTGCCGCATATGTTCGTGTGTGTGTGTTTGCGTGTGAGACAGAGCAGTAGCAATAGCAACAAATAAGTAGTAGCAAAAAAAAAAGAAAACAAAAACAATAAGACAAAAACTTAAAAAATACAAAATTGTTTTTCATTGTCGTGTGGCAGTATGTGAGTAACTGAATTAGTGAGTGGAGTGGAATGAAGTGAAGTGAATGAGTGTTTGTGTGAGTGCAATTGGCATGTCAAGTCTTTCTCGCATTCTCTCTCAGACGCGCTCTGGCAGCGCAGTTACTGCGAGATGATGTTGCTGATTTCGAAATTGATTTACCTGAACGTGTTTCGGTTTCGGAAGCGCGCACAAAACGAAATATGTGCAGTAGCAGCAACAACAACAAAAACAACAACATTGGCAAATAGCAATTGCTAATCTCCATAGTTCTCAATTTTAGTGCAAAACGAAATGAAAAAGTGCCGCTGTATTGTGTGTGTCAAGTGCATTCAAAATATATAGAAAATACATAATAATAATAGTAATAATAACAAATAATTGTTATTTCGTTCTCGTTCTTCTTCAAATACCAAAAGTAGTTGTGAACTGCAACAACAACAACAACAACAACAACATCATCATTGTCAACAACTGCAACAACAACAGCAGCAGCAGCAAAATACAAAAATAACAAATATTCACTCAAAACAAAACAACAAGCAACGCAATTCGTGTCTCTGTGTACGTGTGTGTGCCTAGTTCTGTGCATCTGTATTTGTATCTGTATCTGTGTCTCTCTCGTCGGGTATTCGGAATCAATACAGAAAGCAAAAAGCAAAGAAAATAATAATATAAAAAGAAAGAAGGAATATATATATATATATCAATTGAAACGCAATCACAACAAATGTGCAAATAAATACTAGAAATACATACATACATATACATATATATCTATATATATATATTTACCAATTTCTCACACACAATCTTCACATCTTGAGAAAATGAGGTGCTGCTGTTGTGCAAAAATAAAAAGCCAAGAACTATGACGCATCAAAATCATCAGACAAACGGCGCAAGTTTGGAGGATTGCCATACAAACTTTTATGCCTTGGTAAGTGTCGCCTTTTTGCATTGTACATACATACATATAAATCGCTCTCTTTGTATATTGTTTGTGTCTCTCTTTCATTTACATTTCCGTTCTTTACCAATTGCCATAAGATCTAGGTCAGTGACAATGCAGCACAGGGTGTTTCAGCTACCACCCACGCTGATCGTTCTTTTGTTCGTTCTATTCCTTCGTTCTGTTCTCTTGACAGCTGATTGTTGTCCTTGTCACTTAATCGATAGGCGTGCGCGTTGCAGTTTATCGATAACTAGTCTAGTCGCACTCTCTCACTCTCTTTTTACTCTCTCTCTCTCTCTCTCTCTATCCATAACGTTATTTTCACCAGTTTTTGAAAAAGCGGAACTATGGGGGGGGAATAGAGACAAAACAAGTCAAGAAAATAATCAAAAGAAGCAACAACAAAGTGAATGCTCATGGGTGTGTGTGTGTGTGGTAACTACACATGCGGCAACTTGACCGGGCCATAACAGGTTCTTCAATCGGCGTCTAGTTAAGTTGGCCGGGTCGCAACGCCGTTTCTTTTTTTCAGTGGCATATTTCTTTAATGAATCTCGCTCAACAACAGCAGCAGCTAAAGAAAAGCTCAAATGGCAGCTTAAGATGGCGATGCGTTAAAGTCAACGTGCTCCAAACACGCCCGACTATCACCCCCTCCCCACACACCTCCCCCCACAAAGCGACAGTAAGAAACAGGCAGAAACAGAAGAGACAGACAGACTGTGTGTGTGTGTGTGTGTGTGTGTGTGTGTGACCGAAGACGCGCCAACGAACGCTGTACGAAATAACGAAACAATAACAAACGCGCAAAACTTTCTCTGAGCGAGAAATGAACAGTAAGCGAGTTCAGCGAGTGTCAAAGAGAGAGAAACTAGCTAGACAACAGACAGACCCAATTAGAGAGCGTAAGAGAGAGAGAGAGGCAGCAGAAATAAAAAGACAGCTTGAACTTGGAAGGCACGCGCGCGTGAACAAACACTAGCAAAAAGCATGTCAGAATGATAACACACAAACACACGAGAGAGCGCGAGAGAGAGACTCGACTCATACACACACACACTAATAAATATGTGCCAGAGGCAAAACGAGCGCAAAAGCCCCGAAGTACAAACACATACATACATACAGAATATAATGTTTGCATGTGTTGTGTGAATTGAGTATAAAAATGGCAAAAATAAAAAATAATAGAAATACACGCACACACAGATAAAGATACAGTGCAACGAGACGCCGCTGACGTCGGCAGATAAAACGTATGTAGTTTGTTGTTGTTTATTGCTGCTGCCGTGGGATGATGACAATGTTGAAAAACGATAAAAACAGTCTATGGGGGAAGGTGGGGGGCTAGGTTTTATTATTTTATTAAATATGGTCATTATGCGATTGCTCGCCCAAAAAAAAGTAAAAGGCCAATAAACAAAAACAACAACAGCAAAACATACAAAGTAGCGAGTTGTAAAAACGAGAGCGAAAATGAAAACACAAAAAATTGCGATACCGAACTCGAAATACAAAATCAAATGAACGGAAGAATGTGGAACGACGACGCGACGCGACGCGACGGTCTCTTGTTGTTGCCATTGCCTGCTGCTTCTGTTGCTTTTGCTCTTCTTGTTTTACTTGTTGTTGTTGTTGTTGTTGGGGGCGACGCTCGTCGACGTCCATTCGGCAGCCATTCGTGGTTTGGGGGAATACCTTTTGCTTGCTGTTGTTGTTGTTGTATGTGTGTGTGTGTGTTTGTATGTATGTGAGGTGCAGTTATTTGGCTATGTTTATGACTGGTGTAAGAGGGGGAGGGGCTCTGTCTGTCTGTCTGTCTGTGTATGTATGTATGTGTGTGTGCCTTTTTTTTTTTTTTGTGTTATGCTTGACGCTCTCTTGGCCATTGATTTGTGCTTGCCACAGCAACAGCAGCAGCAGCAACAACTACGACAACTTGTTTCAAAGCTACAAACTACACAGCAACAACAACAGCAGCAACAGCAATAAGAAGAAGCAGCAGAAGAAGAAGAACGAACAGCAACAACTCGCAACGGAAGCCGCCAATGACGAGCAAAAGACACAACACGACACTAGCCAGTTTTTTTTTCTGTTTTGTTGTTGCTGTGTTTTTTTATTGCTTGCCTTTTCTCTTTGAATTGTCTTCTTCTTGTGCTTTTGTTTTGAGCTTTGCTTTGTATGCGCCTTTCGTTTTTTATTCTCCGTTTCTGTTACAAGTGCAGCAACTGTGGAATGTGTGAAGCATTTTGCAACACTGCTGTTTTTTGAGCTTTTGTTGTAGGTGGCGGTGGAACACAGTGGTGGAGAGGGGAGGGGAGGGAAGGGGAGGTGTTTTACTGTAAATTGTTGCGTGTGGGATTTGTAAACAAAGCGTAGGTGTTATCTCAGTTACTTTACAGCAAGTACAGTGAACAAACACAGTTGGTCAAGAAAGTGTTTTGATAAAATAAAAATTAAAAATACTTAAATTCAATGAAAAATATTTTTCTTCTTTTTAACGTTTTCTAAGAACCATAGACAAGAGTAATTAAATAAGTAAAATAAATATGCATAACAATTAAATATAATTGTTTAATTAACGAATTTTACATATATTTTTATTTCGTTAAAACACTTTCTTGACTAAGTGTATGTCAACACTATGCCAGGAAATTGCTTTGACACACAAAAAAATTTATATTTATTGGTTTTTTATTTTTAACAAATATCTAAACACAATTCTTGTTTGTTACTCTTCTAAATACCAATTAAGAAAATAATAAATACAAGAAAAGTTTTTTTTGTGTGCATTTCTTATTTTGTGAAAACAATTACTTGACGGACTGTATATAATAGTAGACAACCTAATACTAAAAAAATAAATAGAAATGTATGTATACGTTATTCCTAATAAAATATTGCAACTTTTATGTTTTAAATCAGAGTCGTTCACCATATCGTATGTTCACTGTAGTTGCCTATAAACAAGCAATCGATTGTACAATAGAATGTTTTGAAATACATTTTATTTATTTACTTTGTGCTTATCTCTTTCGATATATGGTAATTAAGCAACAATTGATAACAAAGCTAATCATTCTCTCTCTATCTCTCTCTCTCTCTCCGATAGACTGATTTATGTGGAATTAAATGGCGAAAGTTCGTTAATGGCGAACGTCCGAATGCGTCGTCGGATCCGTTGTCGGATCCGATCCTGCGATCCTATTCCCGATGCATGCAGGCGGACATGTTGTGCGTGTGGCGACGCGTTCAATCCACGAAGCAGGATAATTCCGATCCGAATGCCTTAAACTTTGAGATTACCACATCGACCACTGTCCACCCGCCTCTCTCCCTTGCCGCCGCCAAGGAACTATGGATCTTCTGGTACGGCGAGGAGCCGGATCTCAGTGATCTCGTCGATGCCGAGCTGCTCAAAATAGCGGGTAAGCAATTATCCATATATCTTATAACTTATCTATATCTATTACCTATTACTGCTAATTTTTGAGAATCAATAAAAAATACTAAAGGTCAAACAAATCATAACAATCAACAGATCGCCTTTTTTTTTAGTTAAAAAAACACTTTTTAAAGCTAAAAATTAACACATGAAATTAAAAAGTTCCAAAATAGTTTAAAAAAAGCTAGTTTCACAAATATCTTTACTATATATTAAATACTTTGTACTATTAGTAATGCTGTCCAATTTTTACAATCCAAAAAATCAGTTCCTTATTGAAAGAAGGTCGAAAAAAAGCAAAATTAACCCACAAAAAACTAATGATTTTATGTTTCATTTTATTAAGATTTTTAAATATATTTTCAATAATATTCAATATCTTTTTGAAGCTTGTCATAAAATTGGGCTGTAAAAACGTTTAAACGTAATCAAGATCATAATGATTAATAAATTTTGAGTGTGCAAAGTTATAATCAACCTGTAAATGTAAATTTATTTTTGTCAGGCGAAAAGAATCTAGAATTTTCCTTTTTCTTATTGAAGTTTTTCAATTTGCTTTGTTTAAAAAAACAGCCTCAATAGTATTGATAAGTGCTCTCAATAGCATAACATTAATCACAGGCACATAAACAAATGTTGAGAATGTTGTGTCGTTGCATTATGAGCTTTATAAATTTAATAAAACTTCAAGGCCGCAACGTGCAGCGCAGCAAAAATTTTGTTGTACCCATGAGAAAACCAAAACAATACACACATATGCACATGCACACGCACACGTACATGTCAAATAAATAAACTTGCATGTGTATGTGTATGTGTCTCCAACATCACTCACATGGCGCGCTCGTCTGTCAGTAGCAGTAGCAGTAGCAATCTCTCCCCTCTCTCTGTCTCTCTCACATAACTTTGCGGTCAGCCCACGCGTAAAACGTCACCTGTGTCATTTGCAATGTTTTTGTTTCGTTTTGTACACGCGCTCTTCTCTCGCGCTCATTCGCTCTCTTTTTGGAGCTTACTCTCGTTGGTTTCGTTGCTCTCTTATTATTGTGCTTTAGCCGCCTTGGCAAATTCGGAATTCGGTTCGTTTAAGGGGGTTGCTTACTTTTGATGGCCTCGATTGCCTTTGCTTTTTGGCTCTCAGCTCTTATCAGTTGTTTTTTGTTGTTTTGCGGCGTGTGGCTAATATTTATTTAATTTTTGCCTATTGCTTCATACGCTATCTCTGACCACAAAAATTATCACTCGGCGTCTCTTTGTAATTTGTGTTGTCGTCGTCTCTCTTTCCCATTCCAAATTCCACTCGTATCGTAATCGTAAGCATACGTCAACGTAATCGTAACGTAGTTGTGTCTCCTTTCGATTGTTCGACGTCATTTTGCGATTCATTTTACTTTTACAGTTAGCTGTTGATAAATTGTTTCGAGTTGAATGCGCTGCTGTTGCGGTCGCAGTCGCAGTCGACGTCGCTACCGCTGCTTTGACTGTGGTGAAATTGCTGTCGACCCCGACGACGACATTGTTGCTATTGTTGTTGTTGTTTTTGGTTTTTTAATGACAAGGACATTGACTAATTGCATTGACATTACTTTGTGCGAATTCTCTTTTCTTTTTATAGCCTTTTACTTTGCCGCAAACAACAATCAACAAAAAAGCTGCTGTCTCTGATGCATGCATATGTATGTATGTGTGTGTCTGTGCGTGTGAATGAAAGCAGAGAGACGAGACAGAGACAGAGGCCGTCGTAAAGTGCCTGCTGCTTCTGCTGCTGCTGCTGCCCAGTGAAAAGTGGCAACGACGCAGCGGCAGACCCCAAAGTGTTTGTTGGTGTTGTAGTTGCTTTTGTTGTTGTATGGTACATACAAGTTGCCACAGCTTTTGTTGCTTTTCCAGACGTCACTACTTTACAATTGTAGCGCTCTCTTTTTTTGCACTTGCTCTGAGAGGAAGCTTGTTTATAACGGTTGCTTAGTAAGAAGAATAAAAAAGCAAACTACGATTTTGCATAGATATCGATATCGATAACGATAACAATAACACTCTTAACGATTATTCGCGCTGAAAAGCTTGTTGCCCCCGCTACTTGTTGTCATTGCCAATGTTGTTGTTGTTTAATACACGCACACACACACATTAAAAATTTTACCTTAAACAGCTGTCACTTTGTTGCTGCTTTGACATTCTGACTGTGTGTGTGTGTGCCTCTCTCACACTCTTCGTATAAGTGTGTGTGTGTGTGTGTGAGTGCGCTCCACAATTGGGGCTAATAATTATGAGCTCACAACTAATCTCTTATTCTCTCTCTCTCTCTGTGTGTGTGTGTTATTGTGCGCTCTCGATTGTCGGCTGTTCTCTTGTTTTTTTTTGTTTTTAAACTGGTTTTAAAGCTTAATTACAATGCGCTTTGTTGTTGCTGCAACATTTTTGCATTCGCTCCGTTTGCCGACGCTTTTTACCTGTTTTTTGTGCTTATTAACAAATTTTCAATGTGCGCTCACAGATTATTGACCTTGATTAAAATACATGTGTATATATGCACATGCATGTGTAAATATATCAACACATGTGTACACACATATGTATTTGTTTTTGCCATTCCATTTACCGCTTGTTGCACGCAATCTTCTAAGCGAAATTATACAGACACACACATACGGACTTTTGCACGTCATTTACATTTGATATTGCTGTGGTAGCAAATTTTTAACCTAAAATAGCGTTTCAAGCACAAACAACAACAAGAAGCGAGCGAAATTCTCTCAGCGATTGCGTGCGTGAGTGTGTGTGTGTTTGTGGGGGAGAGAGCGGCAGATGAGCGAGTGCACGCTTTATGAAAACGGCACTTTTGGCCAAACAACACTCACTCATTCACTCACTCACTCTCAGTCAGCAGCCGCCGCAGTCGGCAACAGCGAATGTTTGCGCATACATATATGTATGAAATACATACAATACACAGATACACCTCTCACCCACTCTCTATCTCTCACTCGCGCGCTCTCTCTCTCTTCGAGTTTGTCGCTCTGCGTGAGTCTCTCTGTTAGCAGCAGCAACATGTGCACAAACCACACGTGCTACAAAAAAATCCCACACACATATACTTACATATATACATCGTCTGCATATATGTGTTTATGTATTTGGAATTTGCATCGAGCAGCCGTCGTCGTCGTCATATTCCTGTTATGGTCGGCAGAGAGAGATTGGGAGAATGAGTGAGATTGGCTTGCAGACGAAGTCCAAGTCAGCGCAACGAAGCAGCGCAGTCGGCAATTCCAATTTTGTATTTTGTGTAGAATTTTGTAGGTTTGGCATTTTTCGTAATTTCTTTTTGTTTTCCGTTTTGATTTCGATTCTTTTGTTTGTTTGCCAAGGGTTTGAGCAAGAGAGACAGAGAGAGGCTGCAGCAATGTTGTTGCTACCCTTTTTAGCGTTTTTCTGTTGCATGTGCGAGTGCCAGTATGTGTGCGTGTGTGTGTGAGCTTTGAACTTTTGCCGTGTTTGTGTGGGATTCGTTTATGACCCCTAGAAAATACAAGTCCACCTATACAAACACACGCATGTAGCTAAAACACACACACACACGCATACATAATCGTACATTGCCCTCTGGTTAAAATTTTACGCTGATCTCATTGAAAGAAGGTACACATAACACAACACAATCACACAAACAATGAAATTCATAAGCAGGCTTGTAACACCAACAACAACAATACGAACTACAACTACAAGAAAACCACCAACAAGCATAATTTCCAAAGCCCAGCCTACGACGCTCTGTCTCTGCTCTGTCGCTGCCCGCTGCATTGTTTCGCTGTCGCTGTTGCCATCGCTCTCTCAGTCGACGTCGCTACTCGTTACTTACCGCGCTCACTCACTCTCCCAATGTGCCACTCACAATCACGCTCATTCGCCGGCGTTCTCTCTTTCGAATTTTTGAGTGCAAATGGCGCGCGCGTTCTCTTTGCTTTGTGTTTTGTTATTTATAATGTTGTTTACCTTTACGTAATTATCTCTGCAACATTTCTTGATGTTGCCTCTGTTTGGCCTCTTTTGCTTATTATTTTTTCAATCTTTTTGTTTCTTTTGTTGTGTGTTTGTGTTGAATGCAGAGGGTGGGAACCGGCGCTGCTGCTGCGCCCTGTAACTGTTGACGACAGCGACGACGACGCCGCAGTCGCTGCATGTGTAGGTGGCTGGCGTCGTTTCGTATGTGTGTGAGTGTGTGTTTGTTTGAGTGAGATGCTTGGAATTTTCCAAAAAAAATTTCTCGACTATTCTGCTCGGCCCCCCCGCGCTTGCCCTTCTCTCCTCTCCTCATGCCAACGGGCCAAACGTAAATAGTCGTATTCGTTGCCTTTTTGTTTTAAGTGGCATTTTGTTTGCGCTTCCGCTTTTGATTTTGATTTGCCTGCCTCTGTCTCTGTCTTTTTAACTTCTCTTTATTTTCCATGGGTCTTCTTCTTCCCTGCTCTTGTTGTTGTTTTTGCTTACATTTACATAGATTTTTCTCGTTTCTTTCAGCTCTCTCTCTTATTAATCCATCTCTATTCCTTCTCTCTTCCTATTCTGTCTTCATTCCTTAATAAAGAGTTAAATTTGTCATTGGGCTGCGCGCGTCGCAAAACAATAACAAAATAATTTGCCTATACAAAAAAATAAATAAATAAATGCTCTCAAAGCGCGCGCGTCACTTAAAAAAAAATGGGATTCTCACTTTTTCTAGCCCCTTTGAATATTTTGCGTTGTTGCTCATTGTTTATGTGTTGTCACCAAATATACATACACACACACGCATACATACATACATAAAAGAAGCAGAGCGTGCGCGCGTTTTTTTTTTTCTTATTATTCGGTTATTTTCCGCCTTTAAAATGCGTTCCACACACTTCAATTGGAAATGTCAAGTTGTGGAAGGGGGCACAGCACAATGGGAAGAGTAAATAAATAAATACACTCTCTTACTGTGGAATGTATTCGAAATGTCTTATGAATAATGGAGTATCTAGGAGTAATATTGAATTTATGAATGAAGAAGCTTTTAAGGGTTTGAATTAAGCTGCTGGGCAGACTTTAATGTGCTTGTAAAGCTTTTTGTAGGCGGTGAAAAAACTTTAATGCGATTGACAATTAATAAATCAAATTTAACGAGTGAAACTTTAAGTTATTATTTAGACTAGAAGTAAGCTGGAATAAAACTATTAATGTGCTTGCAAAACTTTTTGCATATAAAAAAGATATTTACTGAAATTGTAATTCATGAATAAATATAATATATTAAGTAAAGCTTTCAGTTAGGAAAATTAAGCTAGATTAAGCTTTAATGTGCTTTCATAATGTTAAGAAAGATATTTACTGAGAACATCATTTTTAATGATTAAAATATTTTGAGTAAAGCTCAAGTGTACTTTCATATTATTTAGTTACTTTCCGCCTTTAAAATGTTTGATAATTAAATTTACAAATGATTACAATAAACTTTAAAAAATAGTTTTTAGCTTTTATAATTAAAAGCTAGCTTAGAGCTTTAATGTGCTTTCATATTATTCAATTGTTTAACGTTTTTAAAATGTTTTAATGATAATAATTTTTTATTATGTCTTAAAAAATTATCAATAATTAACTTTATTTAATATTTCTGTTATTTTAGCCAATCAGTCGCTCTGGAATGGCACCTGGAAGGGCGAACTTACCTACGAATGCCGCTCGTTGCTCTTCAAGGCGTTGCACAATCTCATGGAAAGGTGAATTATAGTGGAATCTTGAGTTATTTCAATTAACTAATCTTCTGAATTGAATCTTGTATATTTATTGTAGATTTGTGCTCACCAAGGATATTGTGCGCTTTGGCAAATGGTTTGTGCAACCGTGCACCTCCAGCGATCGTCTCTTTGGACGCAGGTGAGTTGTGCAACTTTCCACATTCTTTTTGGATGCATTTGCCTGACAAAACGATGTCCAGCTGTTGAATCTCTGCTGGATGTACTAACAATCATCCCAGATTAAGATAATCGACAGGAACTCTGTGCGATCGCATTGAAGTTTATGCGATTGCATCGTTCTTCCTGCCACACTTGCAACTTACGATTAATATCGATATAAATATCGGTTGCAACACAATTAGAGCTGGGGAAGGTTTCGATATATGTATACGATTATCGATTATTAGATAGATTAATAATAAAAAAAAACTAAGAAAATAATAGAAACAAAAGATAAAATGATAGAAATTAAATTAAAAGAAAAATTTAATGCGTAGAAATTAATAAAATAAAACAAGTTATATAAAAGGAAAAACAATAGAAACATTTAAGATAGTTAGAAAACAGAGAAAAGAGGAAAATGAAAAAAGGAAAAAAAGAAAAATCTTTGGAAAAAGCGAAAATTTAAAAAAAAAGAAAATAAAATTTAAAATAAATATATAATTATAAGGAGCGACAATATAAAAAAATTCGGAAAAGACGAAAATTTAAAACGAGAAGAATAGAAGATTTAAAAAATATAGAGAAAGAAAAATAATAAGATAATACACCATATCTGTCAAATAGTTTAAAGATATTAGATTAAAAAAAGGATAGATTTTCAAATATACAAATGAGAACATCGATTATATCGATTATGCATTGCGATATTTTCTCAGCTTTAATTACAATTCTTAAAGAGATTTATTATGTTATAATTTATTATAAATAAATATATTAATGTTTTCCTCTTTCTCTGACAGTTCTCAGCATTTGTCCTTTTCGTTCACGTTCTTTGTGCATGGTGACACTGTGTGCGCCTCGATTGATCTGAGGGAACACCCCGCAGTGCGTCCACTCACCAAGGAACATCTGGCGGAGGCGGCAGTTGCCTTTGCAGCGGCAAGTGGACAAGCGACAGCGACAACGCAACGTGGCCAGGACAACAATGCAACAAATGGTGTTGTGGCTGCCACAACAACGTTGCCCGCCGGTTCACCACTCCTAGAGAACGGAGCAGGAGGAGGAGGAAGTGGCGAGAAAGCAGCAACAACGACAACGCCGGCACAAGCACGTAAAGTGATGTTGGCCCCGTTTGGCATTGCGGCAATACTCACCGGCAACAGCTACAAGGCCAACGATCCCATGGCCGAAAAGATTCTCGAGGATTGGGCATCGTTTTTCCCGCTGTGCAATAAGGACAACACGGATGTGCCGCCAGTCGTTGAGGTCGTATCAGGTGAGTGATCCAATTACAAAAAATATATGTAATATATATATTCATTTACAATGGGTATACAAATAAATACAGTAGGTCAAGAAATTGTTTGGCAAGATAAAAAAAGATGCACACATTTAATGTTTATTAATTGAAAAAAATGTATAATGATTATAACTTAAAAAAAGTCAATTTAACTTTTATTTTTTGATTTTTAAAATAAAAGTTACGGAATTTCATTTATTTATAACATAAGGAAAATCGGAAATAACTTTTATTTTTATTGAAAAAAATCCAAAATACTATAAAAGTTAAATGGACAATTTATAGTATTTTAATAAATTAATAAATATTTTAATATATTAATAAAATAAAATTGATATTTAATTTTTTGCTTTTGCATTTCGTAACTTTGAAACAAAAATTTTAAAATAATTCTTAGATTGCAATTCTTATTTTATAACTCATACAAATTAAAATAATAAAATGTGTGCATATTTTTTGGATACATAAAAAACAATTAATTGAGCAAGTGTATGTAAAATTAATATAAAATGAATATTAATGAAATTGTTTTTAAACACAGGTGGTCATAAGATGTATCATCCGACGAACTATGTACTAGTCACAGATCTGGACGACATGGAGCACATGGAGTTTAATGAGTTGCACAAGGCGAATGGAAATTTAAATGGAAATGGAACTGGAACTGGGAATGTGAATGGAATGACAGCGGAAACAGCTGTGTTGGCATCTCTCTCCTCCCCACTTGCAACAGCAACAACTCCTGCCACAACAGCAACATTAGCAACATTAGCAACAACAACAACAACACCTGCAGCAACTCCCACAGCAATGGCAGCAGCTAAAGATGCAACTGCCAACAACAATGCGAGAAAGGCAACATTGGAACGTTTAACGTTTCAACCATATTATGATCAGCGTCCCACATCGGGTTTTACGTTTAATACCAATAATACTCATATACCCGCAACGGCGGCTATTGAAATGCCGGAACGTGCCTGGCAGGATTGTATAATGAATACGTTGCATGTGGATGCGGCAGCGGCAGCAGCAGCGACAGCAGCAGCAGCGACAGCAACCAACGATGTGGATGATGTGGACTCCAAGCAAATGGATTCCAAGCAACATGTGCAGCAGCAAATCCAGCAACAACAACAGCTGCAACAGCGTCAAAAGCTGTGGAACTTTGTGGATCCTATGCAGAAAGCTCCATGCATATGCACCAAGTAAGTTGGTCTCGCTTCAATTTCTCTTTACTGCCCCTCTCTCTCTCTTTGTCTCTGCTCTTTTGTTTTTTCTACTCTCTGTCTTACTGCACCCCCTCCTCCCCTGGCCTACGATCCGCCTTACATTTTCTACTACTCTTTTATTTTCACTCTCTCTCTCTCTCTCTTTGACTCTCTTTGGAGTATGTGTGCATTTTTTTTTCGTAGCGTGATTTGTGTTGAGTTTGAATAGAAAACTATGAATATGAGATTGTAAAACAGAGTTGTAAAACACTTTAAAGGCATGTCTAGTTGCAGAATAATATCCTTTCTTTATTTTTTTTTTAAATTAATAAGTTGTGTGTGCGTGTGTGTCTTGCATGCTTAGCCTTTAATTAAACGCTTACAGCAGTTAAGAGAAATGCAATGTTGAAAAGTAAGAGAAACTCACCACAGCCAAAAATTATTCGCGCGCTCGCCTGAGAAATGTGTTGAAAGTTGAGTTGAAAGTTTAACACAAAAAAACCCACCAAATTTCAGCGCACAATGCAGCGGCAGCGCAGTCGGTGTCAAGCGTCAGCAGAGCAGCAGCAGCAGCAGTCCAAGCATTGCTGCCAGTTCGCCAGCACTGCGAGCTGCGATCGTCGCCGCCAGCAGCGCCGTTGGCAGCGGCGTCGGCAGCAAGACGTCTTTTCAGCTTTACCAACAACAACAACAACAGCAGCAGCAGCGACCGAGCACACCTGCAGCGGCAGCGACAGCGACAGCGCATCATTCCAGTTCCAGTGTTGGCTACATTTGCTCCTCCACTTCCTCCTCCTTCAGCCTTAAGCGACAAATTGTGCCGTTTCACAAGCGGTTTCTACTCAATACAAACAACAACAACACAACTACTTCCTCTACAACAACAACAACAACAACAGACACCAATATACCAAAACAAAGGTTTGTGTCGCTCTGCAGACGAGTGTGTGTGCGTGTGTGTGTGGAGGCGTTTAGCAGTGTTGCCAACTGTTTTTTTTTTTTTTTACTTTTTGGTTTTTGTTTGGTTCTTTAATACACTCTCTTAATATTTCTCTCTCATAATCTCACACCCACACACACACACACACACACACACATTTAAGTTGTTTATATTCTGTTACTTTCTTGAGCTCTCAACAACAACATAACATGCTCTGTTAACTTTTTAAGGTTTTGTTGGCTGGTTTTGCATATTTTTTCTTTTAATAAGTTTTTGATTATTCTTCCTTTTGCTGCTAACTACAACTTGCACATAAACAAACACACACACACATACAAACCTGCATATAGTGCAACACACATATATATAGTTACTCGAAAAAGTGTTTTGACAAAATTAAAAACACGTAATTTATGCATTTTTATTTTATTTCTTATTGTACTATTCTTGTCTATGGTTCTTAAAACAATTGACATAAAATAGTTTTCATTGAATTTAACTATTTTTAAAAATAAGAAACTTAATTGTGAATTTTAATTTAGTCAAAACACTTTTTTGAGTAACTGTCAAATGAAGATCTTGCATTTTCTGCCAATGCAAAACAAACAAAAATAACAATTGTATTTATTATTATTATTTACTATTTATGTACTTGTGGTAAATGGTGTAATAGCAATAACAACAATATTATTAACAATTGTAATTTTCATATACTGTAAATGATCTGCTCTCGTCCCCGTCCCCCCGCCCCTTTTACCCACCGCCGCCATTTTACTGTAGCAATGACAACAACAAAAATAATCTATCGTTATCGGAATTTTTTTTTTGGTATATTATCGATTGCAGTTGAAGCTTGCAACACACACACACACTCACACACAAATACATGCTGTAAATAACCGTTACATTTGGATTTTGGCAGCTGCAATTTTTCATTTTATTTATTTAATATTTTTTTTGTATAGAACTGCTCTCTTTGCATCTCCTCTTTTCCCCCCACTCTATATCGCTCGCTCTTTCTCTCTTTCTCTTTTGTGGATGTGGTTTAGTTTATTTGCTAATTATTCGTAGAATGTTTATCGATAAGCTCTTTTGATTAATCGATTAATGCTGTATGTATGTGTGTTTTAGATGCATAATTCTTAGTTTGCTTTAACCGCTTTTCACTACGTAGTTTTTGTACTTTTTAAATTAAAAAAAAGATTTTAATTATTTAATTATTAAAAATAAAGATAACTTGTTTAGTATCGTATAAAAAAATAATATAAACTTTATAGTGAAAAGAGTGTATTATTAATATTTTGTGCATAACTCGAAAGCATGTAACGTTGGCTTTTATTTAAACTATAAAAATCAAACTAATAAATATTTTAAATTTTTCTCTCTCGCAATTTCTCTCTGTTTCTTCCCAAATAGACATCTGGCGGCAAGTAGTGCAACATTAACGGGCAGCACAGGAAACACGCCCTGTCATGTAGGAGGAGGTGGAGGAGGTGCCTCAACATATTCCCGTAACTCTCTAGGCGATTCATCATCGATGCCAGCGGTTGCCTCTTCCTCGGTGGGATCACCAGCAACGCCGGCGCCTTCACCGCATCCCCATCCAAATTCAGCGCAATCACAACCCACATCTGTGCCCCCCGCTGACCAAGTGAGTCCCAAGTGATGACACCTCTTTTCATTTCAAGTTCATTTCACAATTAGAATTTTTATAAATAAATATCTTAAGATAAATTTGGGGAATTAGGAACATCAAATTAGTAGGCTTTTAATTAGGAATTAAAAATTAGGAAATTGCTATTTAAAAAACAATGAGAAACATAAAATTTGGACAACCTAAAATTAAAGTCAATCCTACTCAAACTCTACCAAATTCTCTAACAAAATTGATAGAACAAAGTTAGGAACATCAAATTATTAGGCTTGTAGTTAGGAAATTCAAATTACACAAAATGCAGTTAAAAAAAAGTGAAAAATATAAAATTAGGACATTCTTAAAGTCAATACTACTTCAAACTCTACCAAATAAAAAGGTCGGTAGCCAACGAAAATTAACCATTTTTAATGGTAATAATTTTATTATTTTGTAAAAAAAAAAATGCAAAAATTTGTCACTAGAAAATAATTATTGAGATACCGAAGATAGTAAAAATATAATTTTATATTTTTTTTTGGTAGAGTTTAAGAAATCCTCTAAAAATAGAAGCAATTTCGAATTATTAGTATTTTATTAAAAAATAATGATCATTATTATTGAATGGACAATGACATAGAAATGTACTTTAGGATTAATATTTATATTATTAATATTCAACCAGAGTTGGGAAAATAGTTAAATTTTTAGCTGCTAGTGACGAAAAGCGGACTCCAAAAAAACAAAAATAGATTGACTAGATTTTTCCTAATTTTCGTATTATAGAAGTTTTTTTTTCTTTTTTTATTTGAATTTTTAGTTTTTCCTTTATTTTTTGGCATTAAAAATTTGATTTCTTAAACTATTATTACTATTTTATTTGCCCCAAACTCAAAAAAACACATAAATCGAGTAACTCGATTTTTCCTAATTTTCGGATTATAGAAGTTTATTCTTTTCTTATTTTCTTAAAATATAATTACTATTTTTAGTTTGTATTTTTGTTAATTCTTGAAAAAACATTCGTAATTCTTCTGAGTTCATAGTTACTCTATCATATATCTTATATGCATCATTCTAATCCTTTCCGAATCCTTTGCAGCTGCTCAATATGAGTCCACATGCTCCCACATCAGTTTCGAATCTGCAACAGCCGGCGACGCCCATCGATCATCTGCTGGACAAGAATACGCCCGCTCCAACGCCAACGGATCAGCATGATAACAAGAGCATAACCGCCTCACCGTATGTACATGGCGGTGAGCCACCATCCTACACGGAGCATGGAGGCGCCACAGGAGGCGCTGGACAGACTATAAATGCACCTGGGAGTGTGCCACAGCAACAACCAGCGACTCCGACATCGGCAACAGCAGCAGCAACGGCAACAGCAACAACACCAGCAGCAGCAACAGGAGCAACTGGAACAGCGACAGCAGCAACAGTTGCTGCCACAGCAGCAACAACACAATGTGGCACCATCAGTGTAAAGAAACTGGAGATGCAACAGCAACCAATGTTAACGGTTAAACAGGATCCAGGCGTTGTGGGTTTAGGCCAAGTTAATGCCACACGTGGCATTGTGACGGCACAGACATCGGCAGTTGCCACACAGGAGGCGGTCACAAATCTATTTAATCTTTACAAGCCGCCACAATTGACGCTCAAGGATGCCGACAGTTTCTACGACGAGGAATGGCTCAAGGATGTCATCTATGACTTTAGTTTTCAAGAGTCCTGGTAAGTTCCGTATGATTAATCCACATAAATTATTATTATAGAATAATTTATCTAACTTAATTTTAGTAGAGAGAAAATGTTTTTTAAAGTGGGAAAAGAATTCAAAAAATCAATCAAATAATAAGATAAGATAATTTGTCTAACAGAAATTAATCAAGCTTGCTGTTGTTAAAGATTAATTTTAATCTTGAGTGTATGATTCTATCATTTATGAGCAATTCAGTTTTTTTTTTTAATTGGAAAATAATTTGTATGCCAGGGATTAAAACCTTAACCGTAACCTTTAATCGGTGTAAACCGACTGAAATTCGTAAAAGTAACTGAAACCGTAACCGAAAAACTTTTTTTCCGCTGTACCGAAACCCATAAACCGAAATAACCGTTTAGTAACCGATTCATGTATGTATTTCGGTTCTGGCCGTCGCAAGTACTGAGCAAACCAAACTGTCTTTACCAGTCTTCTGAACAGGTCCTGGTTATTATTTTAGTATGAGGCCAAATAATAAATAAAAAATAATAAACAAATAATAATAACAATTATTGCAATGTATGGGGTTTTTGTATGATAATATGTTTAATAAGAATAACACTTTAAGATTTTGCATAACCTATAACCGAAAACCTTAATTAATGCTTTTAATTGTGAATTTAATAATTAATGCTATTGATAACTTTGAACTGCCATAACTTTGACAAAACTCAATCAATTTCCATGCGCAATGTAAATTTGTGCATTATTATATCTCTAAATTCGTTCTGCATTTAAATTTTGTTCATTTTAAACATTTTTAAAAATTCGATTTTTTCGAAAAATTTACAGTGTTACCCCTTAATATTTTTTGATTTTTCCGAAAAATTTCGAATTTTCGAAATGAACAAAATTTAAATGCAGAACGAATTTAGAGATAAAATAATGCCCAAATTTACATTGCGTTTGAAAATTGATCAAGTTTTGACAAAGTTATGGCAGTTCGAAGTTATTAAAAATCAGTAAAATCAAAATAATGGAAATTTTCAAACTAAATTTATATGAGGTCAAATTATGATAAAATTGACATTACGCTGGACCATTCCGGTAACCAGATAAAATAATTTTCCAGGCTAATTGGAGCATTAAGTCTTTTTTCATGTAATGCAATGAATTTTGGTCAACCGGAAACCTTAATTTTTATTTTTTTGTGAATTGAAACCATACCGGTATTTTTATGATATAGTAATCCGACTTTGACCAAATTTGGTCAGAATGTAAGAGACAGTTCCAAACATCTAATCTGTAAGTTTAGTTAACTTAAGAAACAAATAAGTTTTTCATACCATCAATTCCCTGACCTTTGACCTGAATTTGAGGCACTCACAGGTGGAATTTCGCAAACGCATATTATCTCATCTATGATACATAATTTGATGAAATAAAATTTGTGATTAATGCAATGATTAAACTGTCTAACTGTGATCTCTCTCTGTCTTATGTTTCCAGGGATAATCTGCCGGTGAAGCGACCCAAGTTGAATGAAACCGCAAAGCAGCGTCGACCGCGATATGCCAAGAATCTTTATGATGGTCACACGCACTTTAAGCCATTGATGCCGTCGCCGGGATCGGTTTATGGCTCCCTGCTCTCCATCGATGGCAATGCAGCGACGACGCAAGTGAATCCTGCAGCTGGCGAGGCAACAGCAGGAGGAGGAGGAGGAGGAGCAACAACTGGTGGTGGATTGGTGGGCATTGCTTATGCTGGCAGTGGAGGAGGATCAGGAGCAGGAGGAGGAGGAGGAGGCGCCTCCAGCAGTGATGAGGCGGATAATGCAAATAGTGGCGGTGTCACCGCTAGCTTCTTCCAGGGACTGGACATTAAGACAGAGCCGGGATTGCATTCACCATCCTGCAAGGAGTCGAAATCAACGGGCAGCGCAACTGGTGGAGGGAATCTCTTTACCGCCGAGGGATTGAATCCCACGCTAAATGATCTGGAGCAGCTGTTCGAGACGAGCTCGAATGATGAGTGCAGCAGTGTCCAGATCCACACGCCACCCGACTCCAATAATCCATCGAATGGCGGATGCAGTGCCGTCAGCAACACCATCGATGAGCTCAAACGGAGCACGGCGGTGGCCAGTGCTGTCGCTGTGGTCGCTGCTGTCGTCGCCAGTTCCGGTGCGGGCAGCATCCAGGCGGAGGATCTAACCAAGATGTTTCCAACGCCGCCATCGCATGAGCAACAGCATCCAAATTCAAGTCCCTGCCAGACGGATGTGGTCATGACGGATCTGAGTGTGGACACCGGGAATAACAACAACAACAACAACAACAACAACAACAACATTAGTAATAGCAATAATAATAGTAATAATAATAACAATTTGGGTGTTGTGCTCAAGCTGACGAAGCAGGAATATAGCGTGGAACTTGGCAGTCCATTGGAGGAGCCCATCAATGATTGGAACTATGTGTATCGACCGCCACAGCAGGAGAAATTCGTGGGCAGCTCACGTTATGCACCACTGACGAATCTGCCAAGTCAGACGCTGCCGGCGATTACAGTGCCCGCCAATTGTTATTATAATCCCACCTGGAGTCACAGCCAAAAATCGAGAGCGGCAACTTTGGCCAAAGCGGCGGCAGCGCAGCAACAACAACAGCAGCATCAGAAGCATCAGCAGCTCCAGCAACGCATCCAGCAACATCAACAGCTGCAGCAACAACATCAGCAACAACAGCAACAACAGCAACTCCAACAACAGCAGCAACAGCAGCAACAGCAGCAACAACAGCAACATGCACATCAGAAACATCAGCAATTACATGATTTATTGGCCGCAGGACCAAGAACTCCAATGAATCTGAATACAGCGATGCCATCGCCATCAACTGGAGCGGGATCAGGAAGTGGGGCAACCGTTCCACAACCGTTGAGCAGCGGTGGCAGCCAATTGTTGTTGAATCAATTGAATTGCCCACAGGCACCGATGCAGCAACTGATGCAACGTGCGACGGGCATGTCACCATTACCCTCATCCTCACCAGCTGGCACTGGTGCAGGTTCAGGTCCAGGTGCAGGTCCAGGTGCAGGTGCAGGTCCAGGTGTTCCCTTTCCCCGCAGCAGTCCCATGCATCATGGTGGTCCAATGCGACAGACGCCCACGCATCCGCCTCCTCCATATCCATATGATTTGGCAGCTGGTAGTCCGGCAAATTCCACGGGATCAGCAGCGTATCATAATAAACCGTATGGTGGACAGGAGACAGTGGCAACACATCATCATGGCTTTAATCCACTTGATAACAACTCGTCATCCGCCTCCAAATTGGCCATGTTGCCATTCTCAGCAACTGCAGCTGGACAGGCACAGGGACAGGTCGTGTTGGGCTTAATCCAGGAGCTGCCCGAGGTCAACTCGGTGCTGGTCAACATCCTGCTCTATGATACGGCATTGAATGTCTTCAGGGATCACAATTTTGACAGCAGCAGCGTCTGTGTCTGCAATGCGGATGCCCAGAAGATTGGGAATATTCGTGGCGCGGATTCGGGTGTCTATGTCCCATTGCCAGGTGGCAGCTTCAATCCCTTTCCCACACAGAGATTACCACAATCAAATACATCCAATTCCAACTCTGCCTCGTCAACGTCATCCTCCAATTACAATTTCTCGGGAGGAATGCGCATGATAAGTGCCTTTGGTGCGGGACTGGAAGGTGGAGGATTGAGTGGAGCAGGACATGGTCCCAATGGTGGCTCGAGTTCCTCATCCTGCACACCGCCCAGCAGTAATCCCCATATAACCGGCTATGTGGATGATGATCCCGTGGAATGCACCTGTGGCTTCAGTGCCGTCGTCAATCGTCGCCTCTCCCATCGTGCCGGACTCTTCTACGAGGATGAGCTGGAGATAACGGGCATTGTGGATGATCCGGGTCGAAATAAACAGGCCACATTGCTCAGTCTCATCCAGAGTCTGTGCCGGAAGAGTGTGAATAAACCAGGAGCAGGAGGGGAACTGGAAAAGGTCTCAGCGGGAGCAGGAGTGGGATTAGGTGTGGCAGAGCAGCTGGCACATGCCATCTTTGATCTGCTGCTGGATCAGTGCTCCATCATCCAGACGTCGAGCAGTTCCGTGCATCGTGCCCTCCAATCCCATCGGCGTCGCATGTCCCGTCAGCGTCGCCTCTTTGGCAACAGCGGTGCTCCGACTGCCTCCATGGAATCCATAGCGAATGTATTGGAATTCACGGATGCCCACGATGTCATCAGCTTGGCATTGGAGCAGGCGCGTCTTGCCTTTGAGGATCAGCGCATGGACATGAATATGCTCGAGTTTAATCATCATCATGGTCATAATCATGGTCATCCTCATTCCCACTCACATCCACATTCCCATTCCCATTCGAATCCACATCAGTTGATGGCATTCCAGGCGGCGCCTGCTCTTCGCCAGAAACTCTTGGCTCTGGGCAGTGGACGGTTGACGGTCCACAAGTGGCCATATCTCCCAGTGGGATTCACGCGGAGCAACAAGGAGATTGTACGGACTATGAACGCCATACAGCCGATGCTCCAGAGTGCCTTCCATTGCAAGTCGCGGGGAGGAGCTGCCGGTTCCAAGGATGCCAGTTCCTATAATACGGTGAGTGGTCCATTGACCTGGAGGCAATTCCATCGCCTGGCGGGACGTGCATCCGGACAGTGTGAACCACAGCCGATTCCCTCGGTGGTGGTGGGTTATGAGAAGGATTGGATATCGGTGGCACCACATTCCATCCACTATTGGGATAAGTTTCTACTCGAACCGTATTCCTATGCCCGGGATGTCGTCTACATCGTCGTCTGTCCGGATAACGAACATGTGGCGTCATATACACGCACTTATTTCCGTGAGCTGAGCAGCACCTACGAGATGTGCAAGCTGGGCAGGCACACGCCCATCCGGGGCTGGGAAGGCGTACTCCAAGTGGGTGCAGCACCAACCACAGAGAAGGAACGGGAACGGGAGCGGGAACGTGATGCAGTTACTCCTTTAGATGATTGGCTGCGCACCTTGGAGCATGCTCCTCTCGCCGAGCAGATCCGACGCTATGCCATTGCCTTTCTCTATCAACTGGCGCCGTATTTGAGTCGTGTGCCCAACGATAAGAGTCTGCTGAATCCCCCAGATCCGAGCAAGACGGGAGGAGCAGCGGGAGCCACTGGAGTGGGAGCAGGAGCAGGAGCAACTGGCGTGGGAGTGGGAGCAACAAATGAACATACAAATGAAGCGAGCACGTTAATCAAACTGGAACCCGGCACGGAGCAATCTCAGAGCAACCAGGAGCAGGATAGCAAACAGGATGTGAAGCCTGGAGTTGGCGCTGGCGCCGATGCGAAACCTGCACTTGTCCTGGGTGATCCTTTGGGCATGGGTGAAACATTAGAGGACATCAATCCATCGGCCATTGTGCTGTATGTGGTGAATCCCTTCACCTTCGCCTCGGACAGCTTTGAGCTGGAGAGATTGGCATTGATTGCGCTGCTCCGTTGCTATGCGGAACTCCTGAAGGCTGTGCCGGATTCGGTGCGTGCCCAGATGAACATCCAGATCATCTCGCTGGAGTCGATCATGGAGTTGGGTCCGTCAGGGAATCGTCGTCGCTTCTCGGATGAGATCAAGTGCCTCGCATTGAATATATTCTCACAGTGCCGTCGGCATTTGGTGCACGCACAGCCGGTGAAGAGCTTGACGGGATTCGGTACGGCCGCCAACATGGAGGCCTTCCTCAAGACCAAGGATGAACCGAATCGTCGGGCCTATAAAATGTACACCGCTCCCTTTGTGCTCGCCCCGATGCACGAGCGGAACGACAAGACGGATTTCTCGAGGGCAGCAGGGAGTATGCATGGCCAGAATGAGACCCGATACTCGGTCATGTACTGCAACTACTGTCTGAGCGAGGATCAGGCCTGGCTACTGGCCACCGCCACCGATGAGCGGGGGGAACTGCTCGAGAAGGTGTGCATCAACATCGATGTGCCGAATCGGGCCAGGAGGAGGAAGGCGCCAGCTCGTTATGTTGCCCTTCGTAAGCTGATGGACTTTGTCATGGGCCTCATCTCGCAGACGTCGCAAATGTGGCGTCTGGTCATTGGCAGGATCGGGAGGATCGGGCACAGTGAGCTCAAGTCGTGGAGCTATTTGCTGAGCAAGCAGCAACTGCAGAAGGCATCCAAGCAGTTCAAGGACATGTGCAAGCAGTGCACCCTCATGTATCCACCGACCATTCTGAGTGCCTGTCTCGTCACCCTCGAACCCGACGCCAAGTTGCGAGTGATGCCAGATCAGTTCACGCCCGACGAGAGATTCTCGCAGATCTCCATGCAGAATCCGTTGTCCACGCCGCAGGATGTCACCTGTACACACATATTGGTCTTTCCAACCAGTGCCGTCTGTGCGGTGAGTGTCGATGACATATCGATAACATATCGATACAAGTTATCGTTTATTAATCTTTTTTGTTGATTATATCTGTTAAATCACACTACTAGCGTATATCGATAATTGATCGATGTTATCGTTAATTCGCTATCAGCTATATCTCATAAATTGCAAGAATTTTATTTATCGATCAATTATCGATATATGTTATTGTTTGAAACAAGAAATATATGTATGTGGATAGGATAGCAATAGAAGTAAATTATCGATAGCATATGGTTATATACACAAATGTATTATTGGTTATATCTGTTAATTTGCAATATTATTGTATATCGGTAAATTATCGATATATTTTATTGTTTGTTGAAACAAAATATTTATAGATGTGTTAGCAATCGATGTAAATATTCGATAGCATATCGATAAATGTAGTTAATTTATTTTTAGGTATATCTGATAAATTGCAAGATTTCCGTTTATCGATAAATTCTCGATATATGTTATCGTTTGTTAAAATTTTAATACAAAAATTATTTATGGATATTGAAACAAAAAATATTTATGGATTGGTTAGCAATAGAAGTAAATTAACGATAAGACATTGATACACGTTATCGATTTTTTATTGTTGAGTATATGTATCTGTTAAGTTTCAATATTGTCGCTTATCGATAAATTATCGTTAAACGTTATCTTTTGTTTAATGAAAATCGCGCTTCTGTAAAATTGATCGATTCACGATAAAAGTGTTGAATTGATGATTATTAAATATGCATGCTATCGATTAATTGGAAATATTGCTATTCAATCGAGTATTATTAATACTCATTTTCGATAAACGATTGCTGACTAAATATAAATGTATATTCTATTGCATATCGATATTTAACTATTTATCTATATGAATATTTATCGATTAATTTGAATTAACTAATTGATACTCATCTCTCTTTTTATCGATTACAGTCCTTTACACGCCAGTTCCAGAACGAACCGCAGGTGGACGATGACTTCATCTTTGGGGAAGAGGAGGGCAACGAGGACTTTAGCGATGCGGATATCGGTGATCTCTTCTGGGACTGTGAGTATTGTCTTTGCATGGATGTTAACTATGTCCAGGTTGTCTCACACATTGTTATCCTTTGGCACAGCAGCTCACATGGATCGTGTCTCCAATCATGGCAGTCCAGGACGCATGGAGGATAATCGCAGCTGGCAAAGCGCCGGAGGCAATAATTTCAAATGCACGCCACCGCAGGAGGTCGAGGAGGTGAGTTGATTGACTTGATACAGTGTAAACTTATTGATATAAATATCGATAAATTTATTTAAATATCAATATTGACTTGATACATTGTAAACTTATTGATATAAATATCGATAAATTTAAATTTAAATATCAATACTGATATACTGTGAAATATTTTTAAGCGTTGCTTTTACTTTTATACGACTTATTTAAAGTCGTTAATATTAATTTATTATTTCGAGTAAAAATATTATTTTTCCACATACCGATATTTTTGTGAAAAATATTAGGTAAAAACAATATTTTTGCATTTCTAAATATTATAGCTATTTTTGTTGTATGTAGTAAAAAAAAATTATCATATCGAAATGTCGATTTTTTGTCAAAAATATCGAGTAAAAATATTTTTTTCATATCGAAATGTGATCGATAGTTTTGCTGTGAAAATATAAGAATTAAAAATCATTATTTTTCGTCTAAAAATTGTATCGATATTATTTGTTAAAAATATAAATTAGAATTAATATTATTTTTCATATCGAAATATTATCGATATTAAAGTAAAGTGGAAATAATATTGTTTTTCATATCGAAATATTATCATTATTATTTGTCAAAAACATAAAAAAAAATATTTTTCATATCGAAATATTTTCGATATTATTTGTTAAAAATATAAAGTAGAATTAATATTATTTTTCATATCGAAATTTTATCGATATTATTTGTCAAAAATTTAAAGTAAAATTAATAATATTTTTCATATCGAAATATTATCGATAAAGATATTTTTAAAGTTATCAATATTCCTAGTTGCAATTGGTATTAATATTTTTCTTCTTTGTTTTTTAGGTGGGTTCCCTCAATCAACAGCCGATATCGGTGGGTTATATGGTATCGACAGCGCCGACGGGACGAATGCCAGCGTGGTTTTGGTCCGCCTGTCCGCATCTGGAGGATGTGTGTCCTGTTTTCCTGAAGACCGCACTGCATTTGCATGTGCCGAATATTCAGATAGCCGACGATATACTCAACTCAACGAATGCCCATCAGTCGGCGAATGATCATCCGCTCGACTCGACACTGACAGCCGATGTGCTACGCTTCGTGTTAGAGGGTTATAATGCATTATCCTGGCTGGCCCTCGATTCCAATACGCACGATCGTCTCTCCTGTCTGCCCATCAATGTGCAGACTCTCATGGATCTGTATTATTTAACAGCAGCCATAGCATAGACAACAACCACAAGAACAACAACAGAACCAACAACACTAGAGCAATAATAATAACAGTAACAGAGCAGCAACAGTAACAGTGCAGTAACAGATCAGTAACAGTGCAGTAACAGTAACAAAGCAGTAACAGTAACAGTGCAGTAACAGTAACAGTGCAGTAACAGTAACAGAAAAAGTCGCATGCTTCCGTTTGCTGTACTTCCAAACAAAGTAGCCGAAATCCACAAGTGCTATAAAAAAAAACTACATATATAGATCAAAAAGAAAACCAAATGAAAACAAAGAGAAATAAGAAAATGAAAAATGAAAACAACAACACCAAGCAACCAACCAATAGCAAAGCAACAATACTGAAGTTAACAGTCCAAAAAGCAACAAGTAACAGTAACAGTTGCACTTAACAGTCGCTGTTAATTAACATTGTCTTAACAGGAACAACGCACAGTTTAGCGTATACATGCATACATACATATATATGATGATGAATAACAGAGAGAGCCTTGTAATTAATAACAGCAGCAGCCTTACAGCCTTACAGCACAGGGTGTGCCAACATCAAATCGGTAAGCGATAAATCGATAACGGATCGAGAGAGAGAGAGAGGTAGAAAGAGAGTAAGAGAGAGAGTCTTGAGAGTAGCAACAGCATTACTATTTATTAATTGAGAATTGTATAGTGCAAGAATTGTTTTTTTTTAGGCTGGCGTTCGTTTTAATGTTTAATATTTATACATATACAAAACAAAAAACAAAACAACAACCACACATAGGGGCATATTTATATATATTATATACTTAGGATCATATACAATAAATACGCAAGTTTAAGTAAAAAGAAAGTTAAGAAAAGAAACAAAACAAAACAAAACACATATTTAGTTTGTAAGTAATAAAGAAAAGTTTGTACATATTTACAACCAATTTTGCCGTAAGCAGTAAGAACAACAACCACAACCAACAACAACAAAAACAATAATAATATTAATAATAATAATTATAATATTAAATAAAACAAGTATAATTATACAAATAACAAAACAACAAAAAACCTAATTAAATCTTAACTTAAATTAATAAATTGTGTAAATTTTTTGTGCAAAGCGAGAATTAGTTTAAATTATTATAAAAAAAAGCAAAACCAACAAACAAATTAATGTTAAAGCGAAAACTCACACACATACATACAGAGACAGAAGAGAGAGGAACACACACATATACACACATACAGAGACAGGCGAGAGAGGAGAGGAACACACACATATACAAAAGAAAACGGTATACTGTACATGCATACATATATAACAAATATATATATATATATATCTGGACGCTTAGCGCAGATGTTGAGCAGTGTGAGCGGAGGGGAGAGGGGGGGGAGGGGGTGAAAGCGAGGGCAGTTTTTGGTGTAAGGGAAAAAGTTAAGTCGAGTTTATATAAATTTTGTACTTCGCACACACACACGACACACACACACACACACATACACTCACATAGCCAATTGTTTAATAATGAATTACTTAAAAGAAATGTGTACAAATTAACATAATAATTGTGGTTAAAAAGGAAAGCTTTCTACACTCAACAACACACACAACAAAAACGAAAACAAAAACAAATTGATTTCTTTTAGCACATTTCAAGATTTTCGCTAGATTTAAGTTTTGCATATAAAACAACAATTATTAAACAATGAAATTATTTTTACCTGTGTATTTTAATTAGCATAATTTATCAACAAAGCGAAACAACAACAAAAACAACAACTACATTTACAAAGACGTTTTCTAGTAATTACACACATACACACACACACACATACAGACAACAGATTAATTTTTAAGTAGTTTGGTTTTTCATTTAGTATTCTATTATTTTGTGTAATAAACAAACAATTATTTGCAATTATTTACAAGTTTTGTGTATTTATGATTTCGTTTTTCTCACTTTTCGGTTTCAAAATCTTCGCTCAGGTCCAGTTCACATAGTTTATCGGATCAGTCATATCTATAAAGCATCCAAAAGCGATGTCCATGCTGTATATATTAAAAAAATGCTTAATTTTTCCAAAAAATATAAAAAAAAAACGTAGCAACAAAACAAAACTGAAAACGGATGTAAAGTGAAAAGTATTTATAAAAAAATATATATGAAATACAAATAAATGAAAAAATGAAAGAAAAACATTTCCTAGCTAAGGTTTCAGTTCAACTTTCATTTTTCTCAGTGCAGTTTGAAAGTTCGTGGGAGGGAAGGGGAAGGTGAAGGTGAAGGTGACCTTGGCGCCATTTAAAAAAAGAGAGCAAATATTTAAAAAATATATAGCAATAATTTTCATTTGTAAAACACACACACACACACACATACAGAGAGAGCAGATAAACGCAACTTACATACATACATATATACATATATATAACGCAACAATTGACAACAACAACAACAAAATGCATTCATAAATAAACAAAAAATGAATTAAAACCAAAATGGAGGGAACAGTTTTTTAAAACCAACTCAATTTACGAGTTGCAACAATTTTCTAAGAAAAAACAAACAAACAAAACTGGAAAAAAACAAAAACTATATATACATATATATATATATATAATTGTAATGTAGTTAAGTGCAAATTTCAAGGCTTGACATTGAGATTAACAATTTTTGGCGGCAAAAAAGAAAAACCAAAAAATAAAAATTGATAAAAAAAAATAAAGAAAAGAAAAGAAAACATTACATAAGTGCATTAAGCGAGGAAAACCATTTACTAGCCTAGCCCCTAGCCTAAAAGTATGCAATTACTAAGTTAAACATTTGTTAAGATTAGTTTTAACTACGGCACACACACACACACACACACACACACACACACACACACACACACAAACATACATAGGCCAAATTCAAATTGAAAATAAGATGAAAAATTAATTATAACAAGAAAAAAATTAAAAATAAAATGGGATGAGATGAAAATGAGTTGAAAATGATGAAAAAACCAAAATGCATTTGTTTCTAAAACAAATTTGCGAAATACATATACATAAATTAAATGCATAATTAATTAGGCAGTCAATGATGATAAAAATAATGGTAATGATAATGGTAATGATAATGATGAGGAAATGTATGTCAAAATCTAGCTACAGAATTGCATATTATATACAATTATAATAATTATATATATATTATATAATGGGCAAAAACAAAACCAAAAAAACAAAACACACACAAAATGTTGTTGTAGTAAAATTACAAATTAAGTTTTGTTTTGCTACCAAGAAAGCTAGAAAGAAAGTAAAGAAAGGAAAGTAATTAAAGAACATAGCAAAAATCAAGCGAATGAAATTATTATTAACAAAATGAAGTCAAATTTTAAATGTGCAAAGTAAAATGCAAAAAAACAAAACAAAACAAAACAAAACAAAAAACAAAAACATAAAACACAAAGCAAAACCAAATAATTTTTTTGCAATTTCTTTATAATTACAAAGGTTTTTTGGCGAGCAGGCAAAATACGAAAAAAATAAAAAAAAAACAAATACATTTTTCCAATAAAAATAAAGAAATGAAAATACAAATTAATCAATGGAGTTTCAAAAGTTAATTTTTTTAAAAATAATTTTCAAGTTTCCGCTGTATTTATAGATTTGTAGAATTCCTTTAGCTTGGCATCGAATTCATCTCCGCCCGCATGTCGATTGTCCCGCCACGCCTCCAATAAGATATCAACATTGTTATCGTTATCGTTATCGTTGCTCACACGTTCCAGTTCAACTTTGGGAAAATCGAGAAAAGAAATTCGGTAAGTTAAAGTTACAATTAAAAATTCTACATTTTAATGAGAACTTTGCACCGATTAATTTAATTTAACGGCGAAAAGATTTTCAGCCCATAATTCATATTTCAGTCTTAATTAAAATCAGCAAAGTATATCAAGTAATTGTTTTGACAAAGCAAAGTATTTAAATTTTTTATTAAGTAAAAAATAAATACCAGATGGTTGATCTTTTTCTTAGTTAATTGGGTTTTCTTAACTCTTATCACTTTGAGATACAGACAACAATTTGAATTAATAAAAAAATTTCAAAAATAAAAATAAAGAAAAATAATTTAAATAATTAGAAAGATCGCTAAGCAATTAATTTTTTAATTTTATTAAGGCAGAAATATCGCTAAGCAATTCAATTTATTTTTAATTTTATTAAGTTTAAAATTAAAAATTAATGGATTGCTTAGCGATCTTTTTAAATGTTTAAATTTGTTTTCTTTTTTTTCCAATTTTTTATTAATTGACTTGGTACTTTGAACAATTTGAAATATTAAGAAATTACTTTAAATACTTATTTTTATAAATTAAAAAAATAGTATTTTGTTTGTCAAAAGAATTCCTTGACACACAGTAAGAAGCAGAAAAATTATATACAATGTATATCGATAACAAAATGTAGTATTCGCATTATTCGAACTTTATTACCTCCAATTAAGGCCGTAAATCGGGGACAAATCGAGTGTAAAGATATGGAGAATTGATTATAACTTACGTACGACCATCTCCTTAATTTCCCATTCGTAGTCGTAACGCATTGTCAGGAACTTTAGAAAATCATGCAATTTGTATGTAGTTAATTCCCGACTAATGCAGTGATATTTGAGATCCTCATCGTCGTTCCAGAGACGAACACGTCTCCACATGTACTCGGTTCTCTGCTGGATGTTTCGTAATATCTCTAGAATATTTTTCATCACTTTCTTGATGTGCCTAAGTAGACGCTTGTCCGTAGTACGTCTTGTAATCGCATCATTCGATAGATTCTTTTTATTCTTCTCAAATATCTTGGCATAAACTTGCAACCGCCAAACTCCATTTGCCACAAGTCGATTCCATGTCTGGGAATCCGCTTCGATAGTTTTGGGCATTCGACGTAACTCCATTATAGCTCTATTTTTATCCATTTTGCAATAAATCAACCAATTGTTTTCAAATTTGCACTAATTTGTCACACAGTGTTGTGCAACGTCAAACTTTTTCTTAACAGTTTGCACTTCACAACACTGTTGCTTTGCCTTCCATCTCTAAGCTTTCCCTCACACTATATTCATCTCTCTCTATCAAATGCCATTTTTATTCAAGTCGGTAATATTTCCATTTGTTGTATACATTTATTTTAAGATTTTACATTTTTTTTACATAAACTTAAGAATATTCTGAACCGATTTTCATTAATAATGTAATTTTTATCATAGATTAATCTGTAATTTCAATTTGCATTTAAATACTGGTTATTTGAGAAATTTTAAATTTGTCCAAAATGTTCGATATTTTCATACTTACCTCTTTAAATTTTTTCAAATATTTCAAAATCTAACCAATTTTCATGAAAAATGTCAATTTTGTTAGTGTTAAATCTCTAATCTCAATCTGCATTAAAATTTTGTTCATTTTTCTATGCATTGGAAATGTTTAGGTTAACTTCTTTGTTTTCTGCTTAGGATATTTTCCAATTCAAGTGCTTAAAACAGCACGAAGCATGCATTTCTGACCCCATAAAGTATATATATTCTTAATCAGCACAAAAAATGGAATCGATTTCAACTATAATCGGAATAAAAAAAAAATTTCGAAATTTTAAAAAAATGATAAGGGGTAACACTGTAAATTTTTCGAAAAAATCGAATTTCTAAAAATGTTTCAAATGAAAAAAATTTAAATGCGGAACGAATTAAGAGCTAAAATCCTGCTTAAATTCACATTGCGCATGGAAATTGATAGAGTTTTGACAAAGTTATGGCAGTCCAAAGTTATTAAAAATCAGTAAAATCAATATAATAGAAATTTTCAAACTTGCCACAACATTGGGCAGAAAAAAAAGTAAAATACAAGACTAAATAAGTAGTTATTAAAAGTGAATGAAAACAAATCAATTGTGTATTTTCTGTGGAAGGTAAAATGGGGAAAAGGGGTCTTAAACACGACATGACATCAATAAAACACATGATCTGACGTATAGGAAAAGTGCTACTTATAAGAAAAGCAGACAAAAATTTTGATTTGTCAGTACATTAATAAAACTATGACGGTTTCTAAACGTTATATCGATTTTATTATAATTCAACCTCATATAAATTTGGTTAATTTGGGGAAATATAAATTGGTTGGCGAATTTCTATTACTTTCATTAAAAAATTGTTTGATAACTTTGAACCGCCATAACTTTGTCAAAAATCAATCAACTTTCATGCGCAATGTGACTTTAAGCAGGATTTTAGCTCTAAATTCGTTCTGCATTTAAATTTTGTTCATTTTGAAAATTCGATTTTTTCGAAAAATTTACAGTTTTACCCCTTATAATTTTTTAAAATTTCGAAATTTTTTTTTTAGTCCAATGATAATTGAATTCGATTTAATTTTTTGTGCTGATTAAGAATATATATACTTTATGGGGTCAGAAATGCAGCCTTCGGGCTGTTTTAGGCACTTGAATGGGAAAATATTCATTAATATTATATGTAGAAAACAAAGAAGCTAACCTAAACATTTCCAATGCATAGAAATTCGATTGATAAAATCTGAACAAATTTGAAAGCAGAATAACATTTTAATCATTACTTAACCTAACAATTTATTCCACAATTAAATTTTATTCATTCATTTGAAAAAATGATATTTTTCTGTTGTTATCCCTTATCATTTCTCGATTTTTTTTTTTAAATTTTTAATCCAATGTTTCGTTTTTTCGTGCTGATCAAGAATATATATACTTTATGTGGTTACAGTAGTTGAATGTCTATAAAGGTCGATTTTCTATGCATTGGAGATATTTTCCCATTCAAGTGCCTAAAACAGCACAAAGGCTGCATTTCTGACCCCATAAAGTATATATATTCTTAATCAGCACAAAAAATGGAATCGATTTCAATTATAATCACAATAAAAAAAAATTTCGAAATTTTAAAAAAATGATAAGGGGTAACACTGTAAATTTTTCGAAAAAATCGAATTTTTAAAAATGTTTAAAATGAACAAAATTTAAATGCAGAACGAATTAAGAGGTAAAATCCTGCTTAAAGTCACATTGCGCATGGAAATTGATTGAGTTTTGACAAAGTTATGGCAGTTCAAAGTTATGAAAAAACAATAAATTAACATAATCAAAATTTTTAAACCAATTTATATAATTTTTAAATTATGAGGTCAAATTATAATAAAATCGACATTACGCTGTACCATTCCATTAACCAGATAACAATATTTCCCAAGTTAATAAGAGCATTAAATACTTTTTCAAATAAAACAATGAATAACTCTTCTTATTTTGGTTCACAGGGAATGCTAATCAAACTCGGCCATCATAGACATCAAGCAGGGACTTCCCCCCATAACGGCGATCATATTTCGGAACACCACCGGTGACTGTACAGCTGTAAAATAAAATTCAATTTGAAATATAGTATACTCAATTTTAATTAAATTTAATAATTCCTTTTATTAATACAACTTTTATAAATGTTACTCCTTAAGACTAAAATAAGCAAAAGAATGTTAAAAAATAAAAATGTAAAAAAATAAAATGTTTTAATTATTTTATGAACTATGAATTTAAAATTTAATTAGAAAATAAGCTTAGAAATTGTTAAGATTTATTTATTTATTTATTTACGACTAAAAGCAGTCGGAAAAAAGAAAGTTAAGTGTTAAAAAATTAAAATAAAAATGTACTAAAAATTAAATGAATGTTAAATTGTAATTAAAAACTGAAACGAAAAAAAATTAGGTATGGGTATAAAAAATGAATAACTGAAAACCCAGAAAAAACCCAGCCGATCAATATAAACATATAAAAATATTTAAAAAATCGGCGTAAAATAAACCAATTTTGTAATTTTTTACTTGTAATTTTTTAATTGTAATACTAAAATATTTTATTTTGTTCTTTATATATCAAAAGATAAAATATAAATTATAAATACTTTTATACTTTTAATTATGATATTTATATTTAATGCTAATACTAAAATATTTTACCTTTATTCTTTATATATAAAAAAAACATTAAAAATATAAACCAATGTTACTTCTTAAGGATAGGATTTTAAGAATAAAATGAATTTAAAATTGAAATATTAAACTATTCTTCTTATTTATGGAAAGGGATTTATTTTCAGATGGGGAAACAAAATTTCAGGAACTAACCAAGGGAATCTGAAAAAATACCAGGCGAACAGAAATTACAGTAGGTCGTTAAAGTAAAAAATTTAAATTTAACTGTCGCTCAAAGAATTTCACTCGGCTGAGCAGTTCAAGGTCATATTAAAATATGATGGGAATAAAATTTGGTTGCTTTCTACTCATTTCTGTTCGCCTAGTATTTCAGCTGGTATTTTTGGCTTTTCTAGCTATTTCAGATTGGAGTATGTGTGTAAGTATGCGCCCATGAATGCGAGCTTGCAACGGCTTTTTGACCTTGAAATTCGGTAAAAATACCAGGCGAACAGAAATCAGCAGCAGGTAGATTTTTCATTTGAGCAGCAAAAATAAATTCAAGGTCATATTTTTATAAGGCGCAAAAAAAGTTCAAGGTCATATTTTTATATGGCGCAAAAAAAGTTGGTTTGCTTTCTGCTCATTTCTGTTCGCCTGGTATTTCAGCTGGTATTTTGGCTTTTTCAGGGGTTTCAGATTGCTGTTGGTGTGTATGTATGCGTCCATGGAGGCGAGCTTGCGAACCTGAAATTTGGTAAAAATACCAGGCGAACAGAAATCAGCAGCAGGTGGATATTTTATTTGAGTAGCATTTTTTTTCTCAAGGTCACGCTTTTGGCTCAGCTTTGGCATTTTCACTCAATTAACGGTTTCACTCAATTAACAGTCTCACTCAATTAACATTTTCACTCAATTAACATTTTCTGTTAATTAACATTTTCTGTTAATTAACATTTTCACTCAATTAACATTTTCTGTTAATTAACATTTTCACTCAATTAACATTTTCTGTTAATTAACATTTTCTGTTAATTAACATTTTCTTTTAATTAACATTTTCTTTTAATTAACATTTTCTTTTAATTAACATTTTCTTTTAATTAACATTTTCCTGCTATTTTTTTATACATATTTCCCCATCTGAAAATAAAGCCCTTGCCGTAAAAAAGAACAAAGAGTTAATTTTTTACAATTTTAAATTCGTTTTATTCTTAAAATTCTATTCATAAGGGGTAACATTTATTTATAATTTCTATGCTTATTTTCTGATATATGAAGTACAATGTTTTAATGTTAACATTAATAATAAAATTTATAATTACAAGTAAAAACGCATTACAAAATTTGGTTTAAATTGTAACATTTTATCTAATTTTACTTATTCTTAACATTGATATATAATTTGTATGCTTATCTTCTAATGTAAAGAAGGTACAATATTTTGTAATAATATATAAATACTAGTATTAATTAAAAGAATATTAATTTTAAGTATAATTGAGTATAACATAATTATTTTTACTTTTCAGTTATGAATTAAAATTTATTACAATAAAATTTAATTTTGAATTTCATAATTGTATTTAAAATGTAATTAGTTTCTATTATTTTAATCAAACATTTATTTGATAACTTTGAGTTGCCATAACTTTCTCAAAAGTCACTCAGTTTTCGAGCGCAATGTAAATTTGAGCATTATTTTACCTCTAAATTCGTTCTGCATTTATATTTTCTTAATTTTAAACATTGTTACCCCTTTATCTTTTTTGATTTTTTCGAAAAATTTAAAATTTTTAAAATGAACAAAATTTAAAAGCAGATCAAATTAAGAAGTAAAATAATGCTCAAATTTACATCGCGCATGAAAATTGATTGAGTTTTGACAAAGTTATGGCAAATCAAAATTATTAAAAATCAGTAAAATTAACTTAATACGTATGTATGTACAATATATACATTTTAGTTTCATAATTATATTTAAAATTTAGGTAATTATTTTTACCCTCTGTTGACTGCATTAAGTCGACGTTAAACAAATATATAAATAAATAAACAAATATTGATTTTTCTTTTAATACGATCGCTATGGTCGTTATGGAGGGGAAGCCCCTGCTTGATGGGTATAGATGGTTGTTGGTTATCCTTTCTGCATGCAGGCCGAGTTTGATTTTACCACAATTCCGCTGGAGACATTTCCTGAGGAATAAAATAAAGAAAAACGACTTAATGATTTATTTCTACAATTGTAACAAAATTTGCATTTGTCTTGTTTTATGTATAAAAAATAATTTTACCTGCAGCAGCTCGATCCAGATGAGTCTCCAATGGCGAATACGTTCTTGTATTTCGTCCGCTGTGTACAATTGTCCAGCGCATAGAAAATGTACCAATTTTGGTACAATTGTACCATAATTGTCAAGTGTGAACTGGAATCCAATCAGAAGTCTGCATAAATTCCCCATTTGCCTGTAAGAGGTAATAAAGAAAAAATTAGATGTTTTTGGTGGATAAGTCTCAGAAAAATAGCAAAGAATAAATCTAACAAAATAGTTTAATTTATTATTTAGGTATCTTATGTACCAATTTAGCCAGATTTTCGGCAAATAGCAATTTTTACTTTTTCTAGCAATCGAAGTTTGAAAATAGCCAGAACTATCTATAAAATAGCTAAGTTAGAAAGCTGTTGAGCGTGTAGTGCTGAACAATGACACGTGTCAAGCGCAGCTGGCATTTACCAACACTCTTTTAATTTTTTTTTAATATTGCGTGACAATTTGATCGTGGATTTTTAATAATATCAACTTTGGTATCTAACTAGTTGAAATCGCTTTAATTGCACGCTTGTTAACGCTGCACATTCCCCCCTCCCCCCTCCGTTCTCCCTAAACGCCGGCGGGCAATTAGCTGCAGGCTTGTTGCAACTTCCAACTTGCAACTTGCAGGCGGTTCCTTCTTATTTTTTGCTGCAATTCTTTTTTTTGTTGTTCTTTTTTTTGGGGTCGTCTTGGCGCTGTCAGCCTGAAGTTGGAACATGAATTACTGTGCGTTGATTGCGTTTAAGGCTTGATTGTGCATCACCAACAACAACAACAACAACAGCAACAACGACAACAACAACAATGCAAGTTGAGCATGTTGCAAGCACAAATTGCAGCTCTTTTGTGGCAGAAGCGCGCGCGGCAAACTGGTTCCTTTTTTTTTGTTGTCGCTTTTGGTCCTGCATTAATTATCAACAAATCATTTTTGTAGCACTGAAGGGCGCATTTATCAGCGATTATGCATGCCACATCCGAGGGGGTGGGTGGGGGAAGGTAGGGAGGTAGGTGATGAGGGGGTGAGGCAGCGAGGGGCGCCGCAAAGTGTCGCACAACATGTGTACGCCTGGCAGCTCCAAAACTTGCAACGTTCACAGTATGTCAAACAAATCTTTTGACAACAAAAAAATTTATAAACGGATGTTGTTTTTAAAAAATTCATAGTTTGAATCAATGGATTTTTAAAAATTTGTTTAAACTTTTTTAAAACCATTAACATCCTAAAAAATAATATGATATGTACTTTTTTTTAATATGTACATATATTATTTTTAAGAAAAATAGTTGAATACTGTTTATTTTAAAATTTATTTTTAAAATTATTAATCAACTATTATTTTATTATTTATTATTTATTACTTTTAAAAATAATTGTATCCTGTATATTTTTTAACTTCCTTTAAAATCCATAAGCAACTATAATAATGTTAGAAATCAATTTAAAGTTTTTTATTATGTACAACAAAGTATGTGAATTTCTTAATTTATATTAATTATTTTTAAAAATATTTGAATCCTGTTTATTTCAAAATATTTACTTGACCAACTGTGTATGTACGTGGATGCGAATTGTGAAGGTTTTCGTCGATTCGTCGTGATCTTGACGTGCCGCCACCGAATTTGTCAGCGCAACATCTACAAAATAACAACAACGACAACAACGAAGGCATCAAGAACAACAGTGCTTGCAAGAAGAGTGTCTACAGCAGTGGCAAGGATAGGAGATGGCGTCGGCAACATGACATGACATTGATAAGCAAAAACAAAAGAAGACGCGGCATTGCAATTAAGATATTTTTATGTAAATTAATGAAAAGAGGCAACGAGGGAAGGAGACAAAGGAGGCAAGGAGGTAAGAGGCAGACAGCAGTGGGATGATGCTTGCAGCATGCGTGCAACTTACAAATAAGTACAAGACGCAGACTGTGGCAGCTCCAAGTCCAATTGCGTCGAAAACCGTGCGCATTTTTAATTGGAAAGCGCAGCAAAAAATGAACTAAGAACGCTACAGTCGAGTGTGCTCGACTTTTAGATACCCGGTACGCAGGCACGATTATTAGCAACATAGGCACATTTTAAATAATAGAAACATTTGAATATATGAATAAGCTGCCTAAATTTCAAATTGGACTTTCATAGCTATTACTATCTCTGAGATCTGTAAAGATTTGCTGAACTGAATGTGGTTTATGGTTGAGAGAGGAGCGGTATCTTCACATTTAAAGAGTCTAAAATCAAAATTTGATGCTTCTAGCTCTTAAAATATCTTAGATCTGTTTGTTTTCTATCGACTTGGCTTATGATGCTGTTCAATAAAATATTTATGGGACCTGAAACGATTTTTAAATTTTATAATTGTATTTTAAATTTTATTTTTTTTCTATTATTTTCATTAAACAATATTTTGATGTCTTTGAACTGCCAAAACTTTGTCAAAATTCAATCAATTTTCATGCGCAATGTAAATTTTACCATTATTTTACCTCTAAATTCGTTCAGCATTTAAATTTTGTTCATTTTCAAAATTCGAAATTTTTCGAAAAAATCAAAAAAGATAAAGGGGTAACACTGTAATTTTTCTAAAAAATTCGAATTTTCAAAAACTTAAAAAATGAAGAAAATTTAAATGCAGAACGAATTTAGAGGTAAAATAATGCTAAAATTTACATAGCATATGGAAATTGATTGAGTTTTGACAAAGTTATGGCAGTTCAAAGTTATTAAATAACAGTAAAATTAACTTAATTAATAAATACTAGTATTAATTAAAGAGATTATTAATTTAAAATTTTAATTTTTTTTTTCAGCCATGAATTAAAATTCATTATAATATAATTACAATTTTAATATTACATTTTTGTTATATAATTGTATTTTAAATGTAATTAATTATTATTTCTCTCTGTTGATAAATAAATAAAAATCAATTAAAAATAATATCATAGCTTATATCAAGCAAATACTTGATGTGTTCTGCACAAACTTATAATACTCTCCACACAGGGTATAAAAAGAGGCAAAGGAGCTTGGCCAAACAATCCGCAACACACACACACACACACAGATACACATACAGTCAGCAACAAAAAGTGACGCACCGAAAATTTATTGTCTCATATGTTGGCGGAGAGAGAGAGAGAGAGAGAGAGAGAGAGAAGAGAGAGAGAGAGAAGCGCAACCGATCGGCGAAAAGCAACGAGTTGCATGTCGAATCAACAGGGCAAACAAAAAGAAGCCACGCCGCAGGCAACGAATTGGATCCAACAACAACAACAACAACAACAAGGGGAACAACAGTGATCGCAAGTTGCAACAACTCCCTTTTGGCTGGGCCGTTACTTAGGCATTTATGTCTGGCACTTGACACATTTTGTTATGGCATTTTTGCTACCGCTCATCGCCGCATCGACTGACTTTGTTGACCCAATCAAAATTCCAGCATCTTGCACTTGAATGCGTTTAATTTGTAAGCTTGCAACAAAGTCCAAGTCACAGTCACAGTCACATCCCTGAGAAGCAGGATTGAAACAACTGATCTTCTGATATATGTTATGTATATGCAACAATTACATATGTGCTGACTATTATTGGATGCTCCCAAGAGTTAACTGATTAAGTCATTCCGACAAAGAGGATTACATATGTACATATGTATGTATGTCTGCTTTTATTGTTCTAAAGAAGAAACATTTATTTACTTATACACATAACTATATTTAAGTGTATAGATCAGTTGGTTTAATCACTTCTTAGGCTTAACTTGATCACATCTCAAAGGAATGCAATGATTTTTTTATTTTAATTATTGCAGACAATCTGATAAACTTAGAAAATAGAAGTTACAGTGTGTCTTCCTTATTCTTATCAAGTTTTATTAAAATCTGTTGACTGTATCATAAAATCCTTTGATCATATGTCTGTCATGAGAGCGATCGGTTAAAAAATGAATTTATTTTATAAAAACACTTCATTTTAAAATAAATAGAATATAATGTCTTCCACATTTTTAACAAGAATAATAAAACTATATCAACTACCTTTCATATGAAATTTCGGCTGAAAAATAAGTTGTATGAACAATTTTTTATTTTATGAAATATTTCAATCACACTCAGCTGAATCTAGATAAGATAATTCTTTTAAATTCCTTACCAAGTTTTATTAGAGTCAGAAGCCTTTATCATATAGTTGTCATAGGAAAGATTGATAAAAATTTGAGTTTCTTTTATAAAAACTTTTATTTTAGAAGAGCAATCGTTTGAATTCAGCTTTAATTAATTATGATAAATTATGTCTTTCATGTTGTATCCGAATAAGAAGACTACTATAAATTTATTTATGCAAATAAATTGAACAAATTCTAAAATAACTTAAAGTACATATTTTTTAATAATTGAAATTCCAACAAATTCCGCTAAAATAATTAAAGTAAATCTTCTCAATATTTTTCAAGTTTAATTAGAATCAGATGAATATATTATGTAGCTACCAAAGAAACGATCGTAGAATTTTTTTATGGAAACTTTATTTCCTTCCCACAATTTTAAGTTTTAGTTAAACAAAATTTATGAAAGTGGAATCTACACACCAAAAATATTGTCTGATATTTGTCTCTTAAGTTAGACTCTCTCTTGGAAACAGATATTTTGGTCTTTGTAATTGCATTATTGATTCCCTTTTTGGCCAAGTTATTTGCCTTTGCCTTTTCCTTTGGGTTTGGCTTCGGCTTTGCTTATCTAAGCCAACTTCCTCTCCGGACGGTGTGCACTTAATAGGAGACTCCAAATGCAGCTGCAGCTCCAATTGCAGCTCGAGATTGTTGCCGGTAGCGTTTCTTGATCGCTGGACAGGGCGACTCTAGATGAGGAAGGGGAAGGGGAAGTGGTAGAGGGAAGTGGTAGAGGGAAGAGGAAGGGAATGAGGGGGATAAGGGCAAGTTGATTTATTCTAATCTGTATAAGCATTGCTATAATAAAGCAAAAGAGCCCACTGAGTGGACAATGGCTTTTGGCCATGTTCTGTGTGTGTTGGCCAAGACCAAGACCAAATTGCAGTTTGAGCCTGTTTGCCATTCATTGTATATGTGTGTATATGTGTGTTTCTGTGTGTTTGTGTGTGTGTGTGTGTGTTTGTGGTTGCGCAGTCGCTTTGGGCATTGGTCAATGCACATAATTGGATTTAAGCCCAGAGTGCAGACGCAGACGCAGCTGCTGCTTTGAATTCTAATGACTCAGCAGCATTTTAATACAGGGTCCAAACTGGAGCAGTCGATGCAGGAATCCTTTCACCAGTCAATGGACTAATGCACTCTTGGCCAAAATGAAGATGCATGCGAGTCGAAGATAACAACAAAAGGCAGCGACATGCAAAGTGTCGCCAACTTGGATACCTTTAAGAATGTTATCGGCCAAAAGTGTTTGGCCAACAACGAACTGGCAATGATATCACGACCACGACCACAAAAGCAGTTTATAATTGGCAGCTTGGGGTTAATGCACTTTGTTAATCGCCTTGTAATCGATAGTTTCGATAGTAGGCAGCATTATCGATAGTTGGTAATTAAAATTGAATATTAACATATTTTAAGTTTGTAAATTATAATTACCGATAGTATTACTATCTGTCGATATCAACATGCCGATTATGTTTTGAATATTATCGATAGTACTGCCAACTGTTTTGCAGTTATCTAGAAATTAGATTTTTTGTCTTGTCTTAAAACTTTGTCATCGTTCGATCTACCTCTTATTACCTAAATGATAGATTTAATAATACGCTATCGATATTGATGACACTTGGCTTGATTAGCACAAATACTATCGATAGTAATGAACATCTATACTAACGATAGTCATGAATATATATTTTTTTGAAGAATCTAGATGTCTTGAAGCTCATTTATTTCGCGATCTACTCGCAAAAAATATTATATATAATTACATAATTAACTTGTAGACAGATGGAAATTCTTTAGATTTAAAATAAAATTTTAATTGCTAGTTTTAATAATTATCGATAGTTTTGAGCAAGAGAAATGACATTCAGTCACAGAAAAAAGGCATTCTAAAATTCAAGTTTAAAATTCTTGATTTTAGCATTAATTATTTAAGTATGTATTCAGTATATTATTTTTAATTTAAGACAATATGCCAATAAAAAAGGCAACGATTCAATACTAAAAAGTCAAAGCAGCCTAAAAAATTGGATCTAATTAAAAAAAAAATAATGTACAGAAGCCCGAAAATTCTAATATTGCTGAGAAAAAGTTCGATATTACCATACTTCTGACACCGCACTGACCGAACTGATATTTTCCGGGAATCCTAGATCTTTTCATCTGCGTAGTCATGCGCATTTCAGGAGATTAGCAGCTCTTGTGGAGCATCAGTTAGTCGGCGTGTTTTTATTCCTCCTTCTTGGGATTTATTCAAATTTTTAACATGCTGCTAACACGCAAAGCAAGAGACGCAATCGGGAATTGGGTTTGGGATACGAATAGGAATACGGAATACGGATTGGGATTGGGAATGGGGTGTTTTGGGTGCAGTTGGAGTAGGCGTTGGCCAAATAACGTAATGCGGCATGCAAACATTGTTTAAACACTTGCGGAACAGACACTCGAGGCCATCTCCATGGGCAGCTACTCCTTTTCCCTCCTTTTTACTCCTTTTTCCTACTTCATCTGCTCCTCTTTCTGCTCTTCGCACTTTACTGGATTTGATTTTAGCTGAAAAATTTGCATTTTCAATTCGCAGCGATATTCAGAGAGAGAGTCTGCGTTTTATTTAAATTTATTTTCCTAGAATGCCACAAAGTCGCCACATCGATGCGCAATTTGTTGTCTTGCAAGTTGCAAGTTGTTGACTTGCAACACACAAGATGCAGTAGTTGCAACTTGCAACTTGCAACTGCGCGTATGAAAATTAATTGCTGCCACTCGTGACGATGCCACAGCATCAACAGCAGCATCACCAGCAGCAGCTGCCTCTGAATGTTGCAAGCTGAGAGTTGCCGAGTCTCCGAGTGGGCGGCATATCGTTTAGATTTATGACCCTCTCTGTCCGGGAGAGTGTCGCGTGATAAGTCTATAAAATGTACGTTACATTTGTACGTGCCAAATGACAGTGGGACGATTTGCATATCTACCAATTCCCATCCCATTCCTGATCCCCAAGCGTAGGACTTTCATTACGAGTAACTTTGCAACTCTGTCTCTTGAATCCCTCTTGAATCTGGTGAAAGGTGGGCAGCAACTTTGTTGGCCAACTGTGTTAATTGTATATCATATGTGGCAATTGCCAATTGCTGCCTTTTGGTGAAAGGCAAAGGAATACATATGTACATATGTGTGTACATTTAACGGATTGACATTTCGCCAGGGCCAGAACGAAGACTGTTGCAAGTTACGAGGGTAGTTCCAACTATATCTGAAGTAATAGGAAAATACCCAGAAAACTGGAGAAAATATATGTAGCTTCAATATATTTTTTGATACATTACGCTACATGCGACTTAATCATTTTCAGTGTCATATCAGGATATTTACGAGACAGGTATATTACAGTGAAAAAAAGACCAACTTCTAAAATCAAGAATATTCATCTTAAATATTTTGTTCTTAAATTAAGAACATTTTAAGACCAAATTACTTATACTTAGAATATTAATCTTTAAATTCGCAGTTATTAGTTAATTTAAAAAAAACACCTGCCTTTTTTTATTAGTTTTGGATTGAGAATTTAAGACTGTTTGGTCTAAATATAAGAACTTATTCTTATTTAAAATGTTCTTAAAATCAAGATGTGTTTTTTAAATTCAAAAATTTTATGTTCTTTAGACCAAAACTCTTAGTTTTTTAGACCAAAACTCTTAATTCTGAGACCAAAATCTTAATTTTAGAACATTTTTTTTATCAGTGTTATTATTTTTAAAATTGAATTTGTTCATAGGCTCTAATTATCAAGCCACGGGACCACATAGCTTCAATATTACATTTATTTAACTAAGTCGATTTCTTGATACGCTGAAAATAGACATCACCTCTTTATTTTTAGCAAAGTCAACTAATTTTTCAAGTATCTAGTGATTCTTAGTATCGTTAAGCCCCTAAAATAAAGTGAAATGTAAAGAAATTGTGAGGCACACATTAAAACTTAAGATTTTAGCTGAAAATGAATTGAAAAGTTTCTATATTTTTATGTCTTTAAGTTCAATTTTCAGATAAATCCAGATAAAATTCATACTTTTCGTAATTTAAAATTTTATATTTTAGTTTAACTTAAAATACATTTGAAATTTAAATTTTAAGCACCAAAATTTTAATTTCTTTTGATAAAATAATTTCTAAATCTAGATAAAATTCATAGTTTTGGTAATTTAAAATGTTATATTTTAGTTTTACTTAAGATATTAATTTTAAAATTATTTCAATTAAAAAGAATCTCAGATTCTTTTGATAAAATAATTTCTAGAATCGACTGCCTAAAGTTGAAGTTAAGTAATTAAGTTAATAATTGAATAAAAGAGCTGCCAAAAAATTACTAAACAATTTAGACTCTTTACTTAAGCTTTCTAATAAACATTTTTTCAAGCAACAGTTATTTATACTTCTGGAACTACCCTCGCTAGCGCAGGGACAGCTGCCAACAGGTGTCTACAGTTTAAGTCTGACTGATGGAAGCTTCAGTTCAATCAATGTGTCTCCTTTCGCCCTCTTCTTCCTCTTCTCCCTCTTCCCTCTCCTTTCTTTCTATTTCAAATCGCGCTTTGTTCAATCAACTTTTGCTTGATTTACAATTTTTAGCTGATGACATTTCAGCAGCCACAGCTTCAACTCCAGTTCCAACTCCAACTCCAACTTCAGTTCCAGCTGCAGTTTTTTAGACTGTCAGATGTTCAATGAGAGGAGGATGAGATGGAGAAGTAGGAGAAGATGGAGATGGAGGAGGAGTCTGGCTCCTTGTGACACATTGCTCCATTAATTTGATGGATTGTAAAGTTTTCCGCTTCAACAGTTTTGTGTGCCGAAAAAAGCGGGGCAGGAAAATGGCAAGAAAAAAAACAAATCGAAAAAATCGTAACGGAGGAAAAGGAAAAAATTAAAGCGCACACACATTAAGAGAGGGAGGGAAAGAGAGGAGACCGGGGAAAATGTTGTAAATTTACAGCCTGCCCCAAGTGGATGCTTCACTGAGTTTTGTGTGTTAAATTGGCAAACAACAAAGCGAACAGGACAGAAAATGACAGAAGAGGACAGTACAGCATTGACAACGATAATGATGACAATAATAATGAAGGAGGATGATGAAGGCAACCATTTTCCCATCTCCATTCTACATTTCCCTTTTCCCATTCTCCATTGCTTCAAGATCGTTGAAAGAAGTTCATTTGCATTGTGGACACGGACACTGAAATTGGGCGATGCCTCATTTCAGATGCTTTAAAATGAAATTGTGCCACTCACAGCACTGTAAACTTCAACTGTCAACATTGTGCGGGTAAGGGGTGTATTTTTATACCCTCGTTATTGCATCTTATTGTGGGGGATGCCAACTGTAGAACTAGTTCAAATGAACGGCGCCTTCAACTGAATATCAATTTCTTATACTATAATCTAGCTTTAGTTCCCTTCTCGATTTCCTCTCTCTCTTCCTAGATATATTCCACTCTCTTTTGTTCTCGCCCTTTATCTTATCAAGTCTTCCAATGTGACTATCTTTTTTTCGCTCTGTCTTTTCATATCCTATTTATTTGAATTCTTATCTTTTTCTCTCTCTTTTCTTTTTTATGTCTGTCTTACCCTTTACCCCTCTTTTTTTAGCTTTTAAAATTTAATAATTTTTATGTCTCTCTCTTTTTTCTCTAGCTCTTTTACTCTCTTACTTTCTCTCATTTTCTCTCTTACTGCCTGACTCAGTAGAGTTAGACTCTTACTATTATTACTCTTTCTCTATCTATTTATCTGTCTCTTTCTATCTCTATCTTTATATCTCTCTATCTTTCTCCCTCTCTCCTTCAATATTTCTACTTCTTCTCGCTCCACCTCTTTTTCTCTGTTTTCCTCTCATTCTCTCTCCCTTTTGTACTCTCTAGTTGTCACTAGTTCACAATCCCTTTAGCTGTTAGCTTTAACTTTTCACTCTCTGTCAATTTCTTTTCCTCCAATCACTATCTCTTTATCGAGATACGATATCTGTCTTTCTTATCTCTAGAGCTTCCTAGCTCGTTATCTCAATTTTATTTTCTCTCTTACTCTCTCTCTTTCTCCAAATATTCCTCTTATGCTCTGTCTTCTCTGCCAAAATTCTTTCCTCCCTTTCAATCTATATCTCTTTATATCTCGATATCTGTCTTTCTCTGTAACTTACTAACGCTTTCTCGCTCGATATCTCAATTTTATTTTCTCTCTCCTTCGCTTTCTCATTCTCTCCATTATTTCTTCTCTCTCTCTCTCTCTTTTTCTCTATTTATTTCTTTTCCTCTATTTTATCACTTTCTCTGGCTTTCTTTCTCCACCTTTTCATCTCGAGTCTCTCTGTCTCTCTTATTCTCTCTTTCTCTATCTCACTCTCCCTCTCTTATTTCTCCGATTCTTTCTCTTCTTCTCTCCACTTTTCCATCTCGCGTCTCTCTGTCCTTCTGTCTCTCTTACTCTCTCTCTCTCTCTTTCTCTATATTTATCTTATACTACCAACTTATTCTTCTTCTTTGCTTTCTCTTTCCTAGCTTCACTTTTCCTTTTATAATAAGCCTTTTGTCACTTTACAAATTTTTGGTACTACGAATCTCTTGCTCCCTACCCCTCTCTCTATCTCTCTATTTCTCTCTCTCTCCCTCCTCTTTGTCCATTTGTTACCTTGGCGATTTGCTGGCGATTTACAAGCGATTTTGGTCAAGTCATTGTTGTGCCAACTAAATATGACAAGCGCTCTGGTTACTCTGCATCCACATCCACAACCACATCCCCATCCACATATGGAATGGCTTCTCCTACTCCTTCTCCTGCTCCTCTTTCCGTTCCCACTCCCCCTTCGGTTCCTTCTTTTGGTTGCATTCTTCGCTCCGCTGCGATTGACGACTTTAGATAGGCGAATTTTGCATAAAAAGCAAAGGCAAAAAGGCGACGCGTCGGCGGAAATGCGTTTTGAATCCTTGTGCTGGACATGAACCTGAACCTGGAGCTGGAGCTGAAGCTGGACTTTGGTTGTCTCGTTGTCTGGTCTGTCTGGTTGCCTGTCTGCCACATGGGGCACAGTGGCACATCTCTTACCATTTTGGCTGTTGCATTGTCTGAATGCGGCTTTGTTTAATTGCGAGTTGCAGTTGTGAGTTTGCTTCTATCTCTCTCTATCTCTCTGTCTGTCTCTCTCTGTTTGTCTCGTTGTGTTGCATGCTTCCTTTACGCAGCAGCGCCTCCTGTTGTTGTCGTTGTCCCTGGAGGCATATGCAGCATACGAGTTGCGTCCAGTTGCAATTGAAATTGAGAATCGGAGCACGCTTCATGCTGCGCTGCCACAGCCACAAATTCCTATGCCTATGCCCCAATGCGACTGTCAACTCCATATCCCCCTCTCTCTCTCTCTCCCTCTCCCTCTCTCTCTCTCTTTCTCCTCCTCCTCCTCTCCCTCTCTCTCTCTCTCTCGGTTTTTCTCTGTGTGCAGTTCCTGTTGCCTTGGCACGCACAATGCGCGCATAGTAATGAGGCATGCAACTTCAAACCCGTTTCTGCCCCCTCTTTATACACTGATAAAAATAAGCTTCTCAAATCAAGAATTTTAGAAGATCAAATTCTTAAAGTTAGAAAACACATCTTGATTTTAAGAACATTTCAAATAAGACCAAGTTTTTATTTATAGACCAAACAGTTTTAAATACTCAAGACAACAAAAAAGAAAGAAAAAAAAATATATATAGTAATCCGATTTTGATCAAATTTGCCCAGGATGTTAGAGTTAGTCCCAAACACACAATCTGTAACTTTTGTTAAGATATCTTAAGAAACAAAAAAGTTTTTCATTCAAAGCAATTCCCTGACCTTTGACCTGAATTTGACTTACTTACAGGTGGAATTTCGCAAAACGCCGTCTTATTGAAAGAGAGTTATATATATATATATATAATATAATATTCTTAGTATTATTAATTGGGTCTTAAAATGGTTTTACTTTAGAAAACAAATTATGTAAGATGAATGTTCTTGATTTTAAAAGTTGTTCTATTTTTTTCCAGTGCACCCCTCTCTCCCCCGCCACACCCCTGCCCCTTTGTGCATATTGCCACTTTGCTCCGTTTGTCTGGCATTGCATTTTGTCATCAATGTGATAAATGCGATTTATGCCAATACCCAATGGAGCGGCATTAGAATGTCATTTGTCCATGAGGGAGGAGGCTGGAGAGGCTGGGAGCAAAGAAGTTTGGACCACGCCCGCACCTCAAGTTTGGCCAACTTTTTGGTCGGCCATGATTTAAGCCAAAGGTATGTATGTATTCCTCCCCTCCCCCACCCCACTGCTAACTGTTTACCACAACAAAAGCCTGTGGTTTTAACGTGGCCAACTGGCCGCAAAGCGAAATCCCGTCAAGAAGTTGTTTTCAAACGCGCACGAGTGAGCAGCAAAGATTTTCGCAGCCCTTGTTACCTCAATCCCCCCATCCCCAGCCTCTACCCTACCCCTTCTCTACCTGCCACCCCCCTTCTTTTTTTTTGGTTGCATATGCAACCGCGCCCGTTGCGACCATGTCAACGGTTTTCTGCTAGCCGCGGGTGCACAACGACAATAACAACAACAACATCAAGTAAGAACGTTTTAGTTGAGAGAACCCGACTATAAAATACCCCTTACTCAATTTAAATATATCTTGATATTTGTATCGTTAAAGAACTAATGCTTAGTTTAAGACGTTTGCTTAAAAACTTAAAACAACGATAACGAGCGTTTTATTTATCCAATCTTGATGAGATGAAGTGTAGGGATTGTCAAAAATAACAGGAAATTTATAACGTCAAAAAGAGTGTTCTATCTTAAAAACTGTGAGTATGGTGGGTGATTTTCCGATTGGGAAACAACTTAAAACAGCCCTAACTAGCATTCTATTTATCCGATCTTAATTAGTTTAAGTGGAACGATTGTTAAAAATAAAACGATATTTATAAAATCAAAAAAAGTATTCTATTTGAAATATTGTGGGTGTGGTGGAGTATTTCCCGGATGCTTTAAAACTTAAAACAGCCATAACTAGCGTTCTATTTATCCGATTTTAATGCGATTAAGTTGAAGAATTGTCAATAATAACAGGAGATTTATAAAGCTTGTTGTAGATTTTCCCGGTTTGTTGAAAGTTAATTCATTGCAGCAAATACAATATGCCCATTTACTCTAAGATTATTGGGTATAACAACTTGGGCCTTTCCCCCATTTAAACGACGAACCGCTTCGAGCTTTCATGCAATGCATTTCTATTGTTCTTAGCAGCGAAGAAAGCGAACGAACTGCAAACGTAGCCAAAAAAAAAACAAAGCCAATACCCTGCCCTCCCCTTCCCTCCGTTCCCTCCCCTGTCCTTTACTCCTGTTCCTGTGGGGCACTCCTTGAAAACGTAACGAAGTCAACGTCGTCGCTGCCACAAAATGAGCGCTTTATACCTACTTAGATCGCTATAAATTTGGCTTAAGGCAAGAAAAGTGTTGCCCGTTGCCTTTATTGTTGTTGTTGTTGTTGTGGTTGTTGCCGTGGTTGCCACAGCAGCAGCAGCTGCCCAGGTCCATTGATGCACAGTGGTTCAATGACTATGATAAGCTCATTATAATAATTGTTTAAACTTAAGATAATTAATTTAAAATTGAAATAATTCTACTTTAAACGAACACGGAATGCGCTTTCTAGACTTTGATCGTACTATGATTTGTTTAGGTTGAATCAATTAAACTTTAATCAAAGAAAATTTATTTGTAGACTTTCCTTAAATTTTGAAATTTGGTAAACAATTCGTTAATAAAAGCAGTTATTCAAAACAAAATACTAAATGAGTGTTAAATTCGGATTTTTGAATAGAAAGTTAAGTTTTTATAATTATTTGTTGTCTATTATTTGCAAATAAACTAAAATTATATAAAATGTATTGTTTAAAACAATATAAAAGTGGAAATGGGAATATAATTATTTAAATTTTCAATTTTTTTATCTTATAACAGTTACTCTACAAGATTTTATTAGACAAAATATTGAAATATTAAATGGTGATACAGTATTAACTAAAATTCTGAACGCTAAAGGTAATCATTTATTTTTTATTTAATGTATACGCACCTCTAAAAATTGTTTATTCACTTAGAAATGCTAAAAAAAATAAATAAGAAAATGAATTTTTTTTTTAAATGCTAAAATCTATAATGAAATGTATGTTAATTAATGAAAATAGTTTTAATATTAAAAATAAGTTTAAAAGAACATCAAGACCTCGAGACAGCAAAACAAATCAATTTTAAATAATCAGAAAGGTCGCTAAACAATTCAATTGATTTAAATAAAAATAAAATTAAATTTTTGTTTATATAGTCTATATCTAATATCTATATATTATATATAAAAGTGTTTGCCCAAACGGTAAGACCTAAGAGGTTAAAATTTTGGCTTAAAATATCTTTTTTATTAATATGAAATATCTATAGCAGACATCAAGGAGACATAATCCGCATTTTTAAAATATCTATGAAGTAGGAAAGGCAATGATGGTTAATGCTCTGTCTTGGAGATCTGGCATTTAAAATATCTATGTATTTATAGCATCAGAATAATTAATATAATATTAATTTAATTGTGTAACAAATGGCTTGCAACCCAGTGTGGCAGGCAGTATGTTGTGCTTTGTTTTGGGGCAGGCATCGGCTTGTTGCCACACTGCCCCGTTGTCCCCTGTCCCCCCCTGTTCTCCCTCCCCTCGTTGTTGGCCCTGTTTGCCGTTAGTGGAGCTTAGACGCCGCGTCGCGTCGCGCGTTGCCGCAAGTCCGCATGATTTATGCGATTATTCTTTTGCGCAGCGCCCAACTTTATTGTTTTATGTTTTTGTGGCCAGTGTCTGTCTGTCTGTCTGTCTCTTCGTCTGTCTGTTGGTCTGTTGGTTAAGTTGGTTTTAGAGCCAGAGAAGTGCACTATCATATCTTGGTTAAAACTGCCGCTGGCTCTGATTCAGAATTCAAACTGAAAACCCGCTTGCAACTTGCAACTTGCAACTCAGCAGCTGTTTTAGCGCTGCACATGAGTGTTAAGAGGGGGTTAAAAGAGGGAGAGGGGGATATGTGTGTGTTGTGTGTTCAATTATTGGACATGCAGCATTATGTGGCAGGCATGCGCCGGGTTAATGTCTTGTTGGTTATTGCCACGTCTGTGGAGTCCATTTGTAATTTGGCACTAACGGATCTGTTGATCCCATAAATTGCAATGCACAGAATGAGATAGAAATATGTGACTAACAGAGAGATAGAGAGAGAGAGAGAGAGAGAGAGGCGTCTTGTAATAACAACTGTTGAGATTGTTGCAATTGGTGCAACTGCATGTTGCATGCAAATCGCATGCAACTTGCCATAAATGTCGAATATGAATTACGCCTCAGTTTATCTAAAGGCAATTACACGACGAGACTCTGTAAGCCAGATCTGTAAGCCAGTTCAAGCCAAGTTCAGATCTCAGTCTCTGGTCTATTTTTGGTAACTTGTCTAACAAGCAGCAACAACAACTGTTGCAGCTGCTGCTGATATTTGCCGCTTTTGGGCGTGTTTCTAGCAACAACCAAAGCAGCAAAAAGCCATAACTACTCTCGCACTTATAACCAATAAGACTGGCTTTGGACAGGCCAAGATCGTTCAAGCCAAAGTCTCAGTCTGAGTCAGAAACTGGAGACAGAAACGAAGCCAACGCCTATTTTAGTTCGACTTCGACTTAGATTTCGACTCTGCAGCTGCTGCTGTTGATGTTGATGGAAATGAACTGGTTGTGAATTACAAATTTCAAATTTCAAATCACTTTTTTTTTTCCTATGTCTACGTGTTATTGCCACAATTTAAAGCTCAGCAACTGCACTACAATTGCTTATTTACAACGTGCTAAAATTGTTCATTAAAACTAGACACGAAATTTTATTATTATTTTAAGCTGTTTGCCTTTTACATACTACATACCCTGTAATTATATATAATATAAATAAAACAGGGTATGCCAAAGGCAGTGAAAGTCTATTGTATACTTAGCTACATGTATTTCTAACAAATTCGTCATATCTATATGAATCTTCTTATTTGTTTCTATCTATCAATATATATTTTTTATCTTTCCCATCCTTTATCTTTTTTCTGAATATTCTTATCTGATTATATCTGTATTTGTCTATTTATTTATATCTATTTTATCCTTTATTTTCTTTCTTATATTTTCTATCTTCGTTGTACTATCTTATTTCCGATTTCTTCTATTTTTGTATATCCTGTTTGTATATCTTGTTATAATCTATATTATCATTAGTTTCTGTATCTATTTTCTATAATTTTTCTTAGTTCCTCTCCTTTTATTTCTTCCCTACATCGACATCTATCTATTCAACATTCCCAAATTTTGTAACTTCTAGCTTCTGTTTCCTATACTAAAAATGTAATCTAAACTTTTGTCTTATTTTATTTATCATGTATCTATTATGTTAATTATTTTTTTTAAATCTATCTTATGCCTTTAAACTTCTAACTTCCGAATTCTACCTATTATCATTTAACTTTTCTCTCTTTCCTATTTGAACTCAGAAACTATAATAGTTATAGCTATTATATTCGATAAGAAGTTTTCTATATACCACGCGCAGCTGAATCTTAATAAAAATTATCAAAAATAACTTTTTTTCCTCCACATACTCCCGTTTTTTTTTAAAATCAAATAACAGTCTCAATTTTAAAGCTGCGCTACTTTCCTGCCTTACAGGCATAACTCAACATATTCTTCAAGTGTGCCCAAAATTTAATGACAATCGGTTAATAAACACCAAAGTTATGGCAAGCGAGTTGCTAAATTACAGGGTATCTCTTGATTATAGCCTTGGTTTATTGCTGTTGCTGTCCGTTGTCGCTGTGGCATAATTAAATGTGGGCACAGCAATCGAGTCGAGATATTGAAATAATCACATTTATTTGCACAACTGGCTAATGGAAGTGAACTCGATATAAGTAGTTCCAGTTCCAGTTCCAGTTGCAGTTGCAGTTCCCCTTCTAGTTGCAGTTGCAGTTCCAGTTTTAGTTTTCGATTTGCCACTTAAATTTGCATTTTTGATATTGAATGAGCGGCAGCTGCAACAACAACAACAACAACAGCAACACAATCAGAGCTTGGTTAACAGAGAATAAATAAAAACTAGAAAACTGAAATATGCCAGCGACTAACTTGATTGTCTCTCTCTCTCTTTCTCTCTGTCTGTCTGTCTCTTTCTATCTCTTTCTCTGTCTGGTCGTCATCATAAATCGATAAAGGAAACGTTGCTGAGCGTGCCAAAAGTTGCCAATTAAAAGTGGCAGCACAATTTGCCGCAGAGCAACGAAGTCTGCTGTCTGCAGTCTGCCTGCCACTTGTTGCACGAACGAACGACAGTTGCAGTTGCATTCGTAATGAGCACTGTGAGTGCTCGGGATGCCAGCGATAAGTAGAAGCCTTGGCCACTTGCAACTTGTGGCAACTTGTGGCAAACTGTGTGCGGCAACTGCCATGCAAATTGTTGCAACTGTCCGCTGTCAATTGATAAGAGCCGCAAGGCGTTGAGTCTCTTTGCCACCAGCGACGACGTTGCAACGTTGCAATATTGCATGCCACCTCTTGCCACCTCTTTTCTGGGTGTGGCTGCAAACTCAATTTCCCAGCAAAGCCAAATAAATAAATAACTAAAGTTGGTCAGCTTACAAATAAATTGGAATTGAAAATTAGTTTTGAATTTTTATATTCTCATTTCTTTTCTCACATTTTTTTTAGCTTTCCACTTGCGCTCACTTTTCATCAACGGTAGCTTCTGTTGTTGCCTTTTTAATGTATGTAAATTTCACAACAATTAAGCAGGAGGAAGAGAGAGGGGTGAGGGGGGGGGGACTTGGTCAAAGCCAATCAACTGGCAACTGGGCAAAAGAATTTTCTAATTTGCATATCTAAGGCATTAGTTGAATGCTCGCTCCTCGTTCGACTTTTCAACTTACTTTGCATAGATTTTCAGACTAAACAAATTGTTGTTGTTGTTGTTGTTGCTTTTGTTGTTGTTGTTGTTGTTGCATTGTTTAAACATACAACATGCATCTACCGTTAAGAGCAACAAGAGAAAATGTTGTAACTTTGTCAAAGTGAAGCATCAATACCCTAAAAAAAACAGCAGGTACAACAACCGACAGTGCAATACACTTCATTAGTTATCAATTGTGTGCGTTTGCTGTCCTCCATGGTCAGTTTATGCTTAGCATTTTAACACTTAAAAGCTGTATTCAATCATTGAAAGTTAAATAACCCAAATAAATAAAAGTAGCTTACTTTTAAATCTCATAATTTGTTGTTTGTCGTCCTCCATGGTCACTTTATAATGGGTATATTATGCTATATATTTATAACTTGTGTGTTTTTGTCCTCCATGGTCACTTTGTGTAGGGTCCTTCAACTGTAAGCAACTCTGCAACACTTAGAACCTAAGTACACAGCTCGTTAACATTGTCAGATAGTTAATTCTTTAAGATACAATTTCTGATCTTTATAATTTGAATGTTTGTGTCCTCCATGTTCACTTTACCACAAAATTGTGCTGTTTGTGAGTTTCGGATGCTTTTAACTTAAAAGTAGTTCTTTTTATTACGGTTAAAATAGTTTCTTCGTACGATTTAATAACTTTTATCCTCCATTGTCACTTACTTTGTGGTATTTTAACTGTAAGAAATTTACAGATACTTTTATCTTGAAGATGTTACAGCTTGTCAGATACTTTTATCTGCTGTCAGATACTTTTTACTTAAAGATACTGCGACTTTGTTTATCATTATGATTTGTTAACTTTTGTTCTCCATGGTCACTTTGTTTGTAATAATATTATTTTGAGAACTCACAAAATTAGGTCATGTACTATAATTTTTCTACATTTATTTATCTTAACTATATAATTTGTATGCATGTGTCCTCCATGGTCACTTTCTGATTGATATTTTAATTAAAATAGGCAAATAATATGATAAATTAGCTATGTATCTCTCTCACTCAGCAGGGTATAGAAAGTTGCCCATTGCAGTTTGCTGAAAATTAATTAGACTCAATATGTGGCAGCTGCTTCTGCCTCTGCCCCTGACTCTGCCCCTGCCTCTATTGCTGCCTTTTCCATAGTTGTTGGCTTTAACTACTGAACAGATTCTTTGCTCATATTGTGTTGAGGTCTTTTTTGTGTACAATTCTCATGTAAATGCCAAAAGTTTTAAGCATTGTTTGAACACGGTGAAAACATTAAACATGTTGCTGTCAACATGCTGCTGCAACATGGCAACATAGGAACATGGCAACATAGGAATATGGCAACATTTTTGAGGCAGTGGCGCTTTCTAATCGCTCTACCCAATAAGGTAGCACCATGCCACAGGTGAAAAACGGAGGGAGGAAGAGAGAAATAATTGTAATATAAAAAACCACAGCAACTGTCAGCTATATGTTTTATATGGCAATCGAATAACTTGCGATGCATTTTGGCGTAATTTTTCTCTATTTAAAGATTTCAAATTTGAAATGCAGGTGAAAAATAGACAGGTGAACAGAGTGGACAACTGCTGCACTTGTTATTCGACAACAATCCATTGATCCAACTAACCAACTAACCATCTAAGCAAAACTTATACAGATGTCAATTATTTTCGCCTGCAATTTTGGCTTTGCAACTTGCAACTTGCAACTTGCTGACTAAATTGCAGCTCCAAATCGCAGGCTGAACTCGTTATCGGTTTGAGTTTCCACATGGCAAACACACAATTCCAGCGTCAACTACGTGAGGCAGCTGCTGCTGCCTCTTGTTGTTGCCTCTTGTTGCTGCCTCTTGTTGCAAGAGTCATCCAGTCCGCGAGTCATCGAGTCATCCAATTGTTGGCTTCGGAAATTGCTTTGGCTTTGCCCATAAACATGGACAAAGACAACGACAACAACGACATGGACATGGCACTAGACCATGTCTGGTCTGACTTGTAGCTTCAGATCTATCTATATCTCGTACTCCGGAGTCCGAACCATTGCCAGCAAATAATAATTGAATGATTGCATGGACTGCCAAATGATTTGCACGTCATTTTCTCTCTTTCAACTCTCAGATTTCAGGTCTCAGCTGCTTGTTATGAGCATCAATTGATCAATTGATTGCTTGGCCCCATCTCTGTGAAGGTGTCAAAACTATTGGCCGAACACTCATTATTATACCCTGTTTCCATTAAAGAGCTCTTTGGGTGTTACTTATAATGTCAGAGATATTAGAAGGTACTTTGTCAAATAATTAAATAAATACCATAGTTGTATATTTCTATTAATTGCAATTTTTTAATATTTTTAATTTTGTTTGTGATTTTTTTAAATTTATTATCGTCTAAATATTGCTTTATTATTTTTTTTCAAATCAAAATTTATAAAATTTTATATTAGACTTTTATAGTCAGTTTTTAATCTTTTTGCAAATTGAAATTTATTAATTTTATGTAGTATTGTTAGGAAATTGGATATCAGAAATTTTGGGGCATGAAAACGCTTTCGTCACAATACTATTACCTCGCGTAGAAGTAAAAGAAAGGCTAAAAGAAAACTTTTAGAAGGTATTGACATATTCTTTCTAAATTATTGTTATCATACCATCGCCATATAATAAATCTTAATAATATTTGAATAATAGAATAGTAATATTTTTTATTGCTGAAAATCGTCATAGTATAGTCATAATACCGACAATCTGTCTGACAATTGTCCTATACAATACGGAGATGTAAAAAAGCATAAAAACATTTAATTGGTATTTTTTGATGGATCACACTCACAAAATGCTCCATTTGCAGTACTCATTTGGTTAGAAAATTGCAAAATATTTGAACAAATGGCCAAATGGTTAAATGGTTAAATGGCCAAGATGTCTGTCAAGTTCATTAAATTATTTAAAATGTTTTGTCTATGTCAAGCCATGTGACTTATTACAGACGCAGTCCAGAGCCTAAACAACTGACGAATGTAATGGCCAAAAGACAACGAATGACTCAAACGAGGACGTGAATGTGAATGTGAATGAGACTGTGAATGTGACTGTGACTGTGGATGTGACTGTGGATGTGGACGTGAACGTTTGACAAGAAATTTATTTAAAAGACAACTAGCAACAAATAAATTTCAAGAGTATTGTAACCACAGCATGGCGCACACAGATGGATACAAGTATCTTGTAGATAAATGGAGACAACGAGAAGCCTACTACATATAAGAGATTGGAATTCAGACATTGTTTCCCTGTCTCTCTGTATTTCAGTTTGCTCCGTTTGCTTTGGTTGTCTGTGTAGGAGTCTTCAATAGTGATGGCTTGTTTGAAATTCATTCATCAATGTTATCGATCGATCTGATGTGAGTCGTGTCAGAGTCGTATGTAAATGGCCTCGATTCACAATGCAACATCAAATTTAATCAATTTATTGGCAACGAGGCATTGTCTTTTCCATTTGGTACTGCTCTTGGACTTCTCTCAAGATTTTTGGCTTATCCCCAGCTTAGACAACTACACTTTCTCTTTGCATCGCGCACAAAAAGCATAAATAAAGTTGCAAGTTTCTTGGCACGTTGCCCATAATAAAGTTCAACTTCAAGGAAAGTAGTTAAAGAAAACAAAACAAATATTCGACTTAAAAAATCAAATATAAGAACAAGTGCAACTTTTGTTTCAAATATACCAAATATTTTGTATTTAAATCACTTTTCATACTTTTTTTAAGGCTTTCATTTTATAAATCAAAATTAATAAATATTTGTGATTTAAAAATTAAAATTAAAATTTTTTAAGAATTTTTGATGAATTTTTTCAATAAAAGTCTTTAAAGACTTTTATTTCTGATTAATAAATATAAAAGTCCCAAAAGACTCGTATTTTTGAGGAATTAACAGTAATGGTCTATGAGAGATGGGCTTTATTAATACCCTGTAAACACACAGTATTTTTGAGGAATAAACAGTTATGGTCCATGAGAGAAAGGCGTTATGAATACCCTGTAAACAACGAGATCAGTTCTTGACTTAGCTGTCATATAATACACAAAAAAATCGAATAAAGACAAAACAAATAAATAAACTAGAAATTTACAAGATGGTAAAGGCCAAAGTAGCGGAAAAGGAACCAGGATCCACATTGATCAGTACGAAGGAGATGTTGGATCGTGAAAATAAATATCTACAGCGTATGCAGGATGTCAGTGTGAGCTGTGGCTTCATCAAAGGTGAGCACAACATTTAAAGATACTTTTTATAGTATTAGGAATATTCTTAAATAGATGCCACCGCGGAATTTGAACGCTTGGAGGCGGAACAGGCTCGGGAGGATCATTGGGAGCATTATATACGTTGTGATGGATTGCCCAGGACTTATTTGCCACCTGAAATGCGCACTTTTCTGGCCGAGAAGCGTCATTATCAATTGTTCGATTACAATCATAGTGTGGATTGGACTTTGTCGGTGGATGAAAGATCGATTCTCACCCAGGACATCTTTCGCACGGACAAAACACGGAGTGCCATGAAGGAGACACTGAATGATCATATCGGGGATAATTTTCAAAGGGATGTCTTTATGTTTTTGGATACTCTGATGAAGATTGAGTGCATGTTGGATAACAATGCGGAAATGATGCGAGTGAGCTTCGATAAACAAATGGAAATCATGGAAGTAAGTGAAAAATATCTAAAATTATTAAAATAATCATATTATTTAAATTTAATAATCAGGTGCGAAAAGAGCTGGAGCTGGAGATCGATGCCACTTTTGATCGCTTAACTTATCGCATAATTCGCATGGATAGCGTTTATATGAAGTACATTGTTTTTCCATTAGAATTTTCCCATTGATCCTTTCACTCTGATTCCGTGCAGTTCAAATGATGCCATTGTTGCAACTTGGGGTCACAATTGCGATCGATTTGCTATCGATATCTGGGGATTGCGTAATGTTCCCATACGCTTCAATGAATTACTGTAAGTCGCACAACTTAATTTACTCGGTACCCGAGAAGTGCATCGAGTATTATAGCTTTTTTACAAATCTATGTAACAGGGGAAAGTAGTTATGTATGTTTATATAGAACTAAAAGAGTTAGACGCAACAAATTTGTGGAGAATTCTATTAGACAAAAATCAAGTTTGTTCCATCCGAAAATTATACAAGTATTGATTGTAATCGATATAAGTAAATTGCTTATTTATGTTCGTATATATAAACTAAAAGAGCTAGACGTACCAAATTTAAGGAAAATTATACAAGACAAATATCAAGTTTGTCCTGTCCGATAATTATCCAAGGATTAATTATAATCCAAGTAAGTGAATTACTAACAACCACTATGTTCAAAATGTATTTTGGCACAGATCTAATTATGAGATTTTTAAACTATTATATGCAAGTTCGAATCCCGAGAATCTTTTCTGTTTCTTGTTGTTTTTAATTTAATTAATTTTTGATTATTTTAATTTACATGATTTTTACTATTTATATTTATATATTCGTTTTCTTAATTTATATATTTCTTATTATTTATTTTATATTTTATTATCTTATTTGATTTTTGCGTTTTTATTAATTTAATTTGTTGCGATCCAATTGAATTGGTAGCGAGTATCTCACTGTCGAGCACACTCGACAATAGCGTTCTCACTTGTTTTGTCATCGATTTCACTCATTGAATCGATCCTCAGTGCTCCTCTGATGGTGGCTGAACTGGTTAATGTTGGCATCAGTGTTCAGATGCCACTCAGCGTCCTCCACGATTGCCTCACATTGCGTTGCATCCACACACTTTTTGACAACTATTCGCAGTATGCGAAGAGTTTCGATCCCATGATACCGGAATCGATAAAAGATCTAACTGCGGGCATTATTGACATTGAGGATTGTCTGGCCAATGAGTGGTTAATGCAGTTGGATATTCAGGAAGAGCTGCTGGAGAATATGCTGCAAAAGCGAGAGGCATACGAGGAAGCAATACGCATCATTGCCGAGAAAACCGAGAGGGCGGCAAAGGACAAGAAGGCCAATGAGGGTAAAAAGGTTAAGGCCGTTGTAATACCGAAGCCACCTAAGGAACCGCCATTAGTACCGCCCGGAATGCTACCCGATGCCTTTTCCACATTCCTGGATCGAGAACATCAAGAGTATCTGGATTTGCTGGATCAACTATACAATCCGCGAAATCTTAAACTAATGCTAGACGAGGTGAGAGATAAGGAAAATCTCAGGGACTGTAATTATTATTATTATAAATATTACAATATAATGATTATTTTTAATTTTTATTCATTTACTTACAATATTATGATTAATTTTGAGTTATACTTGACAAATTTAACAATAATCCATATATTTGAGCAATAAAATAAGATTCGTCAAATAAATTTAATTATTTCTGGAGTTTTATTGTTTCTCCAAAATATAGATAAATTTTACTGAAAAGTAAAAACCAAGTTGACAAATTTAATCAATATTTTTGAGGAAAAATAAAACTCAAGGAATAATCATTATTTGTAAAGTATAACTCAAAATTAATCATTATTATTTATTTCATGGTATAAATGCAGAGATTAAACTACAGGAAAAATATTGATATGGTATATTTCACGCCCTTTCAAAGTTACTAAGTATAAATGATTGATTGAAAAAATCATAGAAATAAAAATAATTATTAATTACAGTCCCTGGAAATTCATTATAACATATATTTATTATTTAACTTAGATAAATCTTCGACAATACATATTGCTGGGCGGTTTATACTCCGTAATGTTTGTGCGTCGTACTACGAATACGCATTTCGAGAAGATCAACATAATATTACATGAGGATGGGCGAATTCTGCATACGATGGAGAATCTAGTTGCCGATTTGCGACCAAAGGTGGATGAATTGAGTCGTCGGGGATCGAGGATTTCTCAAAGAGCCTCCAACGTATCAAATCGCTCCAAGACGCGAATGCATCTCAAAATGGATCAGCAGAAGAGGAAGACAACAATGTTGGAGGATGATGAGTTACCCTACTTCTTTGTGACCCTTCACTTGCCCAAGGAGCTCTGCATGTGGGGTGAACCTGTCGTCTGTCAGTATATGACAACCATGCAGGATGTGGTATCAGAAACATCGCTGGTCGAGGAGAAAAAGGAATCGACCGTCGTCAAGAAGAAAAAATCGAAAATAGGTTCAATGAAGCGATCAATGGAACAGGAACATCTATCGATATTCAATAAGGTCGCTCGCAAGGAGACATTGGTAAATGTATTTCGACCCACATTGATATCAATGTTGCGTCAGAGTAAACATCAAGTTCCTGGAGTGTATGTTGCTCCAATCCGGAATTTTCCATTGGTGAAACTACTGACTCACTTGGAGATTCGTGAACTGGAGCGTTACGGAATACCGCGTATTATATCGTCCTTTAAATTGCCCCAGGAGGTGAGGGAAGAATTGGAACAATTGCACGATCAAAGACCAAAGACAAAGAATATGCTATTAAGACGTCGCAGTGCCGACATCGAGGAAAACATCGATTTAAGCTATATTGATTTCAGTTTCAATGATCAACACGCTCCGGAACGAATCTTTCCAGTTTTTACCGACGTGGAGACTGTCCAGTATCGAGATCAATCCTTAGTTGAAGAGGATTATTATGATCAGAGGACAATGTATGGACTGCTCAAGTTGCTTGATAGCATTCAAATGGATTACAATACCCAATATGAGGGCATCATGAATCAGTCCGATTTTCAAACGAAGAAACCAGAGAAAGTCAAGAAGACTGTTGTTCCCGTGACTGAAGCTCGTTTGCCCTCGAGGGATGGAAGACAGAAATCTCAAGTCAATAGACCAGGGAGTAGACAGTCATCAATTCGTGGCAGCCATCTTGGTTTGACCATCTCCAGTTCCGGCTCTAGAACCGGAAGTTCGTTTCATATGGGTGAGAATTCATCAGTTGAAGACTTGAGTTTCAGTCATTCGTCCGTTGTGCCAGAGGAAAAGGAGGAGAAACCCAAGATTAAGGTCATACACTGGACAACAAAGCACATTTTATCCACCAAGTTCAATAGAAACGAACGCACGATGACCATAAGAACCGATCGTCTAGGTGTCTTCGGATTGGCCTTCAAGCGGTACGAACATTTCCCATTTCGCGACTGGAGCATGCAGCCGAACGAGGAGAAGTAAGATACTATCTTATAAAACTTAACTTTTCCTATATTATATTTCCAATTTTAGAGGGTATTATAATTTATGTCACGATATGTGTAGTGGTTTAAAGAAGTCGTGGCCGGTTTCAGAAATATTTCGTATATATTCTTGATGCCCGTCTGTTCTAATGCAAACTAGAATATAAGTTAAGGAGCTTACTTGATAGAGCTACACAGAACCAAACCATTCCAAAATTCAAGTTTAGAATTCCTTACTTCACTATGCACTATCCTTAATATATTCAGAATATTATTGTTAAATTAAGACAATAAATTGACATCGAATCAATATTAAAAAGTCAAAGAAGCGTTATATATTTGATATAACAAAACAAAAATATACAGAACCCCAAGAATCAAAATAAAGCTGAGAAAAATCGTGCTTGAATCAAGTATTTTGTACATGTACTTGGATCTTAACATTTAGTATGAAAATCTTTCTCGTTTTTTTTGAGAAATCTCAACCAATCTCACAGATTTATTATTTGCAATTGTCTAATATGTACATCCTGACAAATTAGGTTAAAATCGGACTACTATATCATACATCCGTCATAGAAACGATTAGTCTAAAATTGAAAAGATATCAAATCTAATAAAAACCTTTTATTTCCTGAATTTTCTTCCTTTTGTAGTCCCGATGAAATCGTGCTGACTGTGGATACGTTTCATGCTCGAATTGTGCTTTATATCTCAGCTCAAGGTGTGCGAGGTTATGTTACGGACATAACCAAGGGTTATGTGGCCCATCCGGTTAAGTACTTGGATATCCCAACTCCAATTTCCGATTTTCGTGTACTGCGTAAGGTAAGAATATCCAACTAGATCAGTAGTGTCCAAAAGCACGCTATAATAATATAAATACTCATTTTGGACACCTTTGATCAAGATGTATCCTTTCTTATATAGAGTTTATTTATAATGAGCAACTAAATTACAGAAATTCTATGACAAGTGCATCAACATATTTGCGGAACATGATGCCAGTTATTATATAGACAATGGATACTTTTCGGTTAAACACGTTGCTACCGAGGATCACACCTATGATGCAATGGCTCTACACTGTAAATTGATGAAGTTCTATCGCTCAAGTTGGAATCGTTTAGCCTCCCGTCGTAATATTCTGCTCTGCATGAAGAATGCCAAAGATCAGTCGGATTATACGGAGGTAACAGTACGTATTACGCCGGATACGGCAACTTTTGTGGAGGTATCGGAACTCTGCTCTGATGATCTTGATGTCATCAAGTTGGACTTTAAGAACACATGGCGCAATATGAGTGTAAGTGAATGGGAATTCCTCAATATCGATAACTTATCGGTCTCTTTTAGCATTATACGGATCTGCATCAGACAATCAACTCGATGAATCCCCATGCAACCGATGTGAGGAATAAGGATGCTCTCTTACTTTTCCGTATCAAACGAATGTTGAGCGAAATTCACCTCATGAGTTATTCATAGAATTCTCTTCATTAATGTTTTTTTGATTTCTACAATGAAAAATCTGTCAGTTTTTCATTTGAAATTTTTTCACGCAATCAGATAAGTGTAGAAAAAAGTTAAAAAAAAAGTATGATCAAAGAAAATTGAAAGCTTAGTTTCTTTTAAAATTCTATATTTTCAGATGAAAATGCATTCGTTTTATCAATTAAAGGCAATTATTAATAGCTTTCCACTCGATCTTAATCTTATGTGACTGTGTCGAAGGTATTTCGACTCGCTTATATAATGATGGATGCTATAAGTAAGTGGATTATTCTTCGGTGGATCAGTTTGTAATGGATCTTCTACAAGTACTAATATTATTCGCCTCGTTGCTGCAATTGTGCCGTGCCGGGCCGTGCTGGGCATGCAATGATGATGAAACCACCTTGGATTGGTATCGAGAAAGAATCGGTGATTACCCACAGATATCTGAGTTTTTGCCTCCCCCAATGAGAAACCGACTCGCTGATGGTACATATGGATAACTCGATGAATCTCAACGACATCTATCTAAAGAATCAGAATGATCTCTTACTTTATTCTATTCCGCATCGATTTCTATATTATTTTAAGATTTCTATAACGACAAATCTGTCAGTTTATCTACTTTTCAACAGAAACACTTGCATTCAATATACACTTACACACACTGCTTAATGTAAAAAAGATTAAAAAAAAAAATAAAAATAATAAAATATAATAAAAAAAATGGTTAAAGACAAATCGAAAGCGAAAACAAATTCGAAAACGTTGAGAATTACAAATGAAGAACCTGTCATAGAAGCGGGTGTATTAAAACTAATTACCGAGGAAGATTGGTTGGCAAGGGAGCAACGTCATCATCAGCGAATTCAGGATGTTAAAGTCTGTCTGGGTTTCATTAGTGGTAAGAAAATAAGTCTGATCTTTATAACTACGATTTGAGGAATAGAAATTCTCGAATTCACTGAATTTTTGACTATAAATTAGTTTTATCATACATGCATTTGCAAAATATGAAATTCTTTACTTGTTTTCAAATGCAAACTAGATTCAGAAATTTATTTTCAATTAAAACATAATAAATTGAGAATTTTTATTTTGCGACAATTACTGCGATATTTTATTACAAAATTACCATGAGAAACCACTCTGGTATCCTTTGTAGAGTCTGTTGAGGATTATCAGAAATTGCTGATATTGCAGAGCAAAAATGAACATTGGGATCGTTATGTAAATTGCGATGGTCTTCCACGTGTTCAAGAACCTCCCGAATTACGTCGATTTTTAGCGGAGATCCTGCACGTTGAGGATTTGAATGAGAAAGCTGTGGTGAATTGGGCCTTATCGGTGGATGAGTGCAGTATCCTGACCCAGGATTTTGAAGCTCAAGATCTCACACGCACAACTCTCCAACAGAATCTATGTCCCAACATTGGTAAACTCTATGACGATGCTATAAAACGTATTCTGATTACTTTGAATCGCATCGATTTGATGTTAAATTCGGAATTCGAAATGGCCGAAATACCTCCGGAACGGGCTCTTGAAATCGGCCTAGTGAGTGGAGAATAGACTCTAAAAAAAGAAATGGATTCACAATTTCTTTACAGATTCGAATTGAACTGAATCGGGCAATTGATGTGCTCTTTGATAAACTAACATATCGCATTATTTGTGCACCGAGTTCATATAAGACGTAAGCGTACAGGGTATTTTAAGTCGTTCAGCTGGCTCTTTTTTTATTTTATTCCTCTTTCAGCTCATGTGAAGGGATTACAGAGAGCTATTGCTATAAAAGTTCCAAGTTTAACTTTCAAATCTGGTGGCTGAGGGATGTGCCCATAAGATTTAAATATTTGGAGTAGAATTTTATTTTTTTCTTATTTCCTATTGATCTATTAAATCTTTTTTAGACTCCCTTTGATTGTGGCCAATTTGGAATGTGTTGGCATCGATGTACAGATACCGATGAGTGTACTTTGCGATAATTTAACCCTACGTTGTGTTCACATCTTTTTCGATCCGTACTCGGAGAATGCCAAGAGTTACATTCGTGCAGTTGACAAGTCGACAACCGAACTAAATGCTGGCATGACGGACATTGAGGATTGTCTGATCAATGAGTGGCTTATGCAGGTGTCCATTATGAATCAGATGATCACAAGAATGGAACAAAAGATGATCATCTACGAGGAGAACATGAGGTGGGTGCATTTATCTCAACTTAACTCAATTACATATTCAACTTTAAATTTGCTAGAGAACTGGAGCTAAAATTAGCGCAATTAACTAAGACTGATCCAAGGGCTGCTAAATTAACCAAATTACCAAGGGAACCACAAAAGTTACCCGATGACAGCTTTCCCGATCCGTATAAACAGTTTTTAGAGCAGGAACAACAAGAGTTGGATGAGTTTTTTGAACAGTATCTAAGTCCACAGAATCTTCAATTGCAACCAGATGAGGTGAGTTTAAGATAAACATTAAATTCAGGGAACCCTAACAAACTAAATATGAGCTTAAAAAAATTTAACTTGAACAAATTATCTATCTGGATGCAGTATCCTGGAAACAGGATATAAACTTTTATTTTTAATTTAATTATAGGAATAAATTTTAACTATTATTTTTTTTAATACAAAAATGATAAAATAATAATTAATTATCAATTGTTTTTTAAAAATCATAACGTAACTTTTTATTATAATTTTTATTAATCGAAAAATTAAAATTAGTAAAGATAAAAATAAATTTTTTTTTATTTTTACAAAAAAACAAACATTTTAAATTTTATTTATAAAAATCTAAATATTATTTTTATTTTAAAAATTATAATGTATGTGACATTTTTGCTGTTTCCTAGATCAATTTGAGATGTTATACAATACTGGGCGGCATTTATTCAATGGCCTTTGTACACAAGCCGAAACATACGGACTTCAATGAGCTCAATCAGACAATTCATGAGAATAAACGTGCGCTTTATACTATGGATCACGTACGGGCCTTTGCTGCCCACAACGAAGATGATAATGAGGATATTACGACAAATCTTAATCCATTTGCCTCGCGAAAGAAGAAAACCGATCGGAGTATCGAACGGAATTCCGAACGCAATCCAACGGATTTTAATCGCTTACGTTTTCAATCAACGCAGGAATTCAATGAGGAAACCTATAAGAATCTTCATCTGAAAGAGGATGAAATTAATTATTTCTTTATGACTTTTAAACTGCCGGAACAATTGTGTCGCTTTGGGGATCCGTTGGCATGTCAATATCTCGACGAGTTTATAGACGAGGAAGATCCTGAAGATGATGTCATTGTGGAGCCCGAAGAGCATCGACTTAAAAAGAGGAAGAAGAGAGGTACACCCAGGCAACCAAAGTCGAGAGTCGAACCCACAAGAGAGCCAAGTGTATCCAGTTCTATAAAAATGTTTAAACAAAAAAAGGGCGACGAGGATGAAACTAGATTTGAATTTAGGAGACCAACACCGTCAATTATAACCCCAAAGTCTTCAGTTGTCAATAATATCTATCGTACCTCTTATATCAATACCTTGCGAACATTCGCAGTACGTCGTAGTCTTCTATCGGGAGTTACCCTCCGGAACTTTAAGTTAACCGATGAACTTTTGGACACCCTGCAGATCAACGAACTGAAAAAACATTGTCTACCTCGAATATTGTCCTCCTTCAAGTTTCCGTTGGAGTTTAAATTGGAAAAAATGGAAGAATTTACCCAGCGGACAAGGGGAAATAAGATTCTACGGCGTAATCTGACAGTTGCATCTGAGGTTTATACGGATGAGCCGGAATACTTCAGCTATGAGAAACAGGAGGCCCCCGAGCGGCTTTATCCCATCTTCGATTGGCGGGAGAAAGTGATTTACGAACAGCCGGAAAGTTCCCTAGAGAATACATCTTCCATGTCCGAGGTACAAGTGAAAATATTTAAAATAGATCAGATCGCCGATGCCGTAAAGACTGACGATAAAAACGGAGAGACATTGTACAGTGTGCTCGACACTTTCGAGAAGATTCAAAAGAAATACAGAGAACGTTCATCGAGATTAGATCATCAACCGCATTTCGGGTACAGAAGCCGTTCTCATATGGATTCCCCGATTCTGACATCCCCCAAGTCGAAGAGCACGGTTCGAATATCGACAATCGGAAGTAAACTCGTTCATATTCCTCGATTTTCACGGGGAAATTCTCGTCAATCCAATGTCGATTTGGGTTCCTTTGATAGCAGTGGATCCCAACCGAGTACCGGATCAATTGCCAGTGTAGGATTTCGACATACCCCTAGGACTTATGGCTCTTGGGATCCCATCGATGAGACGACCAAGAAAAAGGTCAGACAGGTCAATGTCAAACACTGGACAACAAAGCATATTGTAGATACGGAATTCAACAGAGAGACCTTGACATTTACCATTAAGACGGATCGTTTGGGTTTATTCGGATTTGCCTACAAGCGCTACGAGCATTTTCCATTTCGCAACTGGAAACTGCAGCGAAATGAGGAACAGTAAGTGTTTGATCACTTTAACTGAAGTTTACTGTAGTTATAGTTTGACTTATTCTTATTCTAGACCCAATGAAATCATCTTTACCTTGGATACATTCCATGTGCGTATTTTGTTGTTCATAACAAATGTTGGAATACGCGGTTATGTGACGAATATCATCGATGAATATGTCGCAAATCCCATCAAGTATATGGAAATCAAGGAACCCATTTCCGACTATCGTGAATTGCGCAGGGTAAACTATTAAAAATCTATCTAAATATTTAGTTAGTTTTACTCGGTAACAAATGGGTTCAGTTAGTTAGTAAATACACTCCGAAAAATATGCCATCCTAAAATAAGGTACGTCTGTAGTTGAATTTAAGCTGATTTGTTCTTAACATTTTAAGATTTCTTAAAGTATAAATCGATCTTAAATTTTAAATTCTGACTTACCATTATATTCCATTTTTTCATTGCCGCGCCTTAGAATTCTCAACTGGTTCTAGCTTGGATCGCAGGTCAAGTCAGTATCTATAAGAAAGTAGAAAATAACTTCATTATTAAATGATATAATTTTAATATTTTGCTTACGGAAATCTTGATAATTTTTTGAGTGTACTACTTCTTAGGAAACGGGGAAATGTGCAGAATATATATTTTTAAAGATTACGTCATTTAATATTGTTTTTAGTTATTCATTCTGCCCAGTGAAAATATTTTATTAATTTCTTATGTTGCAAATTTTCAGCGAGTATCACACTGTCTAGTTCACTCGCCTGTGTAACTCTTACTTGCTGTAATCTTAATTAAATGAGAATTTTTGTTGCAGCGCTTCTTGGAGAAGAACATCAATATATTTGCAGAGCACGATGCCTGCTATTATATCGAGAATGGTTACTTCTCGGAGAAGCATCTGTCAACGGAGTTGCATATCTATGATGCATTTGCTGTCCACTGCAAACTGATTAAATTCTATCGATGTGATTGGAATCGTCTTGCCCCACGACGAGATATGATTTTGTGTCTACGCAATCAGAATTTGAATGATTTTGCCGATGTGACCGTACGGGTAACACCCGATAATTCAACCTTTGTTGAGGTCTCCGAGCCATGTACTCTCGATCTGAGTGAGGTCAAGTTGGCCTATCAGCTCACCTGGCGCAACATTGGAGTAGGTCAATCTATTTAACTTACTACACTGATAAAATGGGTTCTAAAATCAAGATTTCAGATAGAACTAAGAATTTTGATCTATAAAATGCGTTAAGACCATAAATTTATTGAAGTTAGAAAACACATATTGATTTTAAGAACATTTTAAATGAGATCAAGTTCATATTTATAGAACAGTTTTAAATACTCAAGACAACAACAAAAAAATAAGCCAGATTTTAATTTTATTTATATCATTTTTTTGGTTTTGTATTTCTAAAAATATTCCTTTAATATGTTTTTCCTTGGCAGCGTGGGATTCGAACCCGAGCTTTTTTTTAAACTGAAACACATGAAAATATAACATATTTATATTTTCCTAACAATTTCAGATTTTTTTCTTATATTAAGAATTGCGATTTTTTAGAATAATATTCTTAGTATTAGTAATTTGGTCTTAGAATGGTCTTATTTTAAGAACAAAATATGTAAGATGAATTTTCTTGATTTTAGAAGTTCTTTTTTTTCAGTGTATATATAGTCTATTAGTATTAAGACTTTTCTTTTTAGACCTACTCGGATTTGCATCAGCTGATCAACTCGATGTATCCACAGGCGACAGATGTGCGAAATCGGGATCCCAAATTGATACACTATATACGCACACTCTTCAACGAGGTGAGACCCTTAAGTTTCTCCTAGTCTCCGTCTCCTACTCGCTGTGATGAATCAATTGGCAATTGTAAGTAACATTTATGGTTATCAACTGTGTCTAAAGTTATTTAGATTCGCTTATATAATGATGGATCATATTAGTTAGTTGATAAGACTAATGCGGATTAGCTGATAGTCTGCAATGGATATTTTATTAATACTGATCGTTTCGTTGCTGCAGCTGTGTCTTGGAGACGTGGTTGAGTTCATTTCTCTCCCAAGGAGCTATCCACAAAGGGATGTAAGAGATGAAGTTGCCGTTCTTCCAAGAACTGCACTTATGACTCCCTCAATGAGGAACCAACAACTGGCTGATATTATGAAATCCTCAGGGGTGCAAACTCGTGTGATCGGTGGTGAAGTGACAACCATTGAGAAATTGGGCGGATATCTTGTGGCCCTGCGCTATAAACACGATTTCATCTGTGGCGGAACTTTGATTGAGGATCGATACGTTGTCTCGGCCGCACATTGTTTTCTGGGTCGTCCTAGAAAAGAATCCTGGATCGTTGAAGGTGGCATCTCGAGATTGACAGATTCTGGAGTAAAGTCACAACTGCAGGACTTTGTGGTTCCCGCTGTCTTTACGGATGACAATATGCACATGGATGTGGCTGTTATACTTCTGGCAACTCCCTTGATTGGTGATAATATCGCTCCAGCTTCTCTCTGCACCAGAAGTCTCAGTGAGGGACTTCATCTAACTGTCTCCGGCTGGGGTCTAATGGATCCAAAAGGAACCGGTCCTACCCAGAGTCTTCGCACCGTAACTGTTCCCGTTGTGGATAAAAGCCAATGCCGTAATACATATAAAAGAGCAAGTAAGTTGAGAGGTTTTCCAACTTGTTTGTTAGTTAATTTTCTCATCTCAATTTCAGTGAAATTATCTAATAGTATGTTCTGTGCTGGAGTTCTGGGAACGAAGGATGCTTGCACCTTCGATTCGGGAGGTCCTTTGATCTATGAGGATATTGATGGAGGATCCAAAGAACTCTGCGGCATTGTCTCCTTTGGCATCGGCTGTGCCAGTCCCAAATATGCAGGTGTCTACACCAATATCAACTACGTAAAACCCTTTATTGAACAGTCTATTCGAAATTTCAAAAAATCTATGGTATAGTATTATATAAAAATAAATATAATAAAGAATATATACATAATAGAGAGAGGGAGATCTCTTCGGATAAGTGACTTAATTTCAAATTGGGAACACAGATATGTAGTAAGGAAAAAAAATTTAATTTTTTAACATTGATGCAGAATCAAGTTAAATAATGATAAAATTGACATTCCGCATGGAAATGGTTAAGTTTTGACAAAGTTATGTAGTTATGTTTGAAATATTTAAAAAAATGTAAAGGGGTAAGTATGGAAATATCGAATATTTTCGACAAATTAAAAATTTCTCACAAAATTTTAATGCAGATTGAAATAAGAGATTAATCTATGGTAAAATTGACATTTTTTATGGAAATCGGTTAAATTTTGATGAAGTTATGAGATTTTGAATTTGTTGAAAAATAGAAAATATTGACAGTGAGGGAAAAAATTAAATTTTCTAAATTTGATGCAGAATCAAATTACATTATAATAAAATTTACATTCCGCATGAAAATCGGTGGAGTTTTGACAAAGTTATGACAGTTTGAAGTTTTCAAAAAGTGTCTAGAGGAAGGTATGGAAAATATTAAAAAACTACCACATAATTCTAAAAGAAATGAGAGGAATATCGATTCTTAACTGACACAGATATTCCTTGTAAAGATCTCGATTGAGTTAATGACTTTAAATCTTCTCAATATCTTAGGTAGAATTGTCAACTCTTGTTTTCAATCCACCCCATAACATGTGTCCCTCTGCTTGTCGCGACATTATTTTGTGCCTTAATTGTTGACATTATTTGCATCATTTTCTTAACTTGACTTTCGTGCAACTTTTAGAGATTGCGTGTTGCGGCAGCACCAAACTCCAAACTCCTTGCCTCCTGATCATTGACCGATTCCAGTAATTGATTGTGCTGAAACCCAGAGCTCGATTCTTGTCCTGGACCTTCAGAGATTGCCCCGAGGGCGCAATTTTAGAAGCAACGGATCGACGAACTTTTACTTTTGCTGCATCAAAATGTAAATTAGTTGCCCTCGATCAAATGCGGAGACAAAGACGGAGAGAGAGAGAGAGAGAGAAGAGAAAGAGAAGCAATGTCTCAGAACAGACAGAAGAATCGTATCAAAATTTATGTGGTCGAAAAATCATTGCATGACTGACGGCATTTCGTCTTTGGCTTTAGTTTTATCTTTCGCTTCTCGATTTCGATTTCGAATTAGTTTAATAATACAATTAATTGTTATTTATAGCTTCCTCTGCTTCTCAAACGTTGTATTTATCGCTCTGTCGCAAGGGTAGCCCCAAAAAATCTCCTTTGTGTGGCTAAATGATGTTTTAATGCTGCACGCAAAGCCAATTTCCAGACAGTTCTTAACTGTTTTTTAGTTGAAATACTTTGGCATAATGATATAGGGGTATATGGATTGATGCTCTTTTGGGTTGGACCAATTTTTATAGCAATAGCTATAGTTTTAGGGCTAAGAGATAACTTTTATTTTAAAAGGTTGAAGAAAAATACAGGTGATCACTGGAAAATAGAAAATAAGATAGATGAAGAGAGGAGAATACAGAGGGAAGTAAAAGTACTTAGAAGAATAGAGAGGAAAACTGAAGATTTAAGAGAAATGGAGGAGAACATAGAAGGACTCAGAGGAAAACTTAAATATGTAGACGGATTCAGCGAAACCCAGAGAAAGGCAGGAAATTAGAGAGAAGCTTAGAATATAGCGGATACGCTCAAAAGGAGCATTTGGAGAGACAGGAGAAAAGAGAAGAAAATAGATATGTAGACGCGGAAAAATACAGGAGGATACAGAGAGATTCACAGGGAGAACAAAGGAATTTATTCCTATTTATATTATAGAACAGAGAAAAATATAGAATAACCTAAAGGAACACGGGAGAAAATTTGACAATACTGCAGAGGCCCAAGAATAACTTTGGGACACAAAGAGTCGGGAAAGCACTGAGATATTTTACAGAAATAGGATGGGTACGATTTGTAATATATTTTCTTGAATATGTCTAGAAATAGCAATAGAATTCCGCTTGGAACTTGCACAAAGTGCCAACTTCGCAGCGGGAACTCAGGTGGCAAGTTGGCAATGGAGGCAAAGTAGATTTTGTAGCGCCCCAAAGTTAAATGTGTTTGCAACAACATAAATATGTGAAGACGACACTTGGCAGGCTGCGTATGTCACCTCAAAGAGCTGGGAGGAAGCTCCTGCTCTTCCTGGACAGCCTATCCCTTTCCCTCTCTCTCACTCTGTATCCCTCTCTCTCACTCGGTTGGCATTAAGTTTATTTATCTGCTTTTAAATGGCATCTTCTCCTTGCTTGCATATAACTCTCGGTGTCATGTAATGCGCACCAGAAACAAAGGCAACATAATGTAACAGCCGCCAAGAGGAGGCAGAGTTGGCAAGTGGGGGAGAGAACGGGGGGGGGGGTTAGTTGGTAACCACAGATAGTATGACTACCATTTACAGCAGATACTGCGAGCATTTTTACTAGTATCATAAATTTATGGCACATTGTAGCGACCATAACGTGGCATCCCGTCCAGAGACCCCAACTCAGACCCAGGCCAGGAGAGAGCAGTACCGAGTAGACCCCTTGGCATACAGTCGAGCCCAGGAGGGGTCCTCCCCCCTCTGTGGTTCCCCCTATCGAGCCTCGAGGCAAGAGCAACAGGATTTCGGTAGTCGGAACAACATGCAAGCTGGCACCTACAGCGTCAATCCAGAGATTTACAGAGATGACTTTTTGGAGCATGGCAAAAGCGAAAAAACAAATCTAGTTAAGAGTGTGTTTGACCAACAGATATCCTGTAAATGCTAAACGGAAAACAGCATGTGAAATATGAATTTTTCAAGATTTTTTTTTTGACATTTTTGTGAAGTTTAAATCATAATAAATATTAAATTTTAAAATCCCAAAATTATTTATATAAATTTTGCGATGAAAGCTAATTCAAATAACTAATAAATGACATAATATAATACAACAAAAAATATAGTTAAGAGTGTGTTTGATCAACAGATACCCTGTAAATGTTAATCAAAAAACAGCATATGAAATATGGGATTTTTGAGAGAGTTTTTTTAAAGGGTCTCTTAGATTAACAAATTTATTCACAACTCCCAAGACTTCTGATTTAAATTTTGTAAAAGTTAAATAATAATTAATAATACATTTTATAATTCCCAAAATTATTTATATCAATTTTGTGACGAACGATATTATAATTTTTAAAATATCTAATAAATTACATAATAATTTAAATACAATTTACAAATTAGTTTTGAGAAGATTTGGGATTTGAATAAACGTTTTTTTCACTAGAAGGATGACACCTCTTAAATGGTATTTTTTATGATATAAAAATTAATAAAACTCAATTTAGTGTGTTGAAAGGATATATAGAAATGTATAAATACTGCAAAAGTCTGTCACACACTTCTGTTTAGGCTACAGGGTATAAAATGTTGATATGTAACAGCTGGTTACGAGATTGCTTTAGGAGTCTTTGGAAAAGTCTGCTTTGAGGTTGAGATACTCTCGTCGTAGTGTCGTAACCTCGCAATCAGACATATCGAATCGAATGTTAGTTACTTCAGTTAGTTGCTTTATTCAGTTCTCATCTCATCAGATCTCAGAGCGGTTGTTAATTAATGAAACACATAGTCCGAGGAATGAGGAATGGGGAATGGAAAGGGAACTGGAACTGGTTCGGCATGAGTATCTGTCGGAGTTTCTAAAGAATTAGAAATACTTGCAGTGCTTCAGGTAAACAACAATGACAACAACAAATCTGAAGAGTCGTCAAACACTTGATCAATAGCGGCACAACAACAACAACACACAACAACAACAATTATTGTGTGTATCCCACAGATACATTTTACTATGCATCGTGGCTTCAGTTTACGAGTTGTGTTTGCACAACTTAAAAGCCAATAAAATTTGTTGTTAATTGCTTTGGTAAATTGAAAATTAGGTTTTGGGAAAACATCTATGAACAGAATTATGCGTATTCCGGGGTTCAACTCGGACTCCGAGTTTAGTATTTGTCCAATTGATTAGCTTGGTCCATTTTAATGACTTTTTAAAACCCGAATCGTATTGCAAGTAGACAAAACGAATTGCTTGCCAAAATACAAATAAAAAAGAGCTAAAATAACCTTAAATTTAATCAGCTTAAATATAATTTAACTTATTTTTCAGGTAGGGCAACGGGGGTTTCTCTATAATTTCACATACACCAAAATAAAATCGGTTAATTAAAGTTTAACAAAGTTGAAAAGCGATTTCATGCCGCGTTGAATCAACAAATTTGTAAACTTTTTAGGGGATAAGAGGAGGAGAGGGGAAGGGAAGGGTAAGGAGAAGGGTAAGTAAGGGTACGTTCATTATTTGTACTTATTTAAGTGCTTGATCATGCTGATATCATCACCTGGGCAACATTTCTTTGTCTCCTCCACGTACCTTCAATGCAATTAGCCTCTGCAGACGCCAGGTGGTCTCTCCCCCTCTATCCCCCTCTCTCTCCCTATCTCTCTCTCCCTCACACAAACCGTTCACTGAAATCTCAAATCGAAAATCTGTAAAAATGAGAAACGAATTTGGTATTACAGTTTTTGGGAGCAGCATCTAAATGAAAGAGCAGTTTAAACTTTAAAGTCATGCTCTGATCCTAAGTCGAATTCCAAATGCACTTTTATTTGTATTGGTAACATCAAAAAGTGAGGTTAGAATGAGCTAAAGCGCTCCTTAAAGTTTTTAGGATGTTTCTAGAAAGTTTGGGATATTGCAGCTAAAAACTTCGAAAAGTTGATAGATTATTATGAATGGAAACCTGTGAAAATCACCAAAATTTTTGTGGATTCTCGTAGATTAAAAATATTTTAAGAATCATATGAATTTAAAACGAATTTTATTTACTGTAAAGATGGAAGAGAATATAGAAGTTTCCATTATAGGATTTAGATCTAGTCGAGTTTAGCAAACAATTCTTATTCAATTCTTCTTACAAGCAATTGACAACCCTAGACAAGATTTGAGAGAGGAGAAGACATTTAAATACTGAGTAATATTACTTAGAGTATAGATCGAATTTAGTATACACTTTTTAGAGATACTTTGTAATCTTAAGCGTTTCTTTCTATTCCATAATTCTTTCTTTTCTGTAATTCAATCTATATACTTTGTCAAACACTTCATCCCAGTCGATATGCCTTGTTTCTAGGGTATTTGCAGCGAATGCTGTGTTGACAGTTATTGATCGATGATATCGAGGCAACACAAATGTTGAAATTAATTTTGAATTTATTATTTTTTTAGAGAAAGACTTCAATGAGCTGAGATTGTTGTAGCTTCAATTGGGCCAATCTTCTATTTGGGTTTATTTTGACTTTAAATGGTCGGCTAATGGCTTCCCCTCTATCACTCCTTTCCTTCCTCTCTCACTCCTCCGATAGTCACAGCAAGTGTTCCATTAAGTGACACTGACTAATTTAGAGGCATTAATCTCGAAGCTGCTTAGTGTCAAGTTGTGCCATCAATACGCATCAAAAATCAAAATGAGCAACGAATTTCGAGGTGAGGTGTGTGAATGTGTGTAAGTGTGTGTGTGCTGCATGTGGTATGTGGCATGATGAATGTTGCCGGCATGTTGCAGCACGGTTGGGTGTCTCTTTCTCTCTCTCTCTCTCTCTCTGTCTCGCTGTCTCTTGAATTTGCCTGCAACTCGTAGACAAGCGGCGCAATCAAGTTGCGCGTCAGTCCGTCAGTCAATCAGTCAGTCCGTCAGTCAGTCACTCTCCAGTCTGTCAGTCAAACAGTCTCTGCCCCTGCCTTCCTGCCCCTTTGTGTGGCATGACTACCGGGCATCAATTTTTGCCAGCCACGCGAAATATGCTCCAAAATGTGGAGCCAACGAAATGAACACGTTGAATGCGCACGCGCACAGTTGTTGCCACAGTTGCCCCTGCCCCTGTCTCTGCACCCCTTTCCTGCCCCTGCCCCTGTTGCTTGCCACAGTTAACCGCAGGGCGACTGCGCGCCCGTTTTCGATTAAAGCCACGTCGGGAGACAGACTTGAGCGTGTGCCAGTCGAGTTAAGGCCCCAAGCTGCCTCTGACCAGCGAACGTTGCAACTTTGGGAGACGTTGCACAGTGGACCTAATAAGCTTTTTAACAAGGAGGAAGACAAATTATAAGAACACATTCTAAACCATTTTTACAATTTTTAATGGGCTCGATATATAAACATATAATACATCTGAAGATAGGATTTTTTAAATCAATAATTTAGTCAAACATTTTTTTTTTTAAATATTGCAACTTGTAGGGAAATATCTAAGAAACCCAATCTTAAAATGATAATGTTTTCTAGAATCTACAAAATTGACTAACTTTCTTCAAATTTATATTTGTAAAACGAAACTAAGAAATGTCGTATTCAAAATTCGTCGATAAAAGTTTACCGTTGAATTTTTGTGTTTTAAACACTTTTCAACAGTGTTAAAATTAAATTAAAACCGCATAACAAAGACATTGCTGACATCTTTACTTTCTATAGTTATTTAAATATATTATTATTTCAGTAAAAACACAACTTTTCTTTAAAATAAACATCGAATTTGATATTTTTTTTTAACTGTTTCCGTTTTATATTTCTTTTGTTACTATCTGGGAAATGTTATTATTATTATTATTATTATTATTATTATTATTATTATTATATTATTGTTATTATCAGAAATGTAAACCAACCTAAATCCAAACAAAAATGTACGGAAATTAAAAAAAGGATTAATGGTAACTTTACAAAAAAAATGTCAATGCAAGAATTGATCGCATTCTTTATAATTTATTAATTAATTAGTTCTAGGAACTTTATTGCCCACTGTGCCGAGACGTCTCGAGACGTTGCAACGTTACCTACCAACGCCTTCGGTTTACATTTTACAATCCTAACAAGGTTAGGCCAGCGATAAAAACGTAGCTGCAACAACGCCGCTAAGACCGTGCAACAATCGCTGTGGCACTAGAGAGTCAGTGGACTTGAGGCAGTGGCACATGCCTAACCAGTGCAACCTATGCAAACACACACACACAGATACACACACACATATACAGCTGTAGTTGCAGTTGCACATTAAAAATGAGGCATGAGGAGCAACAGCAGCAAAAGCAGCGACTGTGGCAAGGGGAGGGTAAGGGGTTGGGGAAGCGGGTTAGACGATGTCTTTTTTGCTCTGTGGCAGAACAAGGTTGCACGCCCCGAAGCAAAAGCTGAAGTTGTACACTGAAAAAAACCCATTCTAAAATTCAAGTTTAAGATTTTCGATATTAGCATGCATTTTTAAGTATGTATTTAGGATATTATTGTTAAATTAAGACAATAAGCGGATAAAATTAAATTGAAATGTCAAAGAAGCAGAAAATATTTGATCTAATTATAAAAAAATGTGTAGAACTCTGAAAATTTAAGTATTGCTGAGAAAAACCAGGATTGATTTGATTTCATTCCGGAGTCTTTGATATTTTTTCTCAGTGTAGTTGTTGTTGGTTACCCGGTTCGGGCCTCTTTTAAATGCAATTCAGGCGAAAGGCGCACAAAGGGACAGCGAACAAGATGCCGAGTTGCTGATTGTGCGAGCAGCGCAGTCAACGTCAGCGTCAACGCCAGCGTCTGAGCTTTTGTTGCCGCCACACAAACATGGAATATGACAGGCTCAGAGCAGCAGAGAGCAGGAGAGAGCAGGAGAGCAGGAGCGAGCAGAAGAGAGGAGGTTGAGACATGCAAAGCATTGTCAAGTGAAGAAAATTCAAGCGACAAAAACGAAGCATACACTGCAAATAAAAAAAGATTAACTTCTAAGATCAAGAACATTTATTATACATATTTTGTTCTTAAACTCATTTAAAGACCAAAGCACTAATAATCTGAAAAATCACATTTCTTAATATAAGAATAAAAATCTTAAATTGCTAGGAAAATATGAATATGTTTGAGTCCCACTTTCGGCATTTTATTTTATTTGTTGTCTTGAGTAATTAAAATTATTTATAGGAACATTTATTCTTCTACTTATATTTGTGGTCTTGAAAATATAAGAATTTCTGATCTTATTTGAAAAGTTCTTGAAATCAAGATGCGTTTTCTAACTTTAAGAGAACTTTATGTTTTTGACTCCTTTTTTAAACCAAAATTCTTAGTTCTGAGACCAAAATCTTGATAATAGAAGTCTTTATTTTATCAGTGTATGTGCGTATGTGTGTGTTTGTGTGGGCAGCGACAGAAAGAGAGAGACAGTAGAGAAACAATGGCGACAATAAAAATGCGATCGCACAACATGCCACACAGATAAGTTAACGCAAAGTGACAACGTACAACTTTTAATGGAATTGTCGTCGGCTGACGCTGAGCAGCAGCAGCAGCAGCAGCGACAGCGGCAGAGCAAAATGAGCAGCATAGGGGGTGGAAAAGGGGGGCTCTACATGTTGTAGTTGTTTATGGGCACAGGTCGCGTGCAAGGACGTGCCAGCAGGATAACTGCTAAGCAGAGGAAGAGGCAGAGACAGAGAAAGAGCGAACTAACGCCCACGAGAGTTGCTTAACCGATCATCGCCTTCGGCAGCTACTGTGGCACATGCCGAGGCGGAACTAACCAGTCAACAAGAGCAACGAGCAACCCACGAACGAGCACAGCCAAAGAGAGCACAATCAACAAGTTGCAGCAGCAACAACAACAACAACAACAGCAGCAGAGAGAGAGAGCATGCTCCGATTGGAAAACTGCAATTGCGCTCTCTCGGATCACATCGACAGCATTTGTTGCTATCGCTGTCGCACTGCTGTCTGCGCGCCTCACTTCCAATTGGAGCACACGCACAGTACGCGCGCTCTCTCAACCTCGATCTCTCTCTTTGGCTCTCTCTTCATATTGTTTTGTTTACAAAATTGCTCGCTGGAAAGTTGAACTCAATGCGGCTGTTCGGCCGCTTCGTCAGTTGCCCAACAAACTTGCCCGAAGCAAGACGTACGCGCGCGCGCTCTCCGCAAACAGATACGTGCAATACGAAAGACACGAGAAATCTTAAAGATATTAAATATTAATAAAAAAAAGTAAGACAAGTGCATTATTAAACAGATTTAATCAGAGAATAAAAGTGCGCGAGTGTGTGAAAGTGTTCGATAAACGATTGATTTAATTTGATTGAATTTGAGTTGATCTAATTGATTGATTGACAGATCCATCGATCGATCGATGTTCGCTTAGGGGACGGTACACATATGATGAGCCTGACTGTGCTCTCGCTGCCGCAACGTTACAAACGCCTCCTTCAAGCCATGTCACTCGCCGTTGCCGTCGTCTACATGACGCTCCTGCTCTATCAGAGCGCCTACGGATATCCGGGCATGCAAGTGAGTAAAGTTCTCTTATTTCTCCATTTATTCTTATTTGCCACAGATCGTTGCATGATTGCGATTGTGTTGCCATATTGCGTGGGTGATCCCCATTCTCCTGATTCTCGTAAATCTCTGCCCCCTTCTAGCAAATTTGCATGTGTATTCATACTGTTAGTCAAGAAAGTCTTTTGACCGGTATTAACCGATTGATATTGGCAACCTTAACTGAAACCCTAACCAAAACCACATTTATTTTATACACCGAAACTTAAAAATCGAAATTATTCAAACCGAAATATCCGATTAGTTCACAGAAAAAAAGTCCGGAATTCCAGGATCAAATAAATTTAATGCGGTGTCAGAAGTGCGGTTATTCCGGACTTTCTTCAACCAAGTACAAAATACTTGAATCAATTCCGATTTTTCTCAGCAATAAATAGATTTTCTGAGTTCAGAACATTTCTTTTAGTTAGATTAAATATTTTAGGCCTCGTTGACTTTTTAATTTGATTTTATGTCACATTTTTTCAATTCAACAATAATATTTTGAATACATACTTAAAAAATGCATGCTAAAATCAAGAATTTTAAACTTAATTTTTAGAATGTATTTTTTCTGTGTAGTAACCGATGTATTTATAACGCTTTGTTTCCGTTCAATATAGCATTAAATTCAATTATATTTTTAAGATGTATTCATCGTTCTTCAACTAATTTAAATTATAAATTTAATTCTTTAAATTATTTAATATATATTTTTTGAAATTAACAAACTTTTGTATATATTTTTTTTTATGGATTTTTATTTTATATTTATATCCCTTTTTTATATTTTTATTATTTTTGTCAATTGTTTTTAGAAAAAGTTAAGTTAAATTAATTTTTATTTGATCAAAACACTTTCTTGACTAACTGTATGTGCCTTTCCCTCCCCCTGTCGCACTCCACATGCTGCCCCTTCTCCCTCTCCCTGTCTCTGTCCCTGTCTCTGTCGCCGTTTCGTGCACTTTCATAAATCAACGCTGGCGACGTTTGCAGCTGCGCGCATGCGTCTGTCCGTCTTTGTCGCTCCTTTGCTGCCCCCCCCTCTCTCTCTTGGAGTCTCTCCTTGGAGTGGAACCTTTTTGCGCCCTTGCCAATATCTTCAAGTTTGCCTCTGCCTCAGTCGCTGCCTCTGCCTCAGTCGCTGTCGCTGCCTCTGTCACCGCCTCTGCTTCTGCCTTCGCCTTTTGCCTTGCATATAAAACAGTTTCAGTTTTTAGCAATTTTTTTTTCAAGTTGTTTTTGTTTTTGTTGCGTTTTCATTGCCGTCGGCAGCGCGTCGCCAAAGCTTTCAGAGTGCTGCAATTCCCTCTTTCCTCCTGTTCCTCCTTCTCCACCTCCTTCTTCCTTCTTCCCCTCTTCGTTGTTGTTTTTGCTTTGGTTTTGCATAAATTACAGTGTGTAATAAAATATTCCCCCTGCTAATATTACAAGAGCAACTCCAGCTGAAAGTTGGCTGACCGCCCGTCTATTTATTGTAGTTGTGCCCCAAGTGTGGGATCAAAGTCAACCACATAGTTGAAATACCCTCTGAAATACCCCCTGAAATACCCACATCTTTGTATTATGCTAATTGTCAGACGAGTCTTCATTCCACAGACACAGATATGTAAGATATATAGAGCTGTAGTGGAAACCGGCTAAATTGGATTACTATATCATTGAGATCATTAAGCGAACGAGTTTCTATAGAGTCTATACTGAATTCCTCAGGTATCAGAGATACTACAACTATAACCTGCTAATTGAGCAAAGTAAAATGTAGAAATATTAAGACTGCAGAAATTAAAATTGTTCTTGTTTAAAAGAAAGAAAATATAGAATGTAGAAACATTAAGACTGCAGAAATTATGATTGTTCTTATATAAGAGATTGACTAGACTTTACCTATCTTATAATCCATATAAGATCTTTATATTTGTATACCTGTTTCTTGCCAACTAATCTCCCAGTTAAAAAAAATATTGTAGAATAAGATTACATTATTAAATTTGAAAAATTGTATTACTTATCATAAAGATGATATAGGAAAAAAATCGGGAGAACAAAAATCTTTTCAATTTAAGCAGCTAATCTAATCAAACTTATGATATCAAAGTTATAGTATTTCTTCCATGTTCTTCCAAAATGTTATTAGAATTACACGACTAAATTTTGACAACATTTCTAGACTAGCCTAGTTTTTTTTTTTAAATCAGACAACTTTATAATACAAAAACTTTAGATTATAATCTTTTTTTTATGAAAAACAACATTATGAATTTCTCAAGCTTCTGAAATCTTAAATATTATATATAAGTAACTAAAGTATCTACATATTTATATCTACAACAACATCAAATTAAAAGATCTTTTAAGATATTCATTCTAATTTTTCAGCTCTTTTACTATAATCTTTTAATTCAATTAGCGGCACATCTAATACTAAATACTATAACTATAACAATTTGTTAATCTTTTGACAACATTTTATTAAGAGATTCCATTTCAAGATTTCATTTGTTGTTATATTCTATTTAGCGAACCGGAAGTTGTTGTCAGGTTGCCAATTTCATTAGCCAGATATATCAACATATGCAAATCTAATTTAATGCATTAATAATGCATTAGTTCTAAATGTTTTTTCTGTTGAAATTTTGTTGCTCGTCTTTAGACTTGACTTGATGTTTGTTTGCTTTTGCAATCATTAAAACTTTATGCCATTTTAATTTAGACCAAGTTGTTGATGTTGTTGTTGTTGTTGTTGTTGGTTAACCGGAAACCTGCCAGAGTTTAGTGGTATATTATAGAGTTCTCAGCATAAAATGATGAAACTAAATGCTGAATTGACGTTGTTGTCGTTGTTGTTCTTATTGTTGTTGTTGCTTTCAATTGAAGTCGCTTTTTTTTTGTAGAGGTCTGTGACTTTTCAGTTCATTTGAAGCTATTGCCATTGTTGTTGTTAATAGTTGTTGTTGTTGTATGACCACATAAAATGCAATGCAATGTAAAAAATATATTTTTTTATTTTTCTTTTATTTTTTTTTTTTACATTTTTTTATTTCTGCCAAATGTTGCGCAAATTGTTGTTGACTTTTATTTTAAAACTTTTGCTGTGTTGTTTCTTGGAATTTCTGCAGCTGACGAAGACGTTGGGTATATTTAAAATAAAGCCTGACAATTGTCTGATTGTATGACCACTGTCCACTCCTCTGCACCCCTTTTCTACCCCCTACAACCCCCTCTACGGACACTCCTTAGCTTGTTTGTCGCGTGTTGCTGACGCATAAATCATAAATGAAAAAATGAGAAAAATAATAATCGATAAATGAATTTGTTTATGCGAATTTGTTTAAAGTGGCGAGCAGAATGAGTTTCGCTTGTTGTTTGATTGATTCCGTGTAGTTTGCAATGTGCATACATAACAAGAACAATAACAACAGCAATCAGTACAACAACAACAACAACAATAACAACAACAACAAAATAAAGCGAGTGTTTTGCATGCAAATCAACTTCAAAGTCTTCAAGGCAACCAAAAAAATAAAATAAAATGAAAAGAGCTGCAAAACAAAGTCAAAGAATCTTGTTGATAACTTTTCGCTGTCGTTGTTGCTGTTGTTCTTGTTGTTGTCGCGCAGGTGCCGCTTGTTGCATGCCACATCCAGTTCAGTAGCAGCTGTCATTCTCTTCCCCCTCTCCCCTCTCTCCTTTCAACTCCACATAATCAGTTGGACGCCAGCAGCAACTCAAACTACCGAAAAGTTGACGACACTAAGCTGCAACTGATAAAACTTGCAACCGAAATGTATCTGAGCATCGCAGTATCCGAGTATCTTTGTATCTGAGTATCTTTGTATCTGCAGCTGAGTAACTGCACACTTGAAAAAACTAAACTAAATTCTATAAAACTTTTAAAATTGTCTCTGTACAGTAGATATTTGATTTGTAGTTTTTAGCTCAGATCAATTTCTATTAGCATAATATATATTATTTAAAACTATATCCATTGTAATCATTTTTTATTAGCATAATATATATAATATTATTTAAAATTATATCCATTATAATTGATTTGATTTGATAAATGATTTTTTTTTATTTAACATTGGTTATTTTGATAAGTTGTATTCAACATAAAGATTTTTAGTTTAACTTTTAGTTTATAAAATTATATACATATAATATATTATAATTAGAAAATGATTAATATTATTGTTATTTCGAAAAATGATTTCATTATTTATTTCATTATATTGGTATAATATTTTGAATAATAATAATTTGTTGAAATAATCGTTGTATTTAATTATTAATTATTATTTATATTTTCATATTATTTTTTTATATTTTAATTTTATGAATCAAATCATAAATTGTATTATAAATTATAATTAATATTTTCATGTTATTTTTTGTATATTTTAATATTATACATTTTATTACAAATTATTATTAATATTTTCATATTATTTTTTTATATTTTAATATTATTAATCATATCATAAATTTTATAATAAATTATTATTAATATTTTCATATTATTTTTTATATTTTAATATTTTTAATCATAACTCAGTTTATTACTTTCCTTATTAATGATGCCTATAATATATCAACATGCTATTTTTCTCGCAGTGTAGTCCACTCAGCTGCTGGTCTTTAAGTCTTTTGGTGGTCGGCAGTTTACTTAATTGAGGCTCAGTCTTCGTTTTCGTCTCCGTCTCTCCGTTCCAGGCTCAGTCTCAGTCTCTGTCTCAGGTTGTATCTCAGTTCTCTCTTCTGTCTCTCAGCTGCTGATATGTGACTTTGATTGTGGCTGTATCTTATCGAAGATTTGTATCTTTGGTTTAATATTGTTAAAACAGCATTTAATGAAGATTTTACCAGCTTTTCTCGCTGTCTTCCCTGCACTCTCTCTTTCTCTCTCTTTCTCACTCTCTTACGCTCTCTCTTCCCCTCTTTGTTGCTTCCTTTATCTCTCGTTTATAAACAGCTGGAAGTCGCTTGATTGAAAGGAATGAGCATAGAGTTTATGGAACTTGGAACTTCATTAATCTAGCGCCCTTTTTGGCCTGTAAACCTATTGTTGTTGTTCTTTTTGTCGAAGTTGTTGTTGTCGAAGTTGTTGTTGCTTGTTATTAATTGACATGAAAATTGTTTATAAACATATTAATCATGTGCATAATGAAGCATTACACAATTGCCCGACACGAAGCGTGTTCAATTTCGACTAGACAAACGCCTTTCTGTAGTGTGTGTGTGTGTGTGTGTGTGTGTGTGTGTGTGTGTGTGTATGTGTGTGTGTGGGTTGTTTGTATCTTTTGTTGTGTGTTGTATCTGTATCTGTAACTTGTATCTGGCATATTGTATCTTGTATCTTGTGTTTGCGCAGGCGTGCTTGACAGTTTGCAGCTAAAGCTCTTATATGGGCACACGTGTCTCCAGGAGTTCCTACCTCTCTCTCTCTCTCTTACCTGTGACATTAAAAATAGCTAGAAAAAGCTAAGAAAACTACAAGAAAGCCAAGGAAAAAGCTGTTTTACTTTTTAGGTTGATTTTATGCCCTGTTTCCTTTGAAAATTGGCAAATATATGAACAGGCATAAGGATTCTAAATCAGCATATATATTCAAAATCAGAAACCAGAAAAAGACCAGAAAATTAAAAAATAGCTATATAAAATAGTAGTCAAAAAATAATAATTTGAAATATTTCCAGTAGTTTTTAAAATAATTTTGAATATTTCCAGTAGTTTTTTTAAATTAAAAAATAGCTATAATTCCCGCTAGACGCTTTTTTACAATTTATTCCGCATTTGCCAATTGCAAAACGATAGATCTAGCGGGAAAATAGCTAAATTGACAACACTGATGGGCACACGTGTCTCCAGGAGTTCTCCTCTCTCTTCCCTTCCTCCCTCCTCACTCTCCCTCTCTTTTAAGCCTCCCTCTCCCCTTGTATCTCTTACCTTTTCACTTTGTATCTTTTGCAATTTTGGCTTCACTTGCATCACGTTCGCGTAATTCGCCAAGTAACTTGTTGCCTCCCCTTCCTCCCGCCTCTATTGCCACTCCCTCCCCCCTCTCTCTCACTCTCCACACATACTGCATATATTATTTTAGCCGTTGCATGCAACTGTTGCACATTCTAATCTATGCAAGGCTTTTTATTTTTTGATACTGTCTAAGCCAACTTGTTGTTAACTCAATTGTATTTTAGCCCGTTGTTAACCGGAATCGGATTTGTTGTTGGCCAAGTCGCTTTCACTGTTTTTAAGCTCACGATTTGTTAGCCCCGTTTTTATTGGATCTGGCTGCTTATCGCGGAATTAATTAATATTTCCAACGCTTTGATTGCTTTTCGCATTGAACTTGCCTCAAGTTGCCACCTGTCAACGTTGCCTCTCATTAGTTGGTAGCTGCTGCCATCTCATCATCATCATCTGCCTCTTCCTTTCTCTCTCTATATATCTCATTCCATCTCTTTCTTGCCCCATTATAGTGAACACCGTTTTTTTTGTCGATCGTGCCGCAATAAAATTGTATTGAGCCAAGTCTTTAGTCTATCAAACGTTCAACATCGTGTGAAGCAGTCGAAAAGACCCGTTTATACCATGTAATAAAAAGATCAACGGTAGATCGGTATACAAAGAGTGTAGACAGATGTCGGATAGAGACAGAGAGTGAGAGAGAGAAAGATGGGGGGAATTGGTTAAGATTGTGGCAGAGAAATGTTTCCATTTTCTGTTTGAGAAAACGCGCTGCGAATGAGCTATAAAACTTGGACTTGTGCAATGTGTGGGCTACTATTCAAGGCAGGAAACATATGGTAGACAGGGGAGAGAGGGTGTAGAGAGTAAACTCTTAAAAATCTTAGCCTTTAATCATACTTAAAAAGCTGCTTTTCGCTCAAAAATGTAGAAAATTGCAACAAAATTTGATAAATTTTAAATGAATTTTATACATTTATTTTTTTAAATTTAAAAGTAGTATTATAATTTTTTTTTTGTTCATAATGTTAGAAAATCTTTCTAAATTTAGAATTGTATAAATTAATTTCCTTTAATTTTACTTGGATAGAAAATCGACCCAAAATTTGATCCATTCTTGCCTGAACTTTATAAATTTATTTTTTTTTAATTTTAAAAGTAGGCACTACTTAAAAACTTTTTTATTTTAATTAATAAAGTTAGAAAACCTCTCTAAAATTACAATTATTTTTTTTATAATTTTATTTGGATAACGAAATTATTACTATTTATTAATGATTTGGTAATGATTTTTTTCGTTAGTTTTGGCGACCTTTCTATTTTTTTTTCATTTTGAAAATATTTTTTTAAATATAAGATTAATTTTCTTAAATTTTCAAATCGTTTTTCAAAATATTTTTCATAAAGTTGTCAAGAATTCTTGCAGTATTAGAAAGTTTTTTCAATTCCAAAGTAATTAAAATCTTAATGCAATTTTTTTAAATCTAAAAAAATTTCCCAGTCTTGAATTATAAAAAAAGGGGGGCCAAGAGGAAGCGCCCGCTGATTTGCATAGCGGAAAAGGTCGAACAAATTAACACTTGGCAAACAGAACAAAAAAAGAGACCGAAAACCAAAACGAAATTCAAGTGCCGCCTTTTTTATCAGCTCACTTCAATCAAAAAAACTCGAGCTCAGCTCACAAAATTTCCCAGTTCATTCAAAGTAGAAATGAGAGGAGGAATGAGAGGTGGAGAAGAGAGGGGAGAGAGGAAGGAAAGGGGGGAAAAGAAGAAGCTGAGAAAGAACCATTAAAAGCAATTGAAGAATTGCCGCGCTTAACAAAAGCAAATGAACCTGTTATCAGTAGAAATTAATCAAAGGTGCGCACAACAGTGCCTCAAAATGTGGCAGGAGTTGGAGGCAGACATGTGTGGAGAAGGGGAGCAGAGAAAGATAGAGAGAGAGAGGGAGAGAGAGAAGTAATGTAGAGGAGTTCCCAATCTCTTACTGATCTTTCTGATCAACGTTCTTTTCTTTACTTTAGCATTTGTTGTTGTTGTTGTTTGCACTTACTCAGCATTTATTGTTGTTGTTGTTGTTTGTGTGTTAAATGTTGAATGTTGAATGCTGCCTGCTGTGGCTGCAACTCATTTGTTTGCCATTGTTGTTTACCAAATTGAAGTTCGCCTTTTGTTTGCCAGGTGAAAATGCCTCTAGGCCGCGATTTACACAACAAATTTACATGTTTCTCTCTCTCTCTCTCTCTCTCTCTCTCTCTCTCATACACCCAGAGAAATAATTATTTTGCCCTATGATTAAACCTCGAATATGGAACTAGACAATTTTAACTCCATGTACATTAATTATAAATAAATTAAATATATAATTTTAATAGCTTTCATATTCATAAATATTGCAAGTTATTTAAAAAAAGATATCAACTTTTTCATATAATAATGTTAATTTTTGTCATATTAAAGTTAAAGATTTAAAGCAAAATTGTGAAAGTTATTTAAGTAAAGAAATGAACTTTTTCTTGTTATCTAATATATTTCAAAGTTAATATTAATTTTTTTAATAATAAATGTAAATATGTTAATCAAAGTTGTGTAAGCCTAAATTGAAAATATTGAATCCCATTTTTTATTGTTAATATTTAATATTAGCCATTTTATATTATATTTTAATAATTATTTGATATAAAATATGACATATTATCTCCAAATATTTATAAAATCCATAAAAATCTTTCCACCCGAATTATATAATTAATACAATAATATAAAACGTATTAAATTTAAATACGATTTAATTAACTTTTGCACATTTTTAATCAAACATGATTTTATTAATATTCAATATTTATTTGATATTAAATATTACATATAATCATTAAATATTTATAAAATCTATAAAAATCTTTAATTTCCAACTGATAAAATAGTTTAAGAAACTAATATAAAACATATTAAATTTGAATACGATTTAATTACCTTATGTAATTTTGTAATTAAATTAGATTTAATGTTATGGAATATTAAATTTAAAGTGGTTTTCACTGTGGTTTTACTCTATTTAAATTAACTCTGACATTTAAATATGTTTTTAGTTAAATCTACCTATATTTAAATAATCCTAACAACTGTTCAATTATTTAAATTAACTCTGACATTTAAGTTTGAATTTTATTTAAATAAAACTATTCATTAATGAATTTTAAAAACTTTTCTATTTATATGAGATTAAATATGACTTTATTTATAATACCCTTTTAAAGGGTATTATTTGTATTATGTGTAATTTCTTCGAGTGTAATATATTTATATTTATATGCTCTCTCTCTCTCTTTTTCTCTGTTTCTCTCTGTTGCAGTTGCAGCCACAAATAAGCTCAAATCTCTTGGATGGCAATGAAGCTGCCACAACAACGACAACAACAACGAAGACGACGACCACACAACAACAACAACAACAACAACAACATGCGAATGATCAATCGTTGCCTCCAGGTGTTGCAGTTGCCGTTGCAGCATCCCCCTCCCACTCCCCCTCCCCCACACCGATAACACCCTCGCTGATAATACGCAAGGACATTCACAGCTTCAACTTTAGCGACATTGAGGTGAGTGAGAGATCAACGGCAACGTTGCTCACCGAACTCGCACGGAGGAGTCGCAATGGCGAATTGTTGCACGATCTGTCGCAGCGGGCGGTGACAGCGACGCCTCAGCCGCCGACGACAGAACTGGATGACATTTTCATCAGCGTGAAGACCACAAAGAACTATCACGATACGCGATTGGCGCTGATCATCAAGACCTGGTTTCAATTGGCCAGAGATCAGGTGAGTTTCCAATCTCCAGAGTGTTTTAAGTTGCCCCCAATTTGCTTGATGCCACAGCTCGATTAGTTCACTTTACTCTTAACTTGGCCAATTTGCCGTCTCAAACAAATTCAAATCCCAAAGGTTGCCACAGATTCAGATCAGTTCAAGTCCAGCAAATTTAAATTGTTATTTTTATTTTTCTAAGCTCTTTTATCGCCTTCTTCTTCTTCTCCTTCTCCTTTTCCTTCTTCTTCTTCTTTATTGGGGTTTGGCGCATTTGCATAATGAGTTTTTAAGCTGTTTGAATTGATTTCTGTTTTATTTAAAAATCTTTTTTTTTCGTTGCTCATTTGGCGATTTATGATTTTGTGGCCGTCGCTTAATTGGCCATTAAAATGTCTTCATAAGCCAAATGTTGCGAATTTATATGAGCTTAACTCAATAATCTGGCTGTTTATAATGAATTCAATATACCCTGTAGTTAATTGAATCTGTTTATAGAGTATAAGAGTGTAGGAGACATTTGCAATCCTATACAAAAGCATTCTTAGGAAACTAGCTGAGAAGTCTCAGCAATCAGACAAGTTAAAGTTAGCAAATTTGGTATGTAGACTCCATATACCCTAACCTAATATTAAATATTCGAAAGAGTTATGAATTTTTAAGATAAATCCACAATATGGGTTTTTTAATAAAAATATTTGGGCAAATAAAATTTAAAGTAAGCAATTTTAGATGTAGTATAATAAAGAGCATTCTTTATTCCATATATTTCAGCCACTGATCACTTTCTAGAGAAAACGCCAAAACTGATTACAGGGTATTAAACAGTCATTCAATTTATAGTCTAATTATTTGATTAATTTTTCTAGGAACAGAAAAGTATCTTGTCATTTTATATACACTTCAATAACTCTAAATTGGTTGGAATACGCTATAGAATTATTTACAGAGTATCTGCCGAACCATCAATCTCTTGTTTTACTTTATCTTTTACGATTTATCCTTAACTCGCTTTTTTGTAAATTTATTTTTGATTTTTAATCAGATGGTTTATGAATATTGTGATTTATAATAATGATTTTTAACTCTTTAGAGCTAAAATAAAAGATACAGCTACCACTGTCTTTCTACAGGGTATCTGATAGTCTGTTAGTTGTAACTGCAAACTTGACTTACCCGTTTTCTTATTTAACATTCAGTTTTGTTTTAATGTGTAAAACTTTGGTCCAACTTCAGTTTACGATTCATGTGAAAGGACATTTCAAGTGTGTGTATTGGTGTGTGTATTGGTGTGTGTATTAGTGTGTATCTGTGTGTATGAGTAATGCGTATTTTTGTTGTTGTTGTTGTTGTTGTGTCGCCTCGAGTTTTGTGCCAACTTATGCAAAATCACGCGTCACAAATGTGTTTTGTTATTGTTTACATGGAACTGCAGTCGACAAACCGAAAAAGAAAACTAAAAAAAAGATAAATAAATAAATAAATAAATATGTGTATTTTAAGTGTGTGTGTGTGTGTGTGAGTGTGTGTGTGTGAGTATGTTTAATCTATTCAAAATTGTTAAAATGCCTGACAGGCACGTTTCAGGCCTTTGGCTGCAAAGCTGCAACGGATTGGGGCAGACGTGCAACGTGTTGCAACAAGAGCAGAGACAAAAAGAGAGACAGGGAAAAATGGAGAAAAGTTAGAGGGGGGAATATGTTAGGTAGTTAGGGAATTTTTGCTGCCACTTTGAGCTGCAATTTTCACACTGTTAAAGGAGCTGGTTAACAGCAACGTGCAACACATGCAACATGCAACAGCAACAATTGCTGCCACGAAAGTTTGATTTGCTTGGAGTTGTTGCTTCTGTTGCACTCAGCCAATTATTTTGATGCGACTCACAACAACAACAACAACAAATGCAACAATTTGGAGCATAGAGACAGAGGCAACAACAAGACAACAAGTTGCCACAAAATGCGTTCAATTTTATTGGTTTGTGCAGTGCCGCATTTGAAAACTATTTGCTGCTGCCTCCTCCTCTCCCTCCTCCTCCTCCTCCTGCCCCATCTCCTCCCTCTCCCCCTTCTCTGTTGCACATTATAAACGCTTGATTAATGTGCCTCTCCGTTGGTTGCCCATTCCCGGACAGTTCTCCATAAAAGGCAGACAACAACCCGTTCACCGACTGGTCAGTTGTTTGTATACCCTAACAATACAGGGTATATTCACTTTGTAATTGGGCATAACATCTAAATGTCTTTATAGGGATCAATTCCTCTATGCAATCAACATAAATGGTATTTTCTTTTGAGTTTCGGAAAATTTTTAACTTATTAAATTCAATTCAAATTCTGAAATTATCCCCACGCAAATTCTATCAAAATTTAATGATTACTTGATACAGCCACAAACAATAACTTTCTTAAAATAGATTCAGCATATTTAATTATAATTTCATTCTTAATTAATAAACTTATTGCAAGTCTTCTTTTAGAAAAATTCAATAAATAAAACAAAGTAAATTAAAAAAAATATATATGAATACTTATATATAATACTAATGTTTTATTATTACTGTTCTAATTTATTAATACTGTTTTTATTATAAAAATATTTAATTATATCTTATTCTTTGTAATTAAAGAAATATTTAATTAAGATTAAAGTGTTTAGAAATATTTTCAAAAAGTAAAAATAAAGTGGATTGAATTAAAAATCGCAGAATTTGCATGCAACTTTTTCCATTCATTTTCCACTCTTAGTATATTTTTTATTATATTAAAATTCCATTCCTCTTGGGTGAGAAATAATAAAATAAAAGTATATTTTTAAATTTTGTTTTAAACAATCACTAAATAAATAATCATTAATAAATAAAATTATATTTTGTTAGAGTATACAAATTCTCATTTGTTTGGCTATCATAATTTCAACATAATTTGTTAGTTTAATCTTGTTTATGGCCATAAGACAATATAACTCCTCGGTGGCAGTGTTGAATAATGTTTCAAGTGGCATTCAAATTATTCATGCCACAAACAAATGAGCATAAATTACTGACAAGAGTTGCCACCGTTCAGTCTGAATCGTTGAATCGCGAGTTGCGACTTTGATTGAACGCTTTTCTCCCAAATATGCAACACTGGCAACTGCAACATGTGAATACTTACTGTAGCTACTGTTGCTGCTTCGTCTACATTTTCATCTCTGTCTCTCAGTCTGTCTCTCAGTCTGTCAGTCTGTCAGTCTGGCAGGTTTGTCAGTCTACGTTTCGTTTGCCATCACAGATTTGCATGCATAAATTGTCAGAGGTGGTTTCTAGTGCTGCTTTTAGCCGTGGTTGCTTCTCATTTGTTTTTGGCCAAAAGGACAAAACACACACACACACACACACACACACACAAACATGCAGAAAACGCATGTCAAATGTCAGTTGCAAGTTGCCAGTTGGATTGCAGATTTATGCAGATAAATCGATAGACAAAACACACAGATACACAGATACATTGACAGCAAACGATCAGTTGTTGTGGTTAACAGTGGATTGTGGATGGTGGATGGTGGATTGTGGATTGTGTATTGTGGATTGTGGGTGGTTAGTTACCTTGATGGTCTGCCAGTTAATTTTTAATGAGCACTGTGCCACCATCAATCACATTTAATGTTGCATTTTTACCCGGAAAACATTTCATTCGCTGTTGTTGTTACTCGTTGTGTGTGTGTTGTGTGTGTGTGTTGTGTGTGTGTGTGTGGTGTGTGTTTTCGGTGGCTTACATTTTAATGTATAAAGTATAACAACAACCACAGCAGTTGTCGTTAAATTCAGTTGAACAAGCTCTGTGTCTTGGCCTATTTGACTTTTTACTCATCATGCGTCCGCTTAATTCTTATTAGACCCTGTACTTAAAAAGCCAAAAGGGGCTATTCAATTAAAAAAAAATTGTTTAAAATGTATGTAATAGGCATTAAGTGCGTAAAGTTCATATACATATTTTTTTGATATATATAGAGAAAACATTTCACCTTTTTTTGTAACTGTATTTCAAAAATAAAATATTTTGATTAATTTTTTTATTTTTTTTTAATTTTTAAACATATAGTTAATATGCAATAAGTGCGTAAAGAATATATGTATATTTTTGATAAAAATTGAGAATAATACATTGTTTGTATTTCAAATATAAAGTATTTTTATATTATTTTTTTTTAATATATTGAAAAATATACATATGTAATACGTTTGATAAAAATAGAGAAAAATAATTTTTGTGTATTTGTATTTTAAAAATACATGTATGTGATAGTCATTTAGTAGAGTAAAATACATATGTATTTCAAAATTAAATTATTTTGATTTAGATATACATATGTGTATATATATATATATTTTTATTTATTAATAATTAAAAAAACTATATATGAAATAGCCATTAAGTGCGTTAAGTATGCATATAAATTTTGATAAAAATGGACAAAATATTCACTCACTTATTATTTTATGTGTATTTACAAAATAAAATATTTTAATTTAAATATTTATTTTTTAATGTTAAAAATTTAGTTAACTGTCATTACGTGTGTAAAGTAAATATATTTTTTTTCGATTCCGATTCTGAGATCACTTATTTTTGTATTTTTTTTTCAAAAATAAAATATTTTAATTTTTATTATTTAACATTTGATATTTCTCAAAGTTATCTTATGCACATAATAAATACAGGGTCTCTCACAGTCGAGTTGGCTCGTCTTCATTTTTTTTTACAAGTTCTCATTAACTGGGCTTAGTCAACTTAGCAATGACCAGTTGCGTTTAACGAGCACTTCTCCGCTCTCTTCTCTCTCTCTGTCTCTTTGTGTCCCCTCTTTTCTCTATCCCTTTTCTCAGCTTGTCAGCACGCTGTAAGCTGAGTCACAACTTGTGGCAAGTTGACAAGCCAGCTAACAACAACAACAGCAACTATAACAACAACTACAACTTCTAGTCTCGAGTCCAAGTTGAAATTCTATTCCCAGACTGGCTTTTGATATGAGAAGTAGTCGCATCTGTTTGAGCTGTCAGTTGCACATAAATATGGTTAAGCATATGACAGTTGTCATACACAGAGAACTGACAACAACAACTATTTCTCTCTCTCTTTCTCTCTCTCTCTCTTCATTTCTGCTCTTTCTCCCCTTTTGTTTGTGTGTTTTACGAGGCGTATGCGCAACGAGACGCTTGACAATTAAAGCTCAATTGACAGCACGTCCAAAGTGTGCCGCCAATGCTTCCCCCTCTCTTTCTCACCATCCCTTTCCCCACTCTCCCCTCTCTTTCTCTCCCTTTCCCTCTCATTGGCTGACCCGTGCCGCAGCTTTTGATTGTGGCCTCTTTTCTGTTGTTGCTTTTATGTATTTTGTTTCTTTTTTTTTTGGCGGCCTTTTCAATGCGCTTCAATTTAATTTAATTCGCAATAAATTAAAATTTTTTCCATTGTTGCCTCGCAACGAGCAACGACACAATTTTTGGCTTGCAACAACAACAACAACAACAACAGCGTCTCTTCTCTCCCCTTGCCTCCCCTCCCCTCTTCTCTATACTCTTCTGTCACCCGCATGCAACTTCCTGCTTAATGTTTCGTCATTTCATATGCCGTTTGCCTCAAACAGTGCCTGCAAATAGTCAACGCATCAAGCAATTATTGTCAAGTATGCTCTCAATTACAACAACAACAACAACATCAACACAGGGAACGACAACAACATTAACAACATCAGTTGTTTCACTTAAAGTTTTCAATTTCATTCAATTACCTTGTTTAAATGTATCTTACACTGAAACTCATATATCTTTTGCCATATGTATCTTAAAGATAAAATATCTAAAACTTAGATTTGCGTTGGGAACCATTTTGAAATACATTTCATTTAATTCTTTGTCTAAAATGTATCTAAAACTGCAAAAGACATATGTATCTTAAAGTTACAATTGTATCTGCAATCTTTATTTGCTCAGTTTATCAATTCAAAATTAATTTCACACAATTCCCTGTGCAAAAATGTATCTCAAACTGTAACTAATGTATCTTTGCCATATGTATCTTAAAGATACATATTATCTGAAGCCTATATCTCCTCAACTGATCAATTCTAAATTAATTTCACTCAATTTCCTTTGCTAAAATGTATCTCAAAGTGTAACTGATATATCTTTTGCCATATGTATCTTAAAGATACAACATCTTATTCGATCTACAGCGTATAAATTTGTATTCAATCAATTCGAAATCAGTTAATTGATACATTTTGCCTCCTTAGTCAAGCCAGCGCCTCATTAACGAGAATCTTGTGAGAACACTTTTGACGCCCCGCCCCGTCTCGAAACATGTCTTTGCCTCGGGGGCACACGCAATGTGGCAACAGCTGGCAAGACAAATGATTGAAGCTGTAGCAGTGCAAAGAGATAGGAAGGGGAGTAGCTGAGGTTGTACCTAAGGCTTAACCCCATAATTAAAATGTGAACCTTTTGTGGTTTGCTTTTTGAGAAGTTGACTTCAAAATAGCCGAACTCCGATTAAGCAAATTGAGATACGCCCTCAATTGGCATGATTGTGGTTAAGAAACAAAGTAACTGAATGTAAAACTATAGTTTAAATGAATTTTCTATATTACTTATTTATTTCAATATTTAATTTCTGGATTTTTATCAATATGTTACTTATTAAAAGCAGTTGAAAAATTCTAATAGAATTAGAAGAATAAAACTACTATTTAGTAGACAAAAGATTGAATTTTAAAGTAAAAACTTAAATAATTATAAATAAAAATATTTTTAATTATTTTATATATAACATTTTTAAATTTTGAGGTTAACGTTTGAAAGGTCTGAGGGTATGCAACAATTTTAAATAGGTGCAATATTTGTTAAGAGGTTTAGGAATACTGAGAAAAACAAAAGCATAATTATAATTATGTGAAAAATATAATACTAATAATAAAATTTTAAATATTATTTTAAATATATGAAAAAGATAGTTCAGATTGATTTAATATATTTTTTAAACATTTTAAACTAGCTAAATTCAAAACTTAAAGTTATCATTTTGTTCCAATACTTTTTCTACAATTTCAATTTGTTTCAAAACTAAAATATTTTCCTATTAGTTTGTTTTTTTATTCGTGATTTTCTAGCTATCTTGAATATTACTCCCCACTGTCTAAGACTCCTTCCCATTAGGCCTCCTTTTCTTCCAACTGTTATTATGATATTGTTTCAATTGCATTTTGATTTAAAGCAACTTTCACTTGACTTTAGTTTTGGCCTGCTGATCAAATTTAGAAAGCCAATGTCCAGACTTCAGAGTCCAGACTTCAGAGTGTCTGTCGCATTGGCACACGCCTCATCTCGCCTCATAGATTATACATATTTGTGTGTCTTTTTGGTTTTCGGTTTTGGCCAAAATGCCTAGAAAAATGCAGACAAAGCCAGGCTAAAACCGCGACTCAAATGCCTGTGCCATATGTAAGGAAAACCACAGCTGCAGTTGCTGTTGTTGCTGTTGTTGTTGCAGTTGCTGTTGCTGCCTCCATTTGAGTTTGACCGCACCCCACGTGCTTTGCTATTGAGTGGAGAGAAGGGGAAGACAAGAGGGGAGGGAGGACAGTGGGGAGGGGCTGACTGGTCCTTAAAAGCAACAAAGAGGCCAAAATGCAAAAAAAATAGCTAAAATGCTGCCTGCAGCTGCAGTTAGAGACGCCATTGAAAATGTTGTTGTTAGTCTTGTTGTTGCTGCTGTTACTGTTGTTGTTGTTGTTGGTCTAGGCCGGCGACAGTCAGTTAGTTTGTTGGCCAGGCCAGCTGTTGATTTTTTTTTGGTATTTTTGTTGTGTTTGGGCGCCGAAAACATAACGAATTGTTGTGGCAATCGCTTCGTTCCAATTGAATGCATGCCGCGCCACGAAAATGCGATGCCGCCACCTCAACTTGCAACGTGCAACGTGCAACTCTCAACTTGCAACTCGCCACAAATCTGTATCTGAATCCGTATCCGTAACCAACAACAACAACAGCAACAACAGCAAAAGCTACAACTGAAAAACTACAGCTGCCTTTTCATGATAAATTTGTTTTGCATTTAATGCTGACCCAAGCGAAATATTGTTGGCCAAATTTATAGACTCTCTCGCTGTCTTTCTCCTTCTTTTCCCTCCTCTCTTTTTCTCTCTCTCTCTTCTCTATTTCTATCTCTGTCATGGAATGCACTTGAATTATTTGTAGCGTTTTTAGTTTAAACGAATGCTCATTGCAATTTATCAAGCGGGTATTTGAAAAGTGTTTGTATTTAAACTTATCAATCTCAGCCTAAAATCAAAATTAAATTTAAAATTTAATTAATATTTTTTTCTGCATATTCTACATTTTATTAGTTGTCAATTAAAGCCAACTTAATAAATAATGTATTTATTTATCTATTTATGTATCTATCTATTTATTTATTTTTTTTATTTATTTTTTTTATTTATTTACTTATTTTTTTATTTATTTACATATTTATTTATTTCTTTATTTCTTTATTTATTGAATTATTTATTCATTCATTTACTTATTTCTTTATTTCTTTATTTCGTTATTTCTTTATTTCTTTATTTATTTCTTTATTTATTTATTCATTTATTTATTTATTTATTCATTTACGTATTTATTTATTAATTTATGTCTTGATTTTGTTTATTCGTTTATTTATTTATTGACAAGCGATAAGAAGCAGACACAACAATAAAAATATATTAAAATTATTAATTAAAATAAATTATATTTAAATATAAATGTAAATGTTCTGGGCATATCTAAAATGAATATAACTTGTTAATGATGTTAACTACGTATTCTGTTTATTTCATAGGGTATCTTTACGTTTATCTTTATCTTTAATAAGTTCTTTGACAGTCTTTTAAACTTGTTGACAGTTATGAAGCTGCTTTGGCCAGCTAATTATAGTGCAATTTGTAGTTCCAAAGGCTTAGAGAGAGAAAGAGACAGTTGAAAAGGAAGAGAAAGAAAGGAAAGACACAAATGAAAGATAGAGAGAGAGAGAGAGAGGGGAAGTCATAAGCTCGTTAGCCTGTTTTCAGGGTGGTCAGCTGCTAAACCAATTAACTGGGCCAATAGCTAGAATTGTTGGCTATGCTTATTTATGTGGCAGTTGCATCAGCGCGTTCAACTTGCCACATAAATCTGCAACATGTTGTAATGTTGTTTGTCAACAGTTTTAACAGTCACATAAATTAAATGCTAGTCAAGTGTCGGCAACTCAACGCAACTCGGCAACTGCAGCAGCAACAGCAACAACAGCAGCAGCAACAACACTTGCAACAACAACAATAACATGAAGCTGCAACATGGTGTTAACATTTCTCGCCCCGCAGCAGCCCAAAAAATGAAAGAGCGAGAAAGGGAGGAAGAAAGAAAATAAAAGAGAAAGAGGGGAAAAAAAATCTCGTAAAAATCCATGAAAATTCAACAGACGACGAAAAGTTTTCAGCTGCAGCAGCAGCAACAGTTGTTGTTGTGCTAGTTGCAGCAACTGTTGTTGTTGTTAAAGAACTCGACTCCAACTACAACAACAACTACAACAACAACAACTCCTTGACTTTCTAACTGTTTAAGCTTCGTTTTTGCCGCTCCCCTCTCTCTCTCTCTCTAAAAATGTGCTCGTATTGTTGCTGCAACATGGGGCAACAACAACAGCAACAACAACATTTTGCCATTTTTCGTTGTCGTGTTTGTTGTCAATGCTTTAAAACGATTTTCGCCTGATTTGACACAGGCGAAGAAATAGTTATTAAAGCTAAAACCAATTGAGTTGTTGTGAAAGAGAAGAAGACATCGTAAAAGTAAAGTAAAAGAAGCAGAAGGAGGAGAAGGAGAAGGGATAAGCCAAAAAAAGGGGGAAGACTTTCAAATAGCCGCAGGAACTGTCATTTGGCCAATTAGGTTTTCAGTTATGTCAGTTAGATAGTTAGTGAATAAGTAAGAGGGAATCTAGAGACATGGAAAGAGAGAGAGAGATGAGAGAGAGAGAGAAGAGAAGAGGAACTAGCAACTACCGCAGTCAACGATGCATAAAGAACCCAACAGCAAAAATAACTACAACGAGAATAAAAACAACAAGAACTGTAATAACTTACACCAACTTATAATATAGACTCTAGAAAATCCAACTGAAAAAACACAACTGTAGACAGTTTATTTTTATTTATATGTTCGCCATATTTAATACCCTGTAAATCATGCAAATTGCCTTATATAGAGAGTATCGTTTAAATCTGTGCAAATATTTAAAAATTCTTTAAAATGTTATATTCTCTTTCTACTTATCTTTCTTATTTTTCATAGCAAAATAAGATACAAGTATTTAATTTTTTATATTTATTTAGTAAATATACTGGACTTAAGATAAATTTGGACTTTTTCTTTTCTTCTTTTTTTTGTATTAAGCGTTGAATAAGTTAGGACTAATAATGAAAGTGTAATACTGAATATATCAATATCAATTCTTTTACTGTATCTGCTCAAAAAATTTAATATCAGTTGGATTTTACAAAAAAAATATATTTCACTTATTATTTTTATAGAATGAATTCAATAGAAAGAGAGAAATAAAAAATGTAAAAATATGTGCATGATACTCTCAATCTGAATTGCTTTCTAATGGAGCTCTAAAGAAATATTTATATTTCTAATATTATCTAATACATATCATGTCAAATTTCTATGTGAAAAATCTACTAGATTAATGATAAATACTGAAGTTATTACAAAAAATAATATCGCAATATAAATCAAAGCATTTCCTTTTATATGACACCTCAAGCAGTTCCTTAATTTTAAGTAAAACTAGTCTCCTAGGGTATCTCCTAGGGTATTTCCTATGCTCTCTCTCTCTTTCTCTCTCTCTCTGCGCTCTTGTAGTTTTTGCTTGAGTTGTTTCTTAAGTTTTTACCTCAGTTTCTACAGTTTCTCGTCTCGTCTCGTTTTCTTTTGCTTTTGATGAATCTTTTTTCTTTATTTTTTGTTGTCAGCTCTTTGTGTGTGGGAATTTTCTTATCTGAATCTTGGTATCTTGTAAGAATGGGCGCTTCTTATGAGTATGTAGATTAGACTACGCCTCCTAAATATATACGACTAAATTAAATGAAGAAGAAGAAAACTAGGTCTATGTTCCCATGACTTGAACCTAAACTAAATTTACAGTATGCAAATCTGAAACTTTCTCTCTCTCGCACTCAGTGATTAATCGCATTATTTATCTCTCTTTCTGGCTTTTACAGACCTGGTTCTTCACAGACACCGACGATCATTATTATCAGGAGAAGACAAGTGAGTATATTCCCGAGTATTTCGAATTGTATTTCCAAAAAGGAAATGAAAAATCATAACTTAAAATTTCGCAACGCTGCCCCAAAAAACAAATTGAAAATTTGTAGCAGGAGAAGATGAAGAAGAAGTGGAAGAAGAAGAAGGAGCTCAAGTTGAATTTAAGCTACCTGTCGACCTCTTACCCTTTGTGTCTTGGCCTCTATCAGTTCCCCTTTGCTCCTCTCTACTCTTTACTCTCTCTCTCCTGCCTCTGTTTATTCCCTGCTTCAATTTGTGCTTCATTTCAGGCACAACTTCGACCCGGCCACGCCCCCTTGAACGCCTAATCTTGGCCACTGTCTGAGCACAAAACCGATTAAAGTTTATACAAAATGTGTGTGTTGTGTGTGTGTAGAGTGTGTTGTGTGTGTGTAGAGTGTGTGTATTTACCTGCTGTTGCTCACCCGCATTTTAATTGAATTGCAGCCTTTTATTTTCTGTCCTGCGTGCTTCGATTTTTGCGTGCCTCCTCGCGTTGCAAGACTTTTAATTAAAAAAAAGAACAAGAAAAAAGAAAAAATTTAAAGTGAAAAAAAGTTCAAATTTCAATTTTTGTTTAACGAAAATTTGTATTTCATTTTTGCATAAAATCGCCTGGAGACCGATCTCTCTCTCTCTCTCCCTCTCTCTCTCTCTTTCTTGGGAGTCTCATGTTTCAAGTTTTGGTTGCAGGCATTTTGATTAGGCTGGACCCGAAAAAGGATTTTGTCTTGAACTTCAAACACGCATACAACATTTTTGAGTTATGTGCGAATTGTTGTCGTTGTTGTTGTTGTTGTCTGCGCTGCAACACAAAAGGATAATACAACAACAACAACATCAACAATGTTCCCTCTACCTCCCTCTACCTCCTCCCTCCCTCTTCCTCTCTCTCCCTCTGTGTTCCTTTGTGTGTTTGCTTTAAATATTTCAACAATTTTCATCCAATTAAGGCGCACAAGTTTTTGCTCTGCTTTTTATTTCAACACTCCCTCCCTCTGTCTCCCTTTATCTTCCCCCTCTCTGTCTTATTGCACTCTTCTATCTTTATCGGCGGCGTCTGTCAAACGAGATACAAAACGTATCCGCTGGATATGAGCGGCATTCTTGGCTAACAAGCTACTGTTTTTGGCCCTGATATGAGCTGCTTCGCTTTTGGCCTTTTTAGTTAATTAACATAGAAGTGGTCGAGCTTCCCTTTCTTCTTAAACTCCTTCTCCTTTTCTTCCCTTTTAGTGACTTGTTGGCGCGTTGTTATTTTGCTTAATTACCAATCTTTATCAAATTCTCTTCCCTTCTCTGCTCTTCTCTTCCCCAGAGGGACATCTTATAAACACAAAATGCTCACAGGGCCATTTTCGCAAAGCTCTCTGCTGCAAAATGTCCGCGGAACTGGATATCTTCCTCGAGAGCGGCAAAAAGTGAGTACAATTTTCAAAAAATATCTAGTAACATTCTATAAAATTTATGTATTGAAATTAAATTAAAATTAAATATTGAAATTTTATTTACTATACTTTTGAAGGAAAAAGTTTGTAAAAGAAGTGAAGCCTTTGCTTTGATATTGTCTTCTTTGACTTTGGCTTTCTTTTTATGTTTATAATTATTGAATTATTATTGAAAAAATATTTGGTATAATTTTCGAGTAACAATAGGCATTTATATTATTATTTATTAATATTATTTAATCAAATTCAGCGTTTAAAATCGTAGGTAGGTTGATTTTAAGCTGGGCTTAAGCCGGATGTGACTAGGAGTAATTTTTGTAACAATTTATCTTTAATTGAATTGTATTTATTACAATTCCCTGACCTCTGACCTGAATTTGACCCACTTACAGGTGGAATTTCGCAAAACGCGTCAGGTCAAAGAGTTTTTTATATATAGATAGTTGCGTTTTATTCCTAAAGAACTTTAAAACATATTTTAGATTAACATGATGGAGAATCGAACTCAGTTGTTTTTAAAACTGAAGTCCTATTTACCATTAATTTCTAGTGTCTTTTTATATATATATTTATCATATATTTGGTTAGCTATTTAAGCAAGGACTGAATTTAAATCATTTGCTACTTTTATAATTATAAATATTTAATTCTAATTATATTGAGGATTATTTAATTATTTTTAAAATAAATATTGGCTTACGTATTGTAAATAAATGTTGTAATAACAAATTTCTTATTTTCTTTTAAAATCTTAAATTATTTTACTAAATAAAAAAATTGAATAATTAAATTTGTTAAATATTCTTAAAGCTAAAGTAATTATAGTTATAATTACTATATTTTTATAACTATAATTACTTTAGCTATACAAATATTTAACAAATTTAATTACTCATTTTTCATCATTCAGTTACTGGGCATTTTCCATATAAAATAATTTCCTCAAAGAAGCCGCATTTGCAACTTTAATAAACATTTTACATTTTCAGTTTCACAATTTGCAGCAACATTATGTGGTTAAAATGTGGTTGTTGTCATATTTTGCTCGGATTTTAATGGTCAAATTCTTGGCACAACTCGAGTTTACTACAGTGTCCAGTGCAATGACTTTCAATTGCTGTTGCTGTCGTTGTCGATGTTGCTGCTGCTGCTGTTGTAATTGTAGACTTTAATGCTTTTAATAAGCAACTGCTAGGAGCAACAGCAGCAACATCTCCCATTTCCCATTTCCATCCCCAACTGCAGTTCATCTTGTGGTGGAGCTATCCATCTTTTTCCTCACATAGGAGAGCAAAGCAAACACCCAGTTTGGAGTTCGGTTGCAGCTGCCACATGCGTTCTAATTTGCGCAATTAAGACGCTGTGGCAACATAGCAACTCCTCTGCTTATTGTTGCTGTTGCTGTTGCAATTGTTGTTGCTGTTGTGGCAACCACTCAAAACTTGTCCGGCAAACCACAAGTAGGAGAAAAAGAATGAAAATAAAAAGAGTGGAAGATGAAGCTGAAAAGACACTTCAACTGCAACAGCAACAACAGCAACATCAACTTCAACTAGCGCCCAAAGGAGCAGAGCCTAGAAATTCTTGAGCTTGTTTGTAATTACACTAGCAGCAACAACAACAATAATAACAACAACAGCAGCAGCAAATTGTTGTGTTGCAAGTTAAGAATATCTAGAACAACTCGGACATGCTGCCACTTTAGAAGATGTTGCTGAGGATGTTGTTGTTGTTCCTGTTGTTGTTGCCCCGTTTTGGCTTAGAACTTGAAACTGTCATTATGAAAGCACTGAGCATGCAATCAATACAATAACAACAACAACAACAGCCCCAGCATCAACAAATTGCAGGCAGGCAGCAACATGTTGCTGTTGTTGTTGTTGCTGCTGACTCTGTTGCAAGTCCATAAAAAATAAAACAAAATAAATGGCAAAGCAAGCTAAATGTGCAGTTATGATCAAGATGAGGCGACTGCTGTCGGTTGTTGTTGTTGCTGTTGCTGCCTGTTGCTGCTGCCTGTTGTTGCAGGCAGCTACAAAATGGTATCAGGTGGCACAACAACACACAGCTTGGGCGCAGTTTCCAGTTTCCTGTTCCCTGCTGTCCTGATTGGCAACGCTTAAAATTTTGCGCAAGCTGCGAAATGTTGTGGAATAAGTGCAACAACAGCAACAACAGCAGCAACAGCAACAATTCCTGGCAAAAATATGGAAAGAGGTTAATTAACGTGCATTGAAACTGGCAATTATGGCGCTCACTGTTGCTGTTGTTGTTGCTGATGTTGCTGCTGTGCATTTATTGCCCCTTGATACGCAGCAACAGCAACTTGTTGCTGCTGGCACAAAATAAACTCACATCAGCGGGATGTCCGTTCTATTAAATGCAAATCAAGTTTGTATCACACTCGAAAAATGCTTTATGTTGTTTCTCCTTGTCCTTCTCCTTTGCTACCTTTTTTTAATTACATTTCCATAAATTATTGTTGCATTTTGCACCACTGTGCGACTGGCAACGCCTTTTGACTTGGCTAATTGCAGACGAGTTGAGTGTCTATTATAAAACCGAACAATTAGTGCAATTTAATTAAAAAATTACAACAACTTGTAATACTATTGTAGCTGTGGCAACAACAATAACAGCAGCAACAGCAACTATAACAACAGCAGCAACAGCAATTGCAAGTCATAAAGCCAACTGTTGACTAGAGTCGACCTGGCACGTCAATCAGTCGCAGCTCTACTTCAATCTCTCTCCCTCTCTTCCCCTTATATTCTCCCTCTCTTTCCCCTCTCACTTCTCCCCCTTTACTCGCTTAATGCATGACGTCGCCAGCGTCAGTCTCAGCGCCAGCAGCAACAGCAAACACAGCAACAACAATCATCAATTATAAGTTGTAGGGAAATTCAAGTTGCAGGCATTTTCTTTGCCACACAGAGGCGCCTCCAAGTGTCGGCTGCTGTTAGACTAAGCCCAGTCTTAGCCTCTCCTCTCCCTCTCTCCCCTCTCCTGTCTCCCTGTCTCCCTCTCTCCCCTCTCCCTTGCTGACCCTCGTGCTTCCCTCCTCTCTGTGCGACATTTGGTTTTATAAATTAGTTTTTATATTCGACTTTAAATTCCACGCTTTGAAATTGTTTTCTTGTTTTACTTTTTCAACATTTCTGTTTTAATACCCTTTGCAGGGGGTATTCTAATTTTATCAAGCAATTAGTAACGTTTTAAAAAAGAGAGGGAGCCAATAAAGTGTTCAGTATAGATTCTATATTAGATTGCTGAGATTAGTCTTTATTTAAAATTGAAAGTAAGAGTTATTTTATAGTTTTTAAAAAAAACTTCAAATAAATTTTCATAATTTATTATATATAGTTCAAAAAATTAAATTTATTCATTAATTTATTTATAATATTAAGAAAAAGGTCTCAATTTTGAAATAATTTAATCACCTCGCAGAAGTTTGAAAGAAATAATATTACATTATTTTATAGAAACATTTGATAAAAAAAGAAATTTGTGTATAAAAAACTATTTATCTGCTCATAGTATTTTAACAAAATTATATGTCCACACATCTTTGTTTTTTTTTTAAATGTACTACAAAAATTAGCTTGAAATCGGACTACAATATCATTAAAACTGTCGATCAAAAAAACATTTTTTTTAAATATCTTATTTAAATTATATAAAAAAAAATTAATTTACTTGCAGAAAGCTTCTAAAAAATTGATATATATTAAAATCATTTTTAATTATATTTCAATATGTATCGGTATATATTGATATACATATATTAAAATACTTTTAAAACATTTATTGTTTTAAGTTTACTTTCAAAACTTAAGAGCATCAAATTAGCGTGCTGTTAATAATTTATTATTCTGGTTTCTCATTTTCCAAAATATCTTAACTAAATTAAATAATTAATTTAATTTAATGGGAGAAATATTCTTATACTATTATAAAATTCTTTAAAATTATATATAAATATGTATATAGTATATTAACATACTATTAATACTATTAAAATATATATATTTTTTAAATTTACTTTTAAAATTTAAGAGTATCAAATCCTTAGCGTGCTGTTGATAAATTATTATTCTGGTTTTGTTGTTTTCCTCGATTTATTTGTTTCAAGTTCTAATTTATTTCTAGACGTGGACTGGACTGTGTTTGTGTGTGTGAATGTGTGTGTGTATTGTCTTGGGTGTGTTTTGGATTTTAAGCCTGTTCGTGCCGTGTTTTTTATTGCCACACCTAACAAGCGAACTAACCAAATAGCGAACTTTGTGCGAATATGTATCTTTGTATCTTTTTATCTTTGTATCTCAAAAACTACATGACGCATAAGTACACTGTGTGTTTGCTTTTTTGATATTGTGGCACGTTTCGTAATCAACATTTATTGACATTATAACGGCACATGCATATCATATTTTTTTTCCTTTCCCTCTTCCTTCACCTTTTCCTCCTTTTTCTGAAGGTATTTCTTTTTTGTAGGTCTCTTCGTGTAATTACGACACGTAATATGCGTAATATTCACGGCATTAACAAAAGAAAGCGACTCTCGGAAGAAAACAGGATTCAGATAATGTGCAACAACAGCAACAGCAACAACAACAGCAGCAACAACAGCAGCAATATGTTGTTGTTGTTGCTCTTGATGATGTTGTTACATATGCTTAATGATGAGTTGATTTTCTTTTCTTATTGTTATACTTTTATTTAATTTTTTTTGCCACAAACTGTTGCATGTTGGGTGGGTGTTGTTGTTGTGGTTGTTGCCGTGTATGTTGCCGCTGTGAAAGTGCGTGGGAATTTGTTGCACATTACTTGTAATTCACTTCCCATCAATGTTATTTCCCAGGCGTGTCGATTTGCCCCCTTTTTGATAGCAGCTAATCCCACATTGAGATACATTAAGGGAGCAGGGAGTGTGAACGAGAGGGGAGAGTGAGAAAAGAGGGGGGATTGATATTTTCCAACATCAACAATATTATGCACAGCAACAACAACAACAATGACGACAAATCCATCTAAGGCTGAGAGCTGTGACAATTTTAATTGCAGTTGTTGTTGCTGTAGTTGTTGTTGTTGCATTGCTTTTCTTTTGCGGCGAGGAAAACCTCATAAGCATTTTGTCGCATTCAAGTGTGTGTGTGTGAAAAACCAGATGTTGTCGCTGTCTTTGTGTGAGAAAATTTTCTTTGAAGAGGGGAGCATGCAACATGCCGCCGTGTGAAGCGACAGCGACAGCAACAGTTGCCTGCAGTTTAGGGGAAAGTCTGTGGCACAGACACAGACAGACAGCAACAACTCGCAACGCATCAATTTCATTTATTTGCCACTTGTGGCATCAACAACAACAGCAACAACAGCAACAGCAGCAACAACAGCCACAAAACTGCGCACATTGTCAATTATTCAATTGAATGCAATGCTAGCTGTGTGGCAATTGCAACTGCAATTGCAGTTGCAGGGGGCAACTTAAAGCGGGGCAGAGGCACAAAAATATTGTCGCAATCTTTTACATACTTTTTTTTCTGGTTGTTGCTGTTGTCGCTTGCAGCGGAAACGCACAATTGGAGATAGTTTTGGTATTGAACATATATGCAGATGAAGTTGCAGTTGCTGTTGTGTTAAGTTGCAAGTAGCAAGTTGCAAGTAGCGCTGCTTGCAACATCCGGCGGAAAGCAGCCACAAATCGCTTGTTCTACATTTCAATTAAAGTCGCCCACGACAACAATGACAATGACAACGACAATAACAATTGGCGTCAATTTGGCATTCGTGTATCTACAAGATACATTTGCACTTGCTGCTGCAATTGTTGTAGTTGTTGTTGCTGCTGTTGTTGTTGTTGCTGTTGCTATTGTTGTTGCTGTTGCTTGACAAATGCGTTTCAATTGTCGCCGCTGTTGCAATTGTTCAGTGAGCGTGTCAAAGCAAAATGCTTTTGTATCTCAAAGATACGTGTTAAAGGCAAACAGACACAGCGGGCGATCGAGATACTCATAAATCTCTGACTCATGCAACTGCAACAGCAACAACTGCTGCTGTTGTTGTTGTTGTTAATGAGCTGTTGTTGCTGTGGTTGATTTCACAGTGCCAGCTTAATGTAAATATCTTGTTTGGCACATTGATTTTGTATCTGTATCTGCCAGATACATGCCATTTCAGCTCTTTTTACCCAGCTGACAGCTGACTTATTGCTAATTGCTAAAGCAGCAACAACAGCAACATTTCGATTTGTGAAATGAAAACAAAATCAGTTCGTCATCCTTATTTTTTTGTATTTTTTTTTGTTGCCACTTGGCGATCGCTTATCTGGCTGCCTGTCAAAATACTTTTAACGCTGACTGTTCCACACACACTCGCTTTTAAGTCTTGATGCGAAATCTATTAAGATTGCCCTGCATTTGCCTCCTTTCGACTTTGACTTCGACTTCGACTTTAACTCAACTTCGAAAAGTGCCCCGTCAATCATTTTTTATTGCGACGTCAGACATAAAAACTCATTTCGCCTGCAGTCCAGTTAAAAGACGCCAACGCCCAGGCAACGGCAACAGCAACAGCTGCTGCCACTGCTGCTGCTGCTTGCTCTCAAATCTGCCCACATCAGCAACATCAGCAACAACAAAAACAACCTCTAGAGTAATTGGAAAACTGCCATGAAAATAAACTAAACTAGCGGCAAAGGCTACAGTCGAAAGAGCCCAACTCGAAGAGACCCTGTAATTATGTCGTAAATAAAAAAACAGATTAAAAATTATTTTGAGAAAATTATGCAATTACCATTTGAAATTTGTGAAGTACGTGAGTCTCTATTTAGAGTCTTCGACCTGTCACATATTTGGAATCTTAGTGTGGATAATAACTGGGTTCGATTCCACGTCATGTTAAACCTAACTGCGTTTTTAAGTTCCTTTGGAATGACACGCAATCATATCATACCTCATATTAAGAAATAAAACTTTTTTAAAACGATTTTTCAATTACTCAATGCAATTTGAATCACATGCAATTTTTGTCTGTATCTTTGAAGTGTTTATTTTTGAAATTGTTCTAGGTATTAATTTTAGTTTGATATAAAGGTTCGAAAGGGGACAAAATTCTAATAATATACATATAGCTACATCCCTAATTTGGTGTCTCTAGCTCTTATAGTCTTTGAGATCTACGCTGTTAAAAAAAATACAGGCTCTCCACGAATTTTTTGATAAAATTAATGCTTAGTTTTAAAACTAAATTCTAAATTTTTCAATCTTTGGTCCTAAAAATGCATGGCGAACAAACAGTTCTTGATAATAGTCAATTCTTAATTTTTTTATTATTTATTTTATTTTTTAAATGCGTCGAGAACAAAAAGTTCTTGAAAATATAAAATTATTTCTTATTTTATTTTTCTGCTTTTAGTATTTATGCATCTCTTAAAGAATTTTGCATTTGATAAAACTAAAAGACCCTTTACATTTTTTTAATAACAGGGTCTAAAAAACAAAGTTTTGCACTCGTTTTTGGCGTCTCGTTTTTCGCGGCCAATGGCCAAACACACACAACATACACACAACACTCACACATATATATATATAAATATATACACACACACACACACACGCTGTCTAGAAATGCGATGCAAGATAAACAGCAAAGCCCAAAAAAAAAAAAGAAATATAAAAATAATAATGAAAAGCAAAACAAATAAACAAACAAACAAAACGGGGCAACATTTAAGCTGTGCCACCAACGTTGCAATGCAGCAACTTGACCATGTTGCTGCCACAACAACAGCAGCAACAGCTGCAGCTGCAACTGCTGCTACAGTGATCCCCAAGTCAGATCGAATCGAACGATAGAGCAACTAAAGGTTGTTCCTCTAACCAAAATGAAAACATTTCCATTTTCATAAATGCCAAAAGTGGGGGAAAAACAAGAACGCGTTAATTAAGCGACAGCGCACATAAAATGTCAGCTAGATTTCAATTTGGTAAAATCCACAGGGAGAACAGAAAGAGACAGAGAGGGAGAGAGAGAGAGAGAGAGGGGAGCACGCATAATTAAGCGATATTAAAAGCGCATTTTTATGCGACATGAAGCGGCAAAAGAGGCAACAACAACAACGACAACTTGGCTGCCGTTTCGCACAGGTATCGCATGTGGCAGCCACAGCAATAATAGCAACAACAACAGCAACATCGATAACAACAACAACAACAACAACAACAGCAGCAACAACAACGGCAGCAGCAACATGCAATTTATGAATGCCACAACTGCGATTAGCTGCGACTCTGCGACTGTGACTATGGCTAGAAAAAGCTAGAAAAATACTCTTACCTCTCTCCCCTCTCTGCTCCCTCCCCTCCCCCCTCTCTCATCCTGCTGCTTAACGCCCATTTAAAGCTTATGCAATAAAAATAATATTAAATTACGGGCAGCAAACGCCAGGCAAACGTTTCGATATTATTGAATAGTTTGTTAGGGGCACTCAACTCAATACTCAATAGAGACAGCAACAGACAGAGACCGAGACCGAGACAGAGAGAGTGAAAGAGAAAGAGGGATATAGCAAATGATAGAGCAACAACTTAGCAGATAACTGTCTTCAGTTGTTGGCGAAACTGTTGAGATACGTTTTCAACGCTTTAGTTCGATATTTAATTGCACAGCGAGATACATTCTTGAGATACTTATACTTGTGAGATACTTAGCCAAGATGCAGAGAATTTAGCATCCTTAAATCAGCAAGAAAGTCGACAGTTTTTTTATAAAATTAAAAATCATAGAGATACTGTAACAGCTTATTACAATCTTCTTTCAACTGAGTACTGGCATAATATTTGTATCTGCAAGTAATATTATTAAACTTGTCATTCTTCCACTCTCTACTTTGAATATATATGTATTTTATATAGAATAAAATACTTTATATTCTTCTTTCTTAGGATAGTTTTTTGGTAAAATCAAATAATTGATAATCCATTTTAAATATTCCACTTTTAGTAGCTTATTAAAAGAGCAGCTTAAGATTCTGCAGATATGCATCAAAAAGTTGTTCAGAATCTTTTGACAAACTTTTTAAATTTTTAATCTAGTCCCAAAATGTTTAAATATTATATAATTTATATACTTTAGATTCGGATGCTATATGTATTTTTGGTTTAAATTGTTTATTTATTTATTAAAAGGGCATCTTGAGATTCTTAGATACGCGTTGAAAAGTTGTTCAGAATCTTTTGAGAAAGTTATTAAATTTGTAATATAATTATAATGTTTTAATATATTTTATCTACTTCGGAAACAGATTCTGAATACATATGTATTTATGCTTTAAATTGTTAGTTTATATTTTAAATCTTTCTTAAATTTGTGTTTATTTATTGGTGTTCTTTCTTATTTTATTCATTAGCCTTAAAGTACAATTGTTTATCTCTAAGATACTTAAGTATCTCAACAGAGTTAGCTGAGCTTCTACTCCAACTAAACTCTATGTCTAGTTAAGTTTCCTGTTGCAGTTTATCAAGGCAGTCATAGATCTAGTCGATAGTATCTATAAGATACTTCTACTTGGGGATTGTTCAACTTTATGAGCTGTGGTTCCAAGGGGAACTCTGAGAGAGGAGGGGAGAAAAGAGAGAGAGAGATATAGGGAACCCGTTCGATAGTCTCGACTGCATTTTAATGGCATCATTAGGCCCTGGCCGTTGGCCACTGTCTACTGTCCACTGTCCACTGTGCATTGGCTACCGGATATGGTTGATCGTTTGTCACTGCGGCTAATCCCGGGAACAGCAGCTGCACCGAGGGGGAGAACTGTCCCTCCTTTCCCCCTCCTGGTAATTACTATTTAAATGAGTGCATTTTTTATGCACCTTTATGTATTTTTTTTCAAGTTTATTGCTGTAAACGAAACGATTTTGTAAGTGCCAACAACTTTCAACCGAGACTTAATCATTGAAAACGGAATTGCGAACTCCGTAGATGGCGTCATTGGCATCGGGCAGTTTGCATACTTTACCCGAGGGTCGATTCAAACGTTGCTTGATCACATCGAGATCCAAATTATTCACACGCACCATCAAAGTTGGTTCCCTTTCATTAGTGCGAAACACAAATGTTTTTTGGCAATTGTTTTGCAGATGTTGTGGCAATGTTTTGGCCGTCGCATCCGGCAATGGGCCAACATTCGTTGGTCCGACATCGACGCCAATACGTGGATTGCCACATGAGATGCAACGAATTCCCGTATTCACAAATCCTGCGGCACGTGGACACGTGTCCTTGTCCTCGATCTTCGATAAACGATTCTCGATATCCTCAAAATGATCTCGTATGTATTTCTTAAGAGCCGGCATATGAACCTTGTCCAATTTGCTGTCCAACATGTCCTGCAACTCCTCCATGGTGCCAAGGAATGTGAGATTATATTCCTTGACCAATTCCCTTAGATTCTCAATCTCAATCACACACTGCTTAACAAGTTCGAGGCGTTCGAAAAGTGCCTCCGTCTTTTTCAGAAAGTTCTTCAATGTCTCGTAGAATGCGTTGAGTCCCTTTTGAATCTCCTCGATCTGATCCATCATGGGAGAGGCAATTCGTCTCAATAGTTTCTTCATGAAATCCATATTCTGCAACAGACTACAGGCAATCTTATTGTCCTCATCACACACGGTGCACAGATCCTCACAGGGTGAGGCATATTGTTCCCAGATCTCCTTCTGATACTTTTTGCTGTTGACCTTGCTGCAAACACGTATCTGCTGGAAATGTGCATCCAATTTGCATTCCAGACACGCAATACGTTTCTCCATTGCCTCCACTTTCTCGAGTTCGGTTGAAATCGGCACAATTGTTTCCACATCAAAGGGCAATGGGGAGATCTTTGATCGCTCCAACAAACGCTCCAAACACTTGCCCTCGAATCCCCCAATGCTGACCAAATCCTTGCCACAATCCATTTTCTTCATCAACACATTCAACAGACTGTGCAACACGGCAACATTCACATTATTCAACTCTGGGCCGCCGAGTGCAATTCGTGCCAATTCCTCAAGTGTTAATTCCATCTCGAGATATCAAATCTATTTAATATTTTAAAAAATATGTATTTATATTTAAAAATCGAATTGAATCTGTCGTCTGTTTGAGTTGAATTTATGTTGTAAACTAAACAATTCTCTTTTATTTTCAGATGGTTCTGTCACTTTGATGATGACAACTATGTCAATGTGCCACGCCTCGTGAAATTGCTGGATGAGTATAGTCCCACTGTGGATTGGTATCTGGGCAAGCCGAGCATCTCATCGCCACTCGAGATTCACTTGGACAATGTAAGTTTCTTTTAGAGAGGGAATTATTAAGTCTACAAAGTATAGATATTCTCTTTCAGCTTGATCAATTGAGTTGTCCGTCTGTTTTAATGCAAACTTTTTTATCAGTCTTAAAGATATTTTAAAGCAAATTATTACAGATCCAACTTTCAGCTAAAGATTGAAGATATTTATTTGGGAGAATTTATCAAGAATTTCATTTTATTTAAATAAAAATTAATTTATTATTAATCGCATTTTTCCTATTGATTTTTTAAAATTAAATTGTTTTAATTGATTTATTACTTCAAATTCTATTTTTATATTGCTCAAGTAAAAAATCAAATTAATTAATTATAAATAATATTTACTCCATTCATTTTGTTTCTGTTTGTTAATTTATTATTTTTTAATTAAAATTAAATTTAGATAAACACTTTTTTAAATTGATTTCTTACTTCATATTCTAATTTTATAATGCTCAAGTAAAAAATCCAATTAACTATTTACTCCATTTAATTTATTGATTTATTATTTTTTTAAACTAAAATTCCATTCTAATAAAAAAATTGATTTTAATTGATTTATTACTTTAAATTCTATACCTATATTGTTTAAACAAATTGGTAGTATTTACTCCATACATTTTTTTATGTTGATTTATTATTTTTTTAATTTAAACTCAATTTAAATATACACATTTTTAAATTGATTTTTTACTTTAAAGTCTATTTTTATATTGTTCAATTTAAAAATTCAAATAATTATTCATTGCTAATAATTTAATTTAATAATTTACTACATAAATTTGGTTGTTTCTTCACATAATTCAACCAAACAAGTTGTCTATTTGATAATATTTTATATATCCTGAGAAAAGTTTATGAATATTGATTTATCAAAAATTTAATTTTTATCTCTTACGATATTTTAACTAATTTAAAAAAACGGTCATAAATATATTTTAGTTTGAAATAATATTTTAAATATCGTTACTAAATTTTATGAATATCGCTATTGAAAATGAAATTTTCATCTCTTAACTCGTAAAAGTCATTAAAAAAACGGTCATAAATATATTTTAGTTTTTATCTTCCAGGGTATGAAATCTTTGGTCTGTCAAAGATAAATTTTGCTTTCCTGTTTTATTTGTATTCGTTTTTTTTGCATATTTTCCAATACTGGTAATTACATGCAGCTTGGACTCTACGATCGCCTTTCTCCTTGTGGATTCGCTGTTGCATTGCATTGGATTATTTATGTGGCTGGTCTGGGCCATTTGTCTATGCCGCCATTTGGCTTCCAGCTGCCAGCGTAGGCTATCATTAATAACCGATATGATCTGGCTCAGTCAGACGAAAGAGACTCTCTATACAGAGACTCTAGAGTCAGTCTCTGTCTTTGTCTCTGTCTCTGAACTCGTTCCCAATTCCAATCGGGGCTGCTGCTGTTGAGGCATTTGAAATATCGCCAGCTGATCCCGTAATGAATGTGCATGCAACAGTTTTGTCGGCTTTGGGGCATGCCACACTATGTTGCCACTCGTAGCGAATCAGTTCGTCTGATCCCTAATTGAAAGTCCAAACTTAACGCTTCATTAGGTCAACCAAAAACTAAAAAAAAAACAAAAAACGAGTTCTCCTTTGGGTTGGGTTCGATGTGGTTTAAATTTTGGTATTTGGGTCTCAAGTTTCCCCCAACGCACATGTCCATTTACATGCTCAATTAATCAAGTGAATTTCTTGCCAAAAAAATGAAGAATACACAGAGGGAAAATATCACTTGATTTAAGTACAAATGAACTTGATCCAAGTCCTTTCTTCTGGTACTGAGTGATAATGTTAAAATATTAACATGTTACTTGATTTGAGCATATTACAGACTTTATTAAAAATCGTAGTCGTACTAACTTGAATTGTATGTATAAAATATTCTTGAAATAAGTATAACGAGCATCATGGTGTAGGTGTAAAAAAACTTTTAGTTAGTGTGAAAATAAGTGAAGACTAACTAAAGAAATTATTCTGTTAACTAAAGTCTTATGTTCTCAGTGCCTCTCGAACTGCTTCTCATTGCAGATACTCTAGAACTAGTTGGGAATTCGAAGCAAGCGAACGCTAAAATGATATAAGAATTAAAGTAATTGATTTAATTTTTTACATACTTAATCTGTGAGTCGAACTTGAGTCTCGAACTTATATAAAGAATATTCATACTCATTTCTAGTAATTTTTGAGTTTTACTTGATTCCAGATAATTTGTTCTTATATCAAGATTGTTTGTACTTGATCATAGAATTTGAATGCTCATTTTAAGTAGTTGTATTTACATCAAGTATTATTTTTAAGTATCGAAAATACTTAATTCGAGTCCACTCGAACTTAATTTTAGTGCGGCTTTTTTCTCTCTGTGTACGCTTATTTTTATTTGGGTTTTATATTTAGCCAGTTCTTCCGTTAACTTCTTCTCCTTTTCTCTCTCCTTTTTGCAGAAGAATGCGACGACGAATAAGAAGATAACCTTCTGGTTTGCCACAGGCGGCGCTGGTTTCTGCCTCAGTCGAGCTCTGACCCTCAAGATGTTGCCCATAGCAGGTGGTGGCAAGTTCATAAGCATCGGCGACAAGATACGCTTTCCGGATGATGTCACAATGGGTTTTATCATAGGTGAGTGACTTCCTACCATCAGAAGACTCTTTTGCATTCTTAACTAACACTCTTTCTTCCTTCTTTTTCCCTCTTTTTATTTGCAGAGCATTTGCTGAAGGTGCCACTCACAGTTGTCGATAATTTCCATTCACATTTGGAGCCCATGGAACTCATACGATCGGAGACCTTCCAGGATCAAGTGTCCTTCAGCTATGCGCACATGAAGAATCAATGGAATGTTATCAAAGTATCTGGTTTTGATCTTCAGACCGATCCCAAGAGATTCTATTCGCTGCACTGTCGACTCTTTCCCTACTTCAGCTTCTGCCCGCCCTTATAAAGAAAATTATAGGGTATATCTCTGAATATATATAGGGTGTATTGGCTGTTGCAGGCGTACGCGGTTCTGAACCAATAATTATGAAAAAAACCAATAAGGAAAAAAACAAATCTCACCACTGTGATTTAAAAATTAAGTAATCGATAAAAACAAACAATGTAAACAATTAAGCAAATGGTTCTTTTGTATATAATTACTATATAATAGAATTTCAACTCAAACGTTGTGCTTCCTAGAGATTTAAACACTGATAGATAGTTTCTTCATGCCTTCCAAATACCATCGAAGATAATAACTATAACTATTATCGCTTAAGATTTATTTGCAATTCAAACATTATTCAACACTCTCCAAGTGCTTCCTTTTTATAGATTTACACACAAAAAGACACACTCTTCCATTGAAGCTAAGCCTTAGTTAAATTAATGGTCTAGTCTAGTGTTTAAGTTGCAGTTTTAATTAATTTACAATGATTTCAATATCCATATATAGTGCATATATATCTAATCTGTGTGTATATAATAAATATATATTAATATAAATATGCTATATACATATATAGTAACTAATAACACTAGCTTGTAGTTTAATGCTAAGCAATGTTTAAATAATTTTTGTTAATTTTTAGTTTGCTTGAATAAAAATCACATAAAAAGAAAACTACCAGAACTGTATTTAATTCCTGTTAAAAATATTGATTTCTCTTTAACTTTACTGCAATTGTAAAGTTTAACATTGATCGTATCTGTGAGGTACTATCACTGTTAAAGCCGTCCACTGTTAAACTTAACAGTGCTCTACACACATTTCAGCTCTAATGACTGTTAAAGGATGCTGTCAAATTTTAAGATGCAAATAAAAGTTGGTTATACTGGAAAAAGCGTCAAAAAATTTACAAATAAAAACATTAACAATTAAATAACGCATGTTTTTTATGTAGAGAAATTTTTTATTTATATTTCGAAGAAAGCGGAGAGTAAAGAAGAAAATCCATTTTCTAGGAAGAATGTTCTTCAAAAATCAATTGGACTAAATCTCGAATAATATTTTTGAAAATTGCCTATGTTTTTGAGAGTCAAATAAAAATCACTCTTATGGTGATATATAGTCCCATCTGAAAGATGGAAACTTTTTTTTGCGGTGTGCTTGTCATTTTAGACTCTTATATTGTGCAGAAATAATAAACTAATAAGCATAATCACAAATATTAGGGATAGATAAATTGTCTACCTGAGATAATATAAAATGTACAATTCTGGCAGAAGATAATTTAGTATCAAAAGAGAATCTTCGGTGCGTACATTAAGATGTGGCTAAAGCTGCTTATAACTCTGGTAAACTTGAATTTAAATAGATCCTTCACAGTTCAGATAACTTTTTTATCCTTTCATTAAAGCTCCTTGTGCATTATTTGAGTGCCACTAAATGCACAATCCCAGAAAGCACAACTCCTGAGAGCACAACTTCTGAGAGCACGACAGGAGATTTACAATTTAAAACGTTTTGCACAAATAATGGCGATGGAGCTTTTCCAAATGAAAATGATCCATCCTGTAAAACGTATGTATTTCAAGGACCAGGATAAGTTTATTTTCTACTAATTTAATTTTATATTATTTTGGTGTCTATTTTTTTTTAGATTTATTCATTGCTACAGTGGAAAGGGAATGATAAAAAAATGTGCCAAAATTAATAAAAGGGAAACTTGGTTCAATGGCATAAAGTGCGCACCGGAGATGCCAGCATATTGTACCTAAATTGTGTTTTCCTGGAATTCAAAAGTACCACAAGTGTATACAAATAAATTCCAAAACAAATAAACATTATATAAATATAAAATATATGTCGCTAAAACTATGAACTTAATTTGGCAACATTGCTGTTAAAGCTCTGTTAACATTCTCTGTAATTGCTCAACTTAACATTGCACTGTTAAAGCTGTTAATTACTGTAACTGTTAGTTGTTGATTGTTAACAGCGCTGTTAAGTGATTCCCATTTAATTTCTGCTTTGCACTTAATTTAACATATTGGCTTATCGTGCCTGCAGTTGTTGTTGCTGTTGTTGTGGTGAGGTTATCTCTTAACATTCTGTGTACTTGTTGTTGTTGTTGTTGTGTTGTTGCTGTTGCATTTTGCATTTTCGTTAACAAAAATTCGTTGTTAATTAACGCTAAAAGCCATGTTAAGTCCGCTAAAGCGTTAACTTTTAACGATATGGATCAGAGAAGTCGCCATAGGCAGTGGCAGACAGTGAGAGAGACAGAGACAGAAAGACAGACAGACAGTTGGACAGACATTGACATGTCCACGTCCATGTCCTGTGCAGTCAAAGTCACACACAGGAAGGCGCACAGACACAACACACAACACACAACATACACACACAACAGTTGAGGGTGCCTTTTACCTCACGACGACGCACAGTGGGACTGCAGTCCGAAAAGAGTAGCAAAAATCATTTTTTTTTTGACGAAATCGTTCGTAAAATGCATTCGACAGGTAAATCTTCCAAGATTATGTAACCAAAAAAGATTTTGAATAGTAATATATGCATTCGATAGAGAAATCTTCAAAGATTATGAATCAAAAAACGATTTTTAAACTATTTTAATTGTTTGTATATTTATATATAAATTTAAATAATATTTTTTAAAATTGAAATAAGGTTAAAATGTTTTTTTCGGAACAGAAAAAAATAGATTTTATCAAAATTTTACGCGTAAAATATTCACTACAAATATTTTTTATATCACCCTAGGTATACAGTCCTTTCAAAGCTTACGAAGATTTCTATCAAATACTTTTTAAATGCTGATTTTAATTTTCAAAATATCTTCACTTGAGAAATTGTCCCACTGTGCGACGTTGCCAATGACATGTTGTGAATTTTTATAAAAGACTCACTCGAGTCTTTACTCTTCAGTCTTCTCTCTCACTCTCTCTCTCTCTCTCGCTGTCTCTCTCTTTCGTTATCTGTGTGTCTCTCTTTTAGCTGATATGTTAAACAGTTCTGGGCAATTATTTTTTGCTTCCTTTCGTTTAGTCGCTTTTATGCAGATAATCAGTTTTTAGTCCATGTCGAGGCACAGTTGGAAACTTGGAAGCTTGAAAGCGCGCTTTTTGGCTTTAATCAATGAAGGCTGTTGTTGGCCAGCTTCAAGCTTCGTTTTAGCCTCTTCTCTTCTCTTACTGCAATTTTTGTGTCTTGTTCATTTTAATTGCAAGTGAAATCCTTGTCAGCGTTGTCCTGTCCCCCTTTCTGTCTGTCTGTCTGTCTGTCTGTCTGTCTATCCACGTCACAGCATCGTTGATAATGAATTAATTATCATATATTAAAAGTTAAAGTTAAAGCTGGCTTTGTATATATAGAGATTATCTGTTCACCTGGGCACGCCTTTGCATATTTTATGTATCTTTTTTTTTCTGATTTTTTGGTAAGTAATGAACTCCAGGGTCAGACTGAGATAAACATTTTGGGGGCTTTTCTGTGCGCACGCAGTTCGATTTCGATTTTCCGACTCATTCATCATGTTTTTAACCACAAAAATCTAAGGTAAACTTAGACACACACAATGCGGCATAAAACCAGTGGCAAACACACACACAAAAGATACATTTCTCATTGTGGCGCCGCCTACGTAAATGAAAAAAAAATAAAAACTATCTCAACTTTGGTTGATTTAATTTGCGGTTTGGCTGCCAAGCAAACGATTCATTAGATACAAATGTAGCTCAGACGCAATTTATATTTATGTTAAATCATAATTTTAATTGAATTTTCGACTTTGACGGGCGCTCCCCACACAAAAGATACAAATGTATCTCGAGAGCTGTATTTTTAGGCCAGGCCAACTTCATTTATATGCAGAGCAGGCAACGAGGCGCAAATTACACGAGCAGTCGAACAAGGCTCAAAGATGGCATGATAATAAAGGCAGCAGGAGATGGAGATGGAGATGGAGTTGGAGGATGAGGAGGAGGAGGAGGCAAAGTATCTTGTAGATGCAATGCGTGCCCAAAGTATCTGTAAGATGTTTATCTTGGCATCGTTGTCAACCAATTTTGGATGCCAGCGAAATGCCAAAGCCCCAAAAATGGCCAGGCAAATAACTTCTTGCCCCACGTCCGTCATTCGTTGCATGCAGCAAGCCATAAATTAGTGCAACAGCAGCAGCAACAAGTCAAGGCAGCAGCAGCAGCAGCGACAGCAGCAGCAACTGTTGCTGCGAGAGCAACAACAACACCCAAAGCGTTGCAAGTTCAACACAATTTATGTGGTGCACAACCAAACGATCGAGTGGCAGCCTCAAGTTGCTGCCACACACAGCAGGTGCAGCATCCAGAGGAAGAGCAACTTCAGCATCAGCAACATCAGCAACAGCAACAACAGCAACAACAACATGAGCAACATTGCTGCTTTTCTTGTCTATAATTGCAAAATGAACTCGATGCTGCAGGGATCATAACTTAAAGTCCGACCAGAGTGCAGTTTATGAGGCAAGTTCACTAAATTATGTTTACCTCCCCGTTGCAAGTTGCTCAGTTACTGTTGCCAGTTGCTGTTGCAGCTGCAGCTGCAAGCTATTAGTTGCAACTTCCTTAGTCAAATCAGTTTGAAAATCTGCTCTTGCATCTTCCATCTACCGTTTGTTCAACTTGCAACTACAACTTGATTAGTAGGACATGTGCCACCGCCTTAACAAATTTACGCCGAATTTGCCACATGAACGTGCCACTAAAAAATCTGTAAAATCAAGTCGCAAAGGCAACAGTTGGTCCAACTCGATTCTGAGAGACCCTTACTTTATTCTGGGAAAAAAAAAAGAAAATAGGAAATAAAAATAATACAATTTAAATTAAAAAAGCATTTATACGTATATACAAATTCTGAAACGAAATTCGAAATCACAATCTCAAGCACAAGTGTAGTTTGCACTACGTACAACTGTTTTTTTTTTTGTCGACGAAGAAGACGGCGACTTTCTTACGCCAATTTACAAAATATTGTCGAATTTAAGTCCGCAACTTATACATTTTTCTAATTATTCGATTTATTGCAATTGCAGCGGTGAAAAATTTGAAAACAAACTTGATCTCCTTAAGATATGCAGGAATCTATATATAATACCAAGTTTGGATTCCTAATTACAGTATCTTTATAGTCTCTCAGATTTAGGTGTCCAAAGAGAAAATAGAAGAATATGGCGAATGATAAAGAATAATACTTTCTAAAATTAAAAAGATTTGACTAAAATATTTGATTTTTAAATACAACAACTTTACGAAAAAACCAAATTAAAAATAGCAAGTGGTTCTAGAAAGAAGTCTATGTTTCTATTTATAAGAACCTTTTCTTATCGACTACAAAATGCTTTAAGACTAAGATTTTGGTTGAAAACAACATTCATAAAATATATTATATTTACTATCATTTGTATCCGAACATGTGTCTTACAATCTCATAATTTAAACCAAAGAAAAATAGATTCTTATCTTAAAACAACGAAATTTGCACCCAAAAAAATATTGTTTATAGAAATAAACAATATTTGTTATCATTCCTTTTAGATTAGAGGTTTGCACTTGTCTCTTACTGCCCGTTTAGCAAACTTCATAAGCCCTTTGTACTTCTTAAGTACAGGGTCTAAAAAATGAAAGAAAGAAATATTTTTGACAAAAGCTGCCGACGCACGATGCTTATCGGGAATGCGCTCCATAAAGGTACTTGGTCTGGAACTAAAACTCAACTCCGACTTGAGGCTGAGATTGTTGTCGTTGTTGTTGTTGTTGTCGCTGTTGATGGTCTGCTGATGGCCCCTTTTGTGGTTGTAATTGTTGCCTGAAACGTGCGACGTTTCATCAACAACAGCGCAACAACAACAACAATACACACAACAACTTATAACAACAGAAAACAACATGCGATAAAGATAAAGTATTTGTCCCGTGTGTGTTTCGTTGTTGTTGTTGTTGTTGTTGTTGTTGCTGTGCTGGGGCGTATGACCTGGTAAATGTTTGCGCCTGCGCAACGTTTACAGCCTACACACAATTTACACACACACACACACACACACACACACGCACAACAATCACAGGCCGCAAACAAAGGCAAATGACGCGCTTATCAGTTAAAATTAATCAGGCGTTGCCTTTCGCTTGTGGCACACACTTCACTTCAGTTGACTTGCTCAAATCTGGCTTAGAACAAACACACACAAAATCACACACACACACACACATGCACCTCTCAGCGCCAGTCTCTACACTGATAAAACAAATAGGTTCTAAAATTAAGATTTTGCTCTCAGAACTAAGAATTTTGTTTGAAAAAATGCGACGAAAACATAAAAGTTTGTAAATAAGAAAACACATCTTGATTTCAAAAACATTTCAAATAAGAACAAGTTTCTTTTTATAACCTTTTTTTATCTATAAAATACTCAAGACAGCAAGAATATAATGCAAATTTTTTTTAAAGTTATACTATTTTTACTTTTGTTCTGTTTTGAGATATTATTTGACGTTTTTACTGGTTGGTTTTCTTTTTTACAAGTATTCCCTTAATATATATTTCTTTGGGATTCGAACCCGTGCTTTTTTTCAAACTGAAAGTGGCGACTCTAACCAAAGGATCAAGGGACCACAATTGTTTACATATGAAAATATCTCATATTCATATTTTCCTAACAATTTAAAATGTTTACTCTGCGATTTTTTTAGGCTAATATTCTTCGTATTAGTAGTTTGGTCTAAAAATGGTTTTATTTTAAGAACAAAACATTTAAGTTAAATGTTCTTGATTTTAGAAGTTGCTCTTTTTTTCAGTGTAATTGCTGTTGTTGCTTTTGTACTTCCAAAGAATTTGTTTGCGCTTTCAAAATCTACATGAGTTTTTTTTTTATTTTTTGTTATGTCGCTGGTTCCGTTTAATGTTTTTCCTAGTGATTCGCTTGTCATTTTTTCATTACTTTTCCACTTTTATGTTCTTATCAGTTGGCCCAAACACAACTTAAGCCAAGACAAGACACACTCACTTCAAGTCAAGTCAAGTCAAGAGTTGGCTCTTTGCCGTTTTTCCCTGGAAGAAATAATGTGGAAGCCTCATTGACTTGAATCTACGCGTGTATCTTAAGGTTTGCATCTTACAGTAACCACTCAAGTGCACAGTGGGCGTGCCACACACACACTCTACACACACATACACTCTACACACATCAAGTATAAATATATCTATACTCACATATGTATAAAAAAAGAATCAAGTCAGTTGAACGCCCACTTTGGGCAACATTCCAGCGCCTATAATTATAAACCATAATGGCAACGGGCAAAAAAATTTGAGATGAAAGAGGAATTGATCACGAAGAAGATCTGATACCCTTGTAGATCAAAGTAGATTAAAAATAAATAAAGTTTTAATGAAAAGGATCTTTAAGTAATTTCTTCTCAAAAAAATTTAAGAAAATATTTTTTATTAATTTTGATTAAAATATCTTAAGAAAATAGTTTTCCAAAAATTTAATATTTGATTTGTTGTTTCGATGTTGTGGTTTAAAATTTTAATAAAATGTCAATTTAAGTAAGTTCTTCTCAAAAAAATTTAAAAAATTCGGTTTCAATTTGTATTTATCATGAGATAATAAATAGTTCCTAAAAATTTTTTTTTGATCTCTAGTTTCTATGATACTCAGCCAATTTGTTCGAAATTTATGAAATATTATAAAATACACACTTTTTAAGCTTTGACGAAATATCCTCAAAACCTGCAGAGTTTTTCTTACTTAATATTAATATGTTTCCTACTGATTCTTTGAAAACTGTGTGATATAGTAGTTCAATGCTTTTAAATCAGAAATATATACTGTCTGCAGATAAAAGTAGAAGCTAAACCAAGTTTTTATCAATTTAGATTTAAAACTGCGAAACTAGTATTTATAGAAACAAACATTCTAACTTTAGTCGTGTCTCCTTTAATACGTTACCAATTTCGTATCAAAATTATAATACCCTAAAACGTAGCTGAAACAAGCTGGCAAAATATTCTCCACTTTCAGCTTCGGCTTTAGTTTTAGCTACAACTCTCGACTCCAGTTCTTCAAGTGTTTAATTGCTGAACGCTCTGCTGAAAATAGCTGCGAGCTATGTGGAACTTACTGTTGCTTCTTCACCTCCTTCTACTCCTACTCCTTCTCTTCCTCTTGCTCCTCCTTCTCTTCTTTAGCTACTCCCTATTCTTCCACTTGCTGCTTCTGTTTGGCCTTCGTTTCTCTACGCGATAATTACAGCATTTTGTTGTATCAATTTGTTAATGAACTCAAGACTTCTTTTTCGGAGTTGTCTTATGGAATTATTATACCCTGTATGCATTGGTAAAAGATGGAGATTTTATTTAAGCAGCCAGCGAAAAATGTGTTGTTGTTAAGCAAGATTAATTTGAAGAAACGGATTAATTAGTTTCTTAAATCTGGACAGTAAAATGAATTGAACGTTTTTTAAATATGCCTATTTAACTTTTTTTATTTTATATTATATATTTATTAAGATTTCAATAAAAAAAAATCTTTTATTTCCGGAGATTTTTAAGAAAGATGATTTTAATACCCTTCTCTATAAGAAGCTAGTTCTTTTTGTTGTTTAAGGAATTTGTTTCTTTCAAATTCTTTACTATACCATACGAATTCTTTTGCTTAACTATTCACTAGATTCGTAAGGATATTTAATATGTACTATTCCCTATATGAGCACAAGTTCTTCTCTCTTATTTTTTATTATCATTATTATTACTCATTTTATTACATTGATTTATTTTTTTTTATTTTAGTGTTTAAACTGTCTATATAAGAATTGACTTTGTTGTACCTCGTTATAGGGAACAAATCAAAATATGTCTTTATTTTAGAAGATTTTCAAAAGGTTCCCAATTTATATGTCAAGTTCTGTCTCTTTAGATTAAATTTCTTTATATTTTTCGCTTTTTTTCATTGATTATTTTCTCTTTAAAAGTTTCAACTTGCTTACAGGGCATCTTATAGTCTCACACTTAACTTCTAGTTCACAGAGTCATACTTATTATATTTCAAACAAAGTCAAAATTGATGTCTTTTTTATGAGATGCTTTGCGTCGGGGCACTTGAATCAATTTCGAAGCTGAAGCTGAAACTGAAGTCAAAACCTCCAGATGTTGCGTAGTTCATAAACTTCACACATTTTGGGATGGGAATGAGAATGGGTTTGAGAATTGGTTTGAGAATGGGGCTGGCAGCTGCCTCCTCATCATAATCATATACTACAAACAACATTTTATAACATTTTGGCGCTTGCTATACGTCTACATGTCTGTCTGTCTCTCTGTCTTTCTGTCTGTTTTTGTAGCTGCCTCTGAAGTTGGTGTCATTATTATGAACATAAAATATTTCATTTCATTTTCATTCGCTCAACGCGTTGGGATCTTTTGGGATCTTCAGCTGTCTCAGCAATGCTTTATGTTGTTTTCTTGTCTTGTTGTTGTTGTTGTTATTGTCTTTGTTGCTTTTGTTTTCCCCATTGTGTGTTGCACATAAATTTTGCCAAAGCGTTTTTTGATCTGGCCGACAAGTTTTGCTTGCGTCATGATTCACAGGGCAATATTTGGACAGAGCCTGGACAAACAAACAAACAAACAACAAAAGGCATCCGTTTGTAAGATGCCTGTCAAAGTGTTTGCCACACTTGCAAATACATTTTAAAACCCCCTCTCCTACCTGTCGTTACTGCCCCTCCCCCTCTCTCAGTCCTCTCTATCTTTCTTCTACAAATTGTGCTTGCATATGAAAATATTTTATGCAATTTTGCAGTAAAGGATTCAGAAAGGATTCTGTGCCTCTTGCTATCAAACTATATTTCGATTACTGTCCAACAATTTGTTGAACAGAAGGGGAGAATGGAAAGAAATGAGAGAAGAGTAAAGAGTAAGGAGTAAGGAGAGAGATATTGGAAGCCGTGTCAAAAATGCTTTGCTCAGCTGCCTGTGCAAGCACTGAAATATTCAAAATTCTCGAGCAGAAGTTAGTCCCTATCCAATGTACTACACAGTGGTAAATAACACACAATAGGTACGTGAAATATAAAAAATGCAGGCATTTATTTTATAAATTCCAACCCAAATCAGAACTGAACCCATTTCTTAAATAAAAGGTTCGGTTCGAGAAAAATACAATTTCAAATATTTAAATCCTTAAATAAATTTAAATTAATTTTAATAAATTATTTTTTTTAACAAAAAATGTATTCAATATAAATATTTTTTTTTTTGTATTAAATTGAAGCAAGGTTCGAATCCAAAAGGGCTATATATAAATGGGATCGCGAACCGAAACTATGTAAGTCCTTCTCTATGGCTCGAACCACCGAACCGAACCTTTACACAAATTTTTATAGTTTGAAGTCTTGATAAATTTACAACATAACAAAATGATTACTATTAAAAATTTGTGATATTATTAAAAATCATTTTATCATCATTTTATGCATGTTTTGTTTCCTTGCCAGAGTGCTAAATTGTTATATTAAAAATACAAACATTGATTTTATAAATTAAATCAATATATTTATTGTGCAAATTCATATGTTATTAAATTTATTAAAGATTTGCATATCTATTAAATAATGTATTTGCATATTGATTTAATTTATTTTCTTTACTTCTTCTTCGATTGTCTAATTTTTAAACCACTGTGCAGTGTGTTCGTTTCATGGTCCAATGGATTTACGTGTGCCAATGACAAAAGCCAATAACACAATGCATTTTAAATGCTAGTTGTCCGACATGAAGAGTCATGGGGAATGGGGCACAATCAACAATACAAATACAGACAAAAGCAGAGCACAGTAAAAGCAGAAAGCGAGCGGCGACGAGTTGAACGTTAATTAAAAAAATGCGTTGGCAAAATTTAAATGCAATTGCTGCACAATAAACTAAGCGTAGGGACAAGGGAGGGGGCAGGGAACGGGGCAGGCAGAGAGGAGGGGGTGGGGCAGCGGAAACTGTGGACAATTGTCACGCGCCATAAAATCAAGCAAGTGCAACTGCAACAACAGCAACAACATCGACAAGCAACAAGAGGGTAAACCGACAACGCGTCGTATGCGTGATATTTATATGTAACTCTCTCTCCCGCTATCTGTTTACCAAAGGGTTGAGGGTGGCCTAAGGGGGCAGGGGGTGACGGGGGGTGTGGCATGTGTCAGTCGTGCGGCAACAAACAGTTAGCAACACAATTTCGTCAGCTAATTGAAATAAATTAAAGCTACCAAATTAAATGAAAAATTATGCAGCATGCAAAAAGTTGACAAAAGTTCTAAAACAAGCTTGGAATGAGGGGGGAGGGTAAGTTGAAGAGGGGTCAGAGGAGAAGAGGGGCAATAGTCGCACCGCAACAAGGTGAAAAGTTGTGACCCAACTATAGTTAAAGTTGACAACAGCAAAAAGTACAATTAAAAAAGTAAAAGTTGAAACTAGGAAAAAATCATACAAAAAGTGCTTAGCTAGCTGATACCCTAGAAAATATACTATAAAGGGTGAATTGTTATTTCTGAGGGGATAGAGGAAAGGAGAGAGGAAAGGATAATAAGCTGACATTTTAGTAAACTTAAGATCTTAAATCATTTGATATCTACATATTGAAAATGGGAATATTGAATTAAGGAATAAATAAATAAGTGCTTAAGTACCCTATAAAATAGACTCTTAGGGGGAATTTAATTTCTGTAATGCTTTAGGTTAGCTGTATATCTAATTTTTAACATCTAGCTCTTACTTCGCCCAAGATCCACAGATAGAAATTAAAAAGTTAAAGGAAAAGTCTACAAAAGTTTGTTTAGAGAAGTTTTATAATTTAAATATGATTGAGACTTGATTGATAAGTCTTGTATACATCGTATGTACAAATTGACTGCATATCATTTATTTCTCTTACATGTAGCTCTTAATTCGCCCAAGTTCTACAGACGGAAATTTAAAAATTTTAACAAAATCATTTTAAATTTTGTTTAGAGAAGTTTTATAGTTTAAATATGATTGATACTTGATTGATAAGTCTTGTATGCATCATATGTGCAAATTAACTCTAATTTTTACAGAGATCTATAGAAGGAAAAGTTGATCTATACTGTAGGTCTTTCATCTCTAGCTCTTTTAGGCATCAATATTCCACTTTTATCCTCTCTAAGCTACCCTTTATATAGTTCTACCACTTACCATGTCTACTAGGCATTAACAGAGACCAACAGTAAATGGTTTTCCACAGTTTTTAATGGAATAGAGAACTTTTCCCCAGTGCAGTTTACTAATAAAAGTCATTTGGCACCGCAGATGGGAATGGAAAATGGTTGGGGAATATGGGCGACATTAAGTGCCCAGAACGTGACTGCAACCACAATGCACACATATCCCTGTACACACACACAGAGATACACACACACACCACACACACACAGACAGCTGAGCTAAGCAAATGTCCAGATAGAGAGAACGAGAACTGAATTAATGCAAATATTGACACGAATTCGATGCGTTTGTCTAGGACACAAAACGAGGAGCAGAGCAGCAGCAAAGGTAGAGAAATGAGGGGAGAAAGAGACAGCAACAGTTAGCAGTTGTCCCTCTCTCTATCTGTATCAGTGTAAAGTTTATTTTCGTGTGTGTTTTGTTTGTCAGCCCGGAAGAGTAATCCATTTGCTCGACTAATGGCCTCTGTGGTTTTAGTTCCACTGTGCCACGCCCCCTCTCTCCCCCTCCCCTTTTTATGTGGCAAAGACCAAAAAACATTTCCAATTAGATATAAAGAAGGCATTAACACAAAAACGAACTTCAACTAAATCTCAATAAAAATCAACGAAATGCGCGATTTAAATTTCAAACATAAAATCTCCAAAAAAAAATTGAGAGTTTCTTTCTCTTTTTTCTCATTCTTTGACAATGAGTGTCTGTTGATTGATGTCACAACATTAAAGAGGCGGCCAATTAAGCGAAATCTATCAACGAAGAGAGAGGGAGAGTGAGAGAGAGAGGAAGAGGAAGAGAGAGGGACTGGGAAAAGGTTTCCCTGCGTGTGGCAGTGAGATTTTTGTGTGCTACGAAATTGATAAATGACACTTTTATGGCTTGAAATAAACACGCAAGCAACTATCTATCTCTCTCCCTTACTCTCATTCTCCCTCTCTTTCTCAGTTTCGCTGTGTCTCCCTTTTTTTGAGTCCAGCTTAAATGCTCGCACTCTGATTAATCAGCCACAATCATCTGATGTTTTAAGCTGCTTAAAATGCCTCCATCACATGCCCCTTCTCTCCTCTTCCCTCTCTCTCACACTCTCTGACAGCTCTCTGAAGTGCAAATGAATTTTGATGGCCCAATACTTGGCTTTTTGGAGAATTGAGGATTGAGAATTGTTTGTTTGTTCATTTCGTGGATTTTGAGTTCATTAAATTGCCATTTAAATTCTTTATTTTATTTTGATTTGATTCTCGTTTCGTCTCATCTCATAGCTGAGAAGAGAAGCAGGGAATGAGGGAAGAGGGGAAGTAGCTAATAAACAACAAGACGCTCGTTAAACATTTAACAATGCGCACAATTTTTATGTAAATTCCAGAAATTATTTTTGTGAGATTTTTAGGCGCCCAGGATCAGTATCCTTTCTATTCCATTTATTCTTCTTCTCCTCTCTTCTTTTTTCCTTTTTTCCTTTTTTCCTTTATTTTTTTAATTTAAAATCGAATAAATTTTCATGAAATTCCAGTTAAAAATGTCAAAAGCTGATTGATAGCTGGCAGACAGACGAGAGAAGCGTGGTGAGAAGCAAAGGGAAGAGAAGAGGAGACGAGACGAGAGGAGAAAAGAAGAGCAGGAGACCTGAGGCCAAGTTCGTATCCTGTTTCAACGTTTATTTCGTTTGTCTGCTGTACACAGAGAGAAAAATGAAACCTTAATCAGCATTAAAATTCGATATACAACTCAAATTTATATTAAAGTTTTAAAAGAAGAACAACTTTCTATTACCAAGAAAGAATACTACAATTTTCCAACAATTAGTAATATCTTAAATCAAGGTATTATATCATGTACACATAAAAAAAACTATTCTAAAATTCCAGCTTAAAATTCTTGATATTAGCATGCATTTTTTAAGTATGCATTCAGGATACTATTGCTAAATTAAGACAATATGACAATAAAATGGCCACGACACAACAATAATAAAAAGTCAAAGAAGCATAAAATATTTAATCTAACTAAAAAAAATGTACAGAACCCCGAAATTCCAAATATTTCTGAGAAAAATCTTGCTTGAATTGAGTATTTTGAATTTGGCTTAAGAAATTTTAGCTTTGGATTGATTTTATTCCGGAATCCAGCATTTTTTTTTTATATACCTACTTATTTTAAAAATATTATTACTCAGTTACAGGGATCAAAAAACTTGATTCAAGTTCAAATTGTATTTAAATCCAAAATGAACAGCTTATTTCAAGTACCTTTCGAATTCATTTTAATTTTAAGGCTTAAAATTACTAAATTTCTAAAATTGTTAAATTTTCGGACATCAATTATCGAATTTGAAATAAAATCAGATTTCTGACATTAATGATTTTCGAATTCAATTTTAATTTTAGGCTTAAAATTACTAAATTTCTGAAATTGTTTAATTTTCGGACTTTAATTATCATACTTGAAATAAAATCGAGATTTTCGATTTTAGTGATATTAATTTTAGTGAGAAACAATTTTAAAATATGTATATTTTTTTAATTACGAAATTCTAGTTTTTTTTTCGCTCGGTGTATCTTCCACTTTAACTCGTTCGGCACCTGCAGACGTCTCTTCTTAGTCTCACCTACTTCTTCACTGCCTCTTCCTTTATTTCTTTCTTTCTCACTCTCATTCTCCCTCTCTCTCTTTCTTTCTGTATCTCCCTCTGTCCTTCTAGTGCGCAATCTCTTAAGCAATATCAAAAATTAATCACTTTTTGTTGCGTTGCAGTTGCAGTTGCAGCTACGCAGATCCAGCAAAAGGCGCTGCAAACAGATGTGTGGATGTGGATGTGGACGCTGCTGACTCTGAATGTGGCAAGTAGCTGCGGCAGGGGCAGGAGCAATGTTGAGCCACTTTATCGGTAGTTTCTTTGGGGCGTTGTTGGAGGCGTTGCAAGTTTGATGTGAAACCAAATTGGTTTTCTTTGCTGCCACAAAACAGTTTGCAACTTCCGTTTATATATATCACACAGTCTCTCTCTTTCTCTGTTTCTTTCTATCCCTCTCTTTCTTCAGCTTGTCTGCTTATCAAATGTGTGGTTAATTAACAAGTTGTTATCACTTGTGGCTTGAAAGATACAAGATACAAACGCTGACCTTGAGGCAGGTTCTCATTTGCAACATTTGCGGCATTGTCCCTTTGATTAATGCTGTGGCACGGCTAATGAGCAATTGTTGTGCTTGCCACATTCGACATTCGTTGCTGCGGTAAGATCAATAAATTATAAATTAAAGAAATCCATTTTCGTTTCTTTTCTTTTTGTCGTGTTTTTTTCGCGTTTGTTTGTGAACCAAAAACTTGGCTTAAGAATTTCATGCAGTAGTCATTAAGCTGGGGCACAAACAAGGGGCAAGGGGCAAGGAGGTAGGAACTTGGGGTACAGACTTGCGCCTAAAGTGGGGACTTCACTGATGACTTTTGGAATTTTGATTAGGAGCACAGACATGTTCAAAAGGATTTTTGTTAACGCGCTTCGGACTTTGAAAAATGCTCCGGGAACATGAAGAGGGGCAGCAAAAACAATATAGAGAAAGGAAGAAAGAGAGTAAGAGGGGAAGAGGTTAACATAGCCATTGTATTGATGTGTCTTTGGCTGCTGTTTCGCCTCCTTCTTCTTTTTTTTTGTTGTCTTGTTGTTGTTTGAAATATGCAAGCAATTTGATGCCAATTAAGCGGCTGTTGGCCTGGCCCAAACGAACTGAACTGTACTGGAGTGGAAATAACAGCGCATCGATGCCAAGTTTGTCATTCAATAGAATTTAACATATGCAACAAGTGTGCCAATAGCGAGATGATTGAGAAAGTTGCGCACAGTGGACAACTTAGCTGATCTAGCGCTAAAATATCAAAAATGTCGAGCATTAAATTTCACAACATTTGCAACTGCGACATATTAAACTCATTGAACAAATTGATAAATATTAATTATATAACCAATTATTTGTACAATTAACAAAAGAATATACACAAAACAAAAATCATTCAAAATATACAATCCAGAATCTTTCTATTTTGTTTTGAATCACAAAAAATATTAAAAATTTTAAAATCTCAAAAATGTTGCTTAAAAAATGCATCGAGAACTTAACATTTTTTTAAATCAGTGTAGGTTAATTAGATTTATTTATTAAATAGGAGTATTCGAAAATATAGATAAAACACTTAAACATTTTTCAAAAATAAGGAAAAATAAATTAAATTAGCTCAAATAATTTTTCGTTAAACTAGAATTACAATTAAAGTTCAAATGAAATTAAAGCTTATATGTAAAGTTGATAAAATATATTTAGATATAATTTATGTTTGTGAATAGTGCACTTTTTTATAAGGATATCCTTGCACCACCAGAAAGTAAGAATCAAATAAATACAAATACAAAACAAAATAATGCCTTAAATTGCCTGCTTACTGGCCTACTTTATTCGAAAAGTTATTATGATAAAGAAAACTTTATTAAGCTTAAAGGTTTTTAAATTTTCTTACATAAATTCAGTTAAATTCGCCCATTGTGAAGCAGGAAAAATGCTCGTAGTCTAAAAGTGGCTACTTTAAGAACTATGTATGTTATCTTCATATTTCTTGCAATGCGCCCAAAAGTCAAACAAGTCGCGCATTTTTATGGCTATTTGCAATTAGCCTGGCTGTCATCAGCTGGAGCGAGGGTGCGACAGAGAGAGAGGGAGAGAGAGAGAGGTAGAGAGAGAGGGGAAGAGAGAGAGGAATCTGTCTAGTTGTAAATGCCTGGACTTTAAATGCCACAACAGGCATTGCCACTCAGCTTATTGAGAGGGGGGCAGGGAAAACGAGGGGGAAAAGGGGAAAAGGGGGACAAGTGTTGACCATTTTCAACACCTTTAAAGGCATTTGGGCCACACAATTTCTTGTGTTTCTGCTTCTTCGTCTAATGCTTTTTGAAGTCAAAAGCCATTTCCGCTATTTAACATTGCCACAGGCAAATGGTGGCAGCGACTGCGAATTGGCTCATAAAACTTGGCTAGCTGCCGTCAATGGCAGTGGCAGTGGCAGTGCTGGTAACACTGCTTGCAACCTGGTGGCACCACAGTTTATTACAACAACAGCAACAACAGTAACAGCAACTTCAGTTAACGCAGCGAAACGAGTTCAAGTTTATGGCCCAAAGATGTGAGGAATGCGAATGCGACTGCGAATGTTGTGGCACAGAGAATAACCAATGGCAAAAAGTCGTCAACGTCAATTAGTCACACGTTGCAAGTAGCCTCTCATTTCCCCCTTTTCCATTTCCCCTTCTCCTCTCCCTGTCAGACAGCGCCAATCGATTTGTGGCAAGCAACAATAACACATTTAAAAGAAAAACTAATTCGAGTTCAGTTGGTTCTTGGCCGACTTCACAACTCATAATCAAGCTAAGTTCAATGCGTGTGGCAACAACAGCAACAACAAGAACAACACTTGCAACCAATTGCTAGAGTCCACTACGCACAGTGGGAGAAACAACCAGATTTGCTTAAAGTGATTACAAATTGTTTAATTGCAAACATGTGATTTTTAAATAAATAAAGCTGAAGAAAATAACAATTAATATTTATGTTTATTTTAGGTGATTTTTAGTAATGATAAAAATTCAATATGTTAATCGACTTTTAAATCGAAATGTTAAGTCTGAAAAATAAAATAATCGAGTTAAAGTACTTGAAAATCGCATCTGTGAAAATCGAATTGTCGATTTTTCGACGTATTTTTACATTAGGGTTCCACAATATCTTCTAATTTGCTATAACTTTTGAGAATATATCCGTATTACAACTACAACAAGTAAATATAATATATCCGTATTACAACTCACACTAATACTTCTACTCATACTAATAAAATACTACTAATTATTGATCTGATTTGATTTTTATGTGTTTTTCCCAATCCTAGCAACAATATAATATAATTGTTAATTTTTAATAAAAATTTTGGTTTTATTTTTATTTTAACTTTTTTAACACTTGATTTTCCTTTGGCCGACTGTTCTTAGTCGTGAACAAATAAATAAATAATTTTTGTTTATTATCTTTCAGTTTTTAATATTTAATTTAGCTGTTTATTAAAAACTTACTTAACTTTTTGAAAAATGTTTGTCAACGGCTTTTAGTTGACGTTAAATAAAATAAAATGAATAACTAATTTTTAGTGATAAGCATAGACTAAATAAATTCAATAAATAACATAAAACATATAGGATTAACAGACAGACATATTTTTCGTGTCAGCTTTTAATTTAAATTTATTATTAATTGAATTGTAAATTTTTAATATAATTTCTATTTTAATTTTTTTTTTAAACATAATTTTCTTTTTGCCGACTGTTCTTAGTCGTGATTAAATAAATTAAAATTAAAATAAAATAAAATGAAGACGATATCTTCGTTACTTTCAAAGCTATTAAGAATAATTAAAATCAGCCAATCTAGCTAGTTTTTCCCACTGTGCTCTGGGTCGAGTCAAGTTGAGTTGAGTCCAGTCCAGTTGAGTTTATTTCAGTGGAGTGTCCATGCCCACGTACTATGTGAGTGTGTGCAACGTGGCGCGCTAATTCGATTTCCTACTGGCAACACTTGCGGTTGCAATTGCAGCATGGAAATGGGGCATGTACTGAACTGAACAGAACTGAACTGAGCTGAGCTGAACGGGTTGTGTGGCAAGTTGCCTAAGCTAAGCTGCCTCTGCTCCATTTGCAATTTGCATAATTACCGTTGTTGGACTTTAATGCAGGCACCGCATCCGACATATGGCCAAAAACGTTGAGTGGCAAGTGGCAAGTGGCAAGCGGCAAGTGGCAAGTGGCAGGCAACTCTCTTATTTTTTTGTTGTTTGGCCTGCACAACTTTTCATTACTTTTAATTGGTGGCCAATGAGGAAGCAATTTGTAGGGCTGCACAAATTTGTAGGAGAGGGTGGGGCAGCAACAGTTGCCACACACACACACAGGTACAACTTGCCACAAGTTGCAACTAAACCAATCGACACACTGCCCATCCCGAGACAATACAAATTAACAACAACTGCAACAACAACAACGATGATGTTGCATGCAACCAATGTTCGCTTGTTTATCTGCGACTTTACAGCTAAACTTTTAGCTATAGCTATAGCTGAAATATGGCTACAACTACATAAACTCTAACTATGGATTGTATTAAGCAACGTTGTGGTTAGACTTGAAGCTGCGGCTGCTTAGAAGAAGGGAGCGAGGGGCGAGGGGGCATGTCACTTGCGGGCAACTGTGCAACAAACAGCAGCAGCAACCGCAACAATAGTTGAAAGGGGGAGAGTAGATGGTGGAGGGAAAGGGGGAGTTGTAAATGCGATACTTGTGCGAGAATTAAAGAAGCGCCCTTAAAAGTTTAAGAAATTTAATATTTCTAATCAATAATCAAATTTATTTGGATTAGAATAAATTAATAATTATTCAATAATTTCATTAAAAGCACAAAATATTTTAATAATTCAAATATTGTAGCATTATAACAATAATTCAATTATTAAGTCTGTATATATTAATCATTAATAGTTTAATATTTCTCATAACTAATTTAATTTACTTTGTAATAATAATTTAATATTTTTTTATTAATAATATTATTATATTTATATTTGTAATAATTGTTATTCTTCATTTTGTAATAATAATTTAATTTTTATATATAATACTTGAATAAATAGAAATATAATCATAATTTTTCTAATATTTGTCCTTTGTCCTATATCCTTTGTTTTGTAATTAATATACTACTAGAGGGTTCCGCCCGACTTTGACGAAATTTGGTCAGGATGTTAAAGACAGTTCCAAATACACAATCTGTGAGTTTGGTTTGGATATCTTAAGAAACAAAATAGTTTTTCATACAAAGCAATTCCCTGACCTCTGACCCAAATTTGAGGCACTTACAGGTGTAATATTGCAATGTCAGTCAGTCAGTCAGGACAAAGAGTTATATATATAGATTTGAATTAATAGAAATATAATCGTAATATTTCTAATAATTATTATCATTTAATTTTTAATAAGAATTTCACTATTAATATTAAATATTTTAATAACTCCTAACTTTCCTCACTCCTTACTTTATGTGGAAATGAGTTTTTAATCAAATGTTGACCTTTTTATTGTTGATTGTTGAATTTCAAGTTCACGTCATACTGTTGGAATTCTTAGACGACGTCATAACTAAAGTAACTGCTGTCTGGCATTTAAATCCAAATTAATTAGCTCATTTGTTTGCTGGCAGCAAATAAATAAATTAAATTTCTTAATTTTTGCACAGAATTATTCTGGGAATTCATAAATCTCAAATTTCCATCACACAGACAAAGAGAGATAGAGAGAGAACCTTTTTTGTTTGTCTTATTTTTGGTATTTTGCTTGAGTAGGGTACAAAAAACTCAAACACTCTTCAGTCTATTTGCCAATATTTCTTTCATTTCTTTTCTTTTTCCTTTTTGGTATTGTGTTCTTCGAGTTTGAAGCTGAAACTGAACTGAAACTGAAGGTTGACATTGAATGCTTAGTCGCTGGCCGCCTAATGTTCATGTCGCGGTTCACATTCGATTTCATTTTCAATTTATTTTAGTTGGAGAATCGGAGAGTTTCTTAAGTTCCCTAATCGGATTTGTCGCTTTAATGAAGCGCATGAAATAAGTTGCAAGAAATGCGCCGAAATTCGCGCTAATATGAAACCAACTTTAAGTAACATTCACATTTATTTTTATTTTCATTTTTTTTCCATTTTTGTTATGAATTTTTGGCGTGGGTTTTTCTGGGGTCGCTGTCTTGAATTTGGGGCCTGGGGCGTGTCCTCTCCTGTTCTGGGCTGCCGGTAGCTGTCATGTTCTGATTATTTTAATTTGACACTTTTGCCGGCAAAAACGAAACGAAATGAAACTTCATTAAAAAATTGTCAACGCGCGCAACAGAGAAAACCAAACGAACCAAAAAAGCTGACAAAAACAATGTGTGGCACCGATAAGAGCGACAACATGAGAGAGGAGGGGGAAGAGGGGGCATGCAACACATCGGCTGTTGCTTTGTCAGTTGACAGTTGTTGCAACTGCTTCTCTGCATATTTCATATATCTGCGAATTTCTTTATTATATATTTTTTAAAAATGGCAAATATCAAATTTTTCATTTATCAAAAATTTCACATTTTTCTCTTGGCCAAACGGAATTTAAAACGAGTCCGGAGCAAAGGTCACTATTTCTGGTAACACACAGAGAGAGAGAGGAAGAGAGTCCAATCAAGTGTTAAATTTGGTAATCCATTTTTGGCTAGTTAATTTTGTATGTGTCTCAGTTGTTTGCATGTTAGTCTGGTTGGCAGCTGGTTTTATGGCTAAAGCCTCTATCTATGTCCGAAACATAATTAGACGAGCTATTGAGCCGTAAAGCTCTAACATCAAGTGGACACCCCAAAGTTTGATGTTCTACTTAGTTGAACTTGATTTCATTTTTGGGGCATATTTAGCTGTAGTGGAACTAAAAGGAGAGTGGAAGAGACCTTAAAGCTAAATGACACGAGCAGAAAGAGCACAGAAAGAGTAAATTTCTTTAATATGACACACTTTATAAAATCACATTAAAGTTGTCCTTGGTGTTAGAGAGAAATCTTAAATTTGTAATTTAACAGCAATTTTAAGTTACCTTTTAAGAACTAACATCACTTACAGAATAACCTAAAGTTGGCAAAGCTTTGAAAGCACATGAAAGCTGTCCTTGGAATTTGAAAGCACATAAAAGCTCAATTTATTGCTGATATGAGTTTGACTATTTAGCCGAAAAGATTAAATTAAATTATTTTAGTTATCTATATAACAATTATTAAATTAATAATTTTATCTACATTAATCTAGATTAATATTACTCAAAATAATTTTCATTTATTTTGTAATAATAATTTAAATAAGCTGTCCTTGGAATTGAGTTAAATGTCGATTTTAATACATAAAAATAGCTTAATTTGAAAGCACATTTCTGCAGAAATTGGCTACAGCTTTAAGCTCACTTATAATACATAAAAGCACATGAATTCTCAAATTTGATAAATTTAAAGCTTTACTTATACTCCTGTTAATCTCACTCTATTTAAGATGTCGCTTTCAGTCAGTGTCATTATTTTGGCTATTTGTTAGCCAATTACTTGACGTATTTCTTAGGCCGCAACTTCCTGTCTGACTAGTCACCGTGGCAATCGCCTTAAATTTCAGCAGCCGGAGCCCAAAATGTTGGCCAATCATTCAAGTTAACAATTAACGAACAAATGTCAAACAACAAATCAATCAGAAAGGGCATTAACTGTGGGTATTACTGTACCTCAATGCTATCAAATGGCTAACAATTTGTTGTTGCTCCGATTGTTGTTGTTGTTGTGCGTTGGCAATGCCATTAATCATCTCGGAAGCCGTCGAAAAGGGGCAGTTGCAATTAGACGAGCAGTAAGGCGACACTTTGAGGTCAAAAGGGAAAATTGTAATTGGGAAAACGTACAGAACGCACAGGTAGCAAGAAGAAGAAGAAGCAGTAGAAGATGAAGCCCTCTCTTTTATTTGCTTTCATTTGATTTGACTTGCTGTGTTTTGCCTACGTGATTTGCTAAAAGAGCCGAGGATTAGGTGCGCCGGAAAATAAATAGAGGAAAAATGTCTGGTAATGAATATAAACGAGACGAGACACATGAGAGAAAATGCGAGCGGGATTAAAGCAGGAAACGTAATGATTTCAATACTTAAAATAAAAATGATGAAATACAAATAATCTCTGCATTTTTATCAACATAAAATTATAAATAACTCAAATTTTATATTTAAATATATAATGGAAATAAAAAAAATAAATTATCATACTTTTGACACTTTTTAAACATTTCAAACTGTCATAACTTTGGGAAAACAAACCGGATTTTCATGCGGAATATCATTTTAATAATTTTTTGGTCTATACATTGATTCTGCATCTTTTTTTAATGATTTAAAAAAATTAATAATTTTTCCTACTCTTCACTTTTTGATATCTTCCCCTTGTCATTTTTTCAAGCATTTTAAAGTGTCATAACTTTGACAAAACTAGTCGGATTTTCATGCGGAATATCGTTTTATTCATTATTTATTTGGCCTCTTATTTGATTTTGCATCAAAATTGTATTCATTCAAAGCATTTAAATTTTTTCACCCACTGTCCAATTATTCTATTTTTTCATTAATCAGATAATATTACTTTTTCTGTTTCATTATTTAAAATTAGTAGCTCCCAGAATTAAAGTCGTCGTTACTTTGTCTCAATTTAGTTGACATTAGTAAAGTTCAGAGTTGATGAGCGCAATTTAAAATGGAAATTAAAATTTAAATAGCTGCGACCATTAAGCAATATCCTGTGGACAGGCGAAGCTCCTGTTCGTCAGCGAACGAGAAACATCCGCTTGCATGCACAAAGAGGATACAGGACACAGGACACAGGGAGCTGGATACAGGATACACTATCCCATAGGATAGGAGACTAAATGCGCCTGGGGATGCAACAACTGTATGGATGCCACTCGGCGGATTTGGCTAATGCGCTTCCTTAAATGAGTATGTGTGTGCGTAGGTGTGTGTGTGTGCGTGTGTTAGTGTGCGTGTTGTCCTTTGCGTCGTTTTATTCAATTAGTTACATCCGATTATTACCTGCGTGGCAGCTTTGCCACCTACCCCAAAGAAACCCCACAGTTGTCCCCGCACTCATGTGGCTAATGGCATAAGGGGACAACTTACACACACACTCACACACACAAACGCATTGCGTACACTGAAAAAAAAAACCATTTAAGAACATTCATCTTACATATTTGGTTCTTACAATAAGACCATTTCAAAACCCAATTACTAATACTATTGTTAATATTAATCTAAACATAATATTAATCTAAATATTAATTTAAAAATTAATATAAAAAGTCGCAGTTTTTAATATAGGAATACAAATCCTAAATTCTTAGGAAAATATGTATATATATCTACTTATATTATATTATATTTTCATGTAAGTGATCACACACTTGGCGCTATGGTTAAAGTCGCCGATTCAGTTTGAAAAAAGCGCGGGTTCGAATTCGACACTCTCAAATCCCACATATTAACGGAATATATACAAATAACAGCAAGCCAGAAAAAATGTATCAAATAAAATAATCATAAATCGAAATAAAATAAAGATATTATAAATTCAATAGCCTGCCTTATTTATGTTTTGATGCCTTGAGTATTTAAAACTGTTTGGTCTATAAATAAGAAATTGGTCTTATTTGAAATGCACTTAAAATAAAGATGTGTTTTCTAAAGTTAAGAATTTAATATTCTCGACGCATTTTTTAGACCGCAATTCTTAGTTCTAAGATCAATATTTTAATTTTATAACCTATTTTAACAGTGCATAAGGGGACAACTTACACATACTCTCAAACACACACTCACACACATACACACTCTGCAGATGTGTGTGTGAGTTATGGAATGTTGTGTGTTGAACAATTTCCAGCTGAGCGCATCGCTTGTAATATTACAAAATAATTTCCAAACCGCATTCACAGCGCACAAAGTTTACCGCGTTACTGTGGGCGATGGGTTGGAGGATTGGGGATTGGAGATTTGGGGGTGTGGACAGTCACGCCCACTCAGGCCATTGACAGCAAGCAACAACAAACCCAACAACAACAACAGCAGCTACAGCTATTAAATACAAAATGGACCCGAGTGCAAATTAAATTTTGTGTAAAAGCAAAAGAAAACACAACGCAAACTGAGAGAGAACTCATTAAAAGTTGATCTGCGTCTGCATTTTAGATATAAATATCAACAATTTATGTTTTGCTTTTGTTGATCTCATTGCTGTTGTTTTTGTTGATGTTCTTGTTGTTGTTGTGTGTGCTTTTAACTGTAATTGCGGATTTCATTTGCATAAATATTTTAATTCGCTTTGTGTTGGCCAGAAAACTTTTTACCCATTAAATTGGGCTGCTTAACAGCGAGAATTAAGTGTGTGTTTTAACAGTGCAATGTTATGTTATGTTATTTAAAGCATTGCACACTTTTTAGCAGTCTGTCAGTCGGAGTTAACAGTGAGTTTTAAAACTTAACAGAATTTAGAATTGTAACAAAACTGGAACATTTTAAATTCCTTTTTATATTGGATGATTACTTTTCAAATTTTACTTTATTTAATATAATGAAAAATAAAATATAAAATTTTTTAACATAGTTGGTATTGTAATATCGAAAATTGTACTTTTACTTTTAAAATGTGGTCCTTAAAATGTGAAACAAAATTAAGACGCTGTTTCAATTTATGGGTCATATAATAAATAATGAATATTGATAAAGTTATGAGAATTTAAAGTACTAAATACACTTGTGTATAATATTCGAGTATTTCAAATGGCAACCCTTGTTAACAGTGCCTGCAAATATTTACAGCATAATGTTAAATGATTTTCCATTAAAGTTAAAGCATACTTATAGACTGTCGATAACTTAACAGTGTGCTGTTAATTTGATTATCAGATTTATTGCAGTATACTTTTAAGCTGTCAGTTTAAATAAATGAATAAATTGAGAAGCGCTGGGCATTTTAGTTATTGCATAACTTACGGAAGTGGACTGAAATCGAATACAATTGTAATCTGAATTTAAATAAATAAATGTAATATTAATACGATTTTGATATTTAACAGGTGTTACGGACTCCAAGTGCCTATCACATAACGCATAAATCACATAGAAATTTCTATGCCCTTCAGTAATTCGAATACTGTATGAGATTGCATAAAATAATCATAGGTTTTTATGCATTTTTATCAACGAATGACACAGAGGCAATTTTGCAATTAAAATTGGGCCTGATAATATATTCATAGGGCTTGCCGCTTGATTTATGATGCAAACAAATTCCATTTGTATCCTTGTCAACTGTTGCAGCAACAATTTGCGACCAGCATCCAATATTGACATCTGGCATATGTTATGGCCAATTTACCAATTTCCCATTTTCGCCCTATTCCCCATTTTTCCACTTTACCATTTTCCCGCCCCCCAATTCGAAGATGATGACTGTAATCACAATAATAAGCTGATAGCAGAACGAAAAGAAGACCAAAGAAAAAGGGAGACACAAGAAAAATAAAGTAACAAAGTTTTCTTGTTTTTTTTCTGAAGATGACAAGAGAAAAGATATAAAATAAATAAAGACGGGACGAAATAAAATGGGAAAAGTTTTTTGTTAAGACTTAAGACTGTAAGCTGTAATAATAACTTTCGATTGGCACGCCCACTGAACGCCCACAATTAGCTATATTCGACGGACGTTTTACTTAATAATTTAATGGTATTGATTATTATTTAAGTGCGGACAAGTCCAGTCTGTATATGTGTGTGTGTGAGCCAAAAGAGTCCCCTGTGTAATAAGCAAGATAAAGGCCGAATCGATTTATATGAGAAGGGTAGAACTTCTTTCTGTCCTTCTTCTTCTTTTGTCCTCACAATGGATAAGAGAAATCAATTTAAAATACGTTAAGCAAGGGGGGAAGGGTAACAAGGACCCTGGCAATATTCTACATCCGGGGGTGGTATAAATATTTATATCGCATCTGTCGGCACAAAGAATTCAATAAAAAAATATATGTGCAATAAATAAACGCGAAAAATGCGGGCACAAAAAACAGCATTGAAATCGATGCTCAGCTCAGCTGAGGACATTGGACAGACGGAGGATGTTGTTGCCATAGATCCTGCAGGACATTGCTCTGTAAATACACACAGCATCAAAGGATGCCAAAGGGTTTGCAGGTTTGCAGATTGCCACAACAACAAATGCTGCACTTTTCGCATAAGAAAAACTTCAATTTCCCAGCTGAATGCCATAGGTTATTCCACACTTCAAACACACTTACACTGACAAAAACAAGGTTCTAAAATCAATCAGAGCTAAGAACTTTGATCTAAAAATACATCGAGAGCATAAAATTCTTAAAGTTAGAAAACACATCTTGATTTTAAGAACATTTCAAATAAGACCAAGTTCTTATTTATAGATCAAACAAATTTTAATAGTCAAGAGAAAAAATAAGAAGCCCGATTTAAAATCTATATATAAAATTCTTTGTCCTGACACACTGACACATCAACGTGTAGGCCAAACAGCTTAAGGTAAAAAGCTGAGACAATTTGATCGTGCAACAAGACGGCGTTTTCCAAAATTCCACCTGTAAGTGGGTCAAATTTGGGGTCAAGGTTCAGGGAATTGCTTAGTATGAAAATCTTTTATTTTTCTTAAGATATCTCAACTAAACTCACAGATTGTATGTTTGCGACTGTCTCTTACATCCTGACCAAATTTGGTCGAAATCGGATTACTATATCATATAGCTGCCATAGGGACAATCGGATCATTTCCGAGAGCGCTTCGAGCCGGGGGTTAGCAAGTGAAGCGAGCAGGGGGACCAGCCTCCTAGTTTATAATTTTCTTATTGCTGTTTTATTCTTCTAACTCTTTAATTAAAACTGTGATTGTTTAGATAAATATTCTTAGTGTTAGTAATTTGGTCTTAAAATTGTCTTATTTTAAAAACAATGTATGAAAGATGAATGTTCTTGATTTTAAAACCTGGCCTTTTCTTGCAGTGTACACACTTACAATTAAGCGTTGCATTTATCACACAAAATAATTCACTTTGCCACGCCCCTTTAGACGCCCATCATCTCCTTAAAATTCATGAGGCGTTGACTGTTTGTTGTAACTGTAAATTACATTTATACGCAACTCAAACAGCACTCCAAAGTATCTAGAGGCGGATAGAGTTGTGGCAACATAGTTGTCAGTGTGTACACACTCACAAACACACACACACAAACAAACACTTTATCAACGTGCAACATTTTCGTGTTTGCCGAATGAAAGCAACGTTGGGAGTGGGAGAAGTGGGAGGAGTTGTTGGTCAGCAACTGTTGAAAAATGCATTGCAGTCTGGCCAGCAGCTTCAAAGAAAATAATCAAGTAAGAACGCTACACTTGAGTGTGCTCGACAGGGAAATACTTGCTAACAGTAAGTTTAGGAAAAAAAAATAAAATAAAACTGGCAATAAAACTAAAAGAGACTCAATTTTATTATATTTCTATTGTATTTATGACATTTAAATTTTGTTAGCATAAAAAGTACTGCATATATTTCGGCAATAGAGCTCTTACAAACTTAAAACAGTCATAACTAAAGTTATGATTAACTAATCTTGGTGAAATTAAGTCGGGTAATTGATAATTATTAAAGTAGATGTTCAATACTGAAAGGAGTATTCAAATTTAAAAAACTGTGGGTGCAGTGAAGTTTTTAGTGATTTACGAGTGCGGAAAAGAGCGGGACAAAAATAAAATAAAGAAAATACACTCTGATGTCAGTGGAAATAAAACGCTTATATTAAGCAAATTTTGAGACTCCCAGAGTACAATCATATAACTATTGAAATTACTAGACTTTTAAAAAAAACTGTGTTTCATTTTTAATATGTCTAGCTCTTAAAGTTTTTGAGATCTAAACATAAACTTTATTTCAGACAGACATTCGGAAATGGCTATATCGATTATGTAATATATAATCTGGAATATATAGTAATTATAATTATAATTATGGGGTAAGAGATACCTAATTTAGCCTGTTAATTACATTCTCACTTGTCTATAATACTCCTCAACACTTTGACTACCGAGTATAAAAAGAAAAGACATATCGCCGCAGGATACACAATGGACATGACCAAGAACACGTGTGTCTCTGTGTGTGTTTTTTTGGTGTGAGTGTATTGCAACTTCTTGGCCGCACATTCGCCGCAATTTCGCATCATTTATTTGGCCAAAACGTCAGTAAAAACCATAAAAGAAAGCAACAACAATGACAGGTAAAGGGCCAGAGTTTGTGGCATAATTAGCACACATCTTTGTTACCTCTAAATGTGCCACACAAATTCAGACTTCCTATTGATTAGGTTTTTCTGTGTTTTCCGCAATCATGGCAATAAATTTTGGATCAGTTATTACATGTTTAAATACCCCAAGCTTAAACTTAAACCTACATTTTTTTTTCAGTTGTGAATTAAAATATTTTATAATATAATTTAATTTTTAAATTTACATTTTAATTTTATAATTGTATTTAAAATTTAATGAATTATTTTTTCTCTCTGTCGACTGATTTTAGTATACGTGAAATGAATGAATAAATAATTAAATTAATAAGTAAATATATAAAGAAAAAAATAAATAATTGAATAAATAAATAATAATAAACAATGAAATAATTAAATAAATATACAGTGAGAATTTATTTCTTGCCCCTAAAATGCTGCAAGAATTTTTTGTTATGGTTGTCAATAAAATTTGAGACGCGTTTCGATAGCGCCACAAATTATTTGGTTAAAGAAAAGAAAGAGACAGATAAAGGGAAGAGGAAAGACAGTGTGAGAAGGGGAGAGAGTGAGAGAAAGAGAAAGGGAGACTAGTTAGGCCATCAAAGTCGATTATTTTCGTCTCAAGTGACAGCAAACAAGGCTTAAATTACAGAATAGTTAACTGCGAATTTTGTGGACAGGCTAAAGAAATTGGTCAGCATAAGAGAAACAGCTAAAGACGACAGAGAGAGGGAGAAGAAGTAGCAAGAGGGGAGCAGAGCGATAAAATAGGGGAGACAGGAAAGAATGAATAAAATGAATGGCTTATCTTTTGTTGACATTCTGCGTCTGTGACAACATTGACCAGTTGTCTCACACACACACACACGAACACACACACACAGACAGCTCACACTCACACACACGAACACATGTGTGTGGACTCGTTAGCGCCCTTCAAAGGCATAAAAGAAAAGCAGGAAAATTTCTACAAGCTGACTCAGCAGCAACAACACAAGAAGATTTTGGTGTTGGTATCGATGTCTGTGTGTGTGTGTGTGCGTGTTTATTGTGCAATAAGCTGTGCTCCATCTTACTCTTTCTCTCTCTCTCTCTCTCTCTCTCTCTTTCTTTTACTCTTTTCTCTCTCACTTCCTGTGCGTAAATCCGCTTTTAATGAAAAGAAAACTCATCTGGGGCTTTTATGTGTGTGGTCGACTGCTTGAATACGACTTCAGACTTGGCCAGACACACACACACACACACACACACACACATACAACACTCTCTCACACACACACACACATACATAGAGACAGGAAGGCAGCTCGTTACAAAGGGCAACAGTTAATGCCGAGCAACTAAATAAATCTTGTTTTATTACACAAAAGGCGAATATGCAACATACGCCGTGCCACATTGTGACTGCCCCCAAATTGTTGGTTGTGCCACACACCCCTCCACACACCATCTCCCTCCTCATAGAGTAGTCCTTAAGGATTGTACATCCACTTAGCTGTGTGTATATCCTTTGAAAATCACTAAATAATCGAATTGGTTTAGACACGTCTCGGGAAAACGCTACATAAACAAGTCAATTTGAGCTGCTTTATGGCAGCTTAAATTTCTTATTTCTCTCTCTTTCCCACTCTCTCTCTCCCTCTCTATCTTTCTCTCTTCCTCTCACTTTGCATTTGCTAATCATATTTAAAGCATTTTCACTTTCCACACGGCAACTTTTGTCTGTGATTTATGCCCGCTTTTTGATCCCCACTCCGCCCCACGCTTTTGACCCATTTTACAGCTGACCCAAAGAGATGCCACACCCCCTCCTGCCTCCCACTCCCTCGCCTCTCTGTTGACCAAAAATCTGTGGGCAATCCAATTGAGCAACTTTGACTCCAACTCTCTCTCTCCCTTTTCTCTCTCTCTCTCTCTGCAGTTTGCACGCTTTCTGCCAACATTATCAGCCGCATTGCAGCTACCAATTTATGACTCCATTTTGACCCCTATCGTAACTCCCCTCTCCTCCTCTTACCCCACTCCCCTCCCCTTTTCTAGCCACTCGCGCAGCTGCGTTGGCGGCTTTCAAATGAGTTTTTGACGTAATTGTAATAAATTGTTGGTCAGCCGAGGCTGGGAAAACTTTGCTGGCAACTCGTTTTGGCTTTTTTGGCATTTTAGAGCCCATGGAAATTTCTATATTTAGCCAAACAAAATTCTACTTGAAATCTACTTTCAATGAACGACTAAGAGTTACCCTATAAGTATATAACTTCACTATATAACAAGTGTTTAATCTTAAATTAATATTAGATAAAAAATAAAAATCTCTAGTCATCATTTTTCAAGTTATTTTATATATCAAGTGACTTTAAAAGTCACTACAAAATTAAATATAAAATTAAAGTTTATTATCAAAATTTAATTTTTATTTTTAATATAGCTAATGTACCTCTTTCGACCCAGTCTAAACGACTTTAAGTTCAATACAAAATTGAATATTAAATATATTATAAATTAAAAAGTAATTTAAAAATAGACTTCCCTTATTATTATTTGTATTATATCTAATATCCCCTACTCCAGCCACTTTACAGGGTATCGTAAACAACTTAAAGTTCACTACAAAAATTAAATATAAAGTAAGTACTTCTCTTATTATTTTTTTTTTTAACTAATATGCCTTACTCCAGCCATTTTACAGGGTATAAGGCACAGCGCACAGTTGTCGTCGCCTGCTACAAAATGCAAATATACTGACAATGCCTGCATAAATTTATGTATGCTTGAATCCAATGGCCATGAAATGACTGAAATGTGGCAGAAGAGATCAGCGAAAGAGACAGCTAGAATGACAGACAGAGACAGACAGCTTAGCTGAGCAATAAAAAAAAGCAAAGTATTTTTTGCATATCAAAAGTGAAGTTTAGTTAAGAAAAACAAGGACTTTTCTCTTTCAGCTAATCAAACTCACATTTTGTGAGAATTCAACGAACTTATGGAAAATAAAACAGTATTTACATTGATAATCTCTAAGTTTTTTTAATATCTCTGCAAATAGATTGAAAAATAAAGTTCGGTTTATTTCTTAAACGAGCTTAAAAAAATTATCTTGATTATTTAAATTCAATTCTCACCAAGGTTTTAAATCAAACAATACAAATTTTAAAAAATGAAAAATAAAATAGATTTTACACATTCAATTTTATAAAATATTATATATATAGATTTTATAGAATTTACGTAGCACCTACAAAATTAATAGAATTTACCTGCAGATGTGAATAGGTTTTCTAATGAACTCTTAAATGGATAAAGAAAAGGAAAATGAATTAAAATTGCCGTAGAGATTTCTATGGGCTTTTAACAAACTCTACAATAGATTAAGCACATGGAAATTAAATAGAAATTTCGTAGAGATTTCAATAGGTTTTTCCATTTAGCCTGGCTTAATTAAAAGTCGTCAACGAAAAAAGGGCAATTCACATTTGTGTATGTTTGGATAGCCTAAGCAAATAGGCTGATTAGAAAGTAGAAAGTAGACAACAAAACACATATACGAATTTTGTCCTGACTTTGCTCATTTCCAGGGTTGCCAAGTGTTTGCATAGCTCAGCCGCAAATGTGGCATCTACTACACTCGATAAAGAAGGAGGCAAATGAAAAGAGAGAGAGACAGGAAGAGTGAGAGAAAGGAGGCAGAGACAATTTCTCTTGGTAATTTGCATAAAAAGGTTGCTAATTTCTGCAGCAACAACGGCAGAGTAAGGAGGTGAGGAAGGGAAGGGGTAAGGGGTTGCTAGGCTAGGCAAAAAAAATTGTGCTCGTTAGTTGCGTTTTAGCAAATGGGAAACCAGTTGACAGGACAAGTCAGTTGACTGCCAGGACACACTCATTATTGCTGAGCAATCAGCTCTAAAAGGTGCCAAATCAGCAAAAAAAAACCAAAAATAAAAAGAGAAAGAGAGGGAGAAAGAAAGAGAGAGAGATGGGGAGCAAAGAACTTAAATATTTGGCAAGTCTTTTTCGACTTTTGCCTTAAACAAAAGTTAAATGGCAAAGTTTTTGCTGGCCAAAAAACAATTCGCGCGCATTTAAATGGAACGAAACAAAAAGTTGTTTGCAGAGCAAAAATAGAGGGGAAAGTGAGGGTAAAGAGAGGGCAAAGAGAGGGGCAAGAGAGGGGCAAGAGAGGGGCAAGAGAGAGTTAAAAGAGGGGGAGCGGTTTGTGGCGTTGCAAAGTCGGTGAAATGTTAGCAACATTCAAATGTTCAACATTTTGAACATTTCTATTTTGAAAGGCATCAACTTTGTGTGCATCTTGCCGCATTTGCTAGTGAAATGTTGCATGCCCCACACTAATTACACACAGCTGCTGATACTGACAGAGGGGGGGTAGATGACGGAAGAGGGGGGTGACCAAATGTGTTGAATGTCAAGCCAAGACAATTCTAGCAATAAAAGCCAACGGAGCATGTCAAAAGCAATTTATGTGTGGCCGTCGTGGCAACAAACGAGCCATACACTGAAAGAAAAACTATATAATAAGATAAAGCTTAAATAAAATCGAATTAATATTTTCGAAACTTAAAATTTATACTAATTACTGCAAATGAGCAAAAAAATTCTTTAACCAAATATGAACAATCAATTAACAATCATATAAAAACAAAGAATCTTGAAACAAGTTAAGCTCCAAAATTACCACAAATAATTACGAAAATTATTTATAGAAGTTAGACTCTTAAATCAAGTTTGTAAAATCTTTAATTAATTTCTTAAATTCTTATATATATTTTTAGCATTCATTTTAGTGAGAAATTAAATTAAGTAAATTTGAAATGTACGAAATACTTGAATTTTTCGCTCTGTGTACATACAACGATTGTGGGCGGTGGCAGGTGGCAACTGACAACGTGTGACAAGTCTTTGCGGGGGGGCTGAAGGGGGAAGGGAGGGGAAAGCATTGCAACAAAGTGCACAGCACAAATGGCATAATAAGTGGGAAAAGCAGAGGGAAGAAGTTGAGCTGAGGATGTTTGTCAGTTTGACAGCTACAAATCCAACACGAAACAATGACCAAGGAGGCAGTAGAGAGGGGAGAGTATAGAGAGGGGAAAGAGAAGGAGGGGGAGAGAGGGTGTTGACAAGCCTCAACATTTTAATTGCAATTCAATGAATGCAGTTAGAGGCATGGATAAAGACTAGGGATGGGTAACAATACGATTATATAGAAAAGATAGTATTTTTTTATTCAGTAAAAATGAAATGACTAATGCATTACAAAATCTATTATTTAGTCACATCACTGAATATAATATTCAATGAAACTTTAAACCTTAAATGAAAATCTAAATTTGTATTATTTAATACTGTACTTTCAATTTAAAATTCCCAGTATATATTTTTTTTTTCAAATTTAAAATCATTACAATTTTCTTATACCTATTTTTATGTTTTCGTTGTACATATTGAGCCTACTTTTAAAGATTTAAATATGTACTGATCCTATATCGGGAAGCATTTTCAGAACCACATTCAAATAATTCATACTCTTTTAAAAAAAATTATTTCATTTCTGCACAAGTATTTTTAAAATTGTTATTTTATGTGCTATTTTTGTTTATGATTATTTAAAATTTTGAATTTAGCAGATTCAAATTTTTTAATTGATAGTCAAGTTGATGTGGTAAATATTTATAATGATATAATAATCTATGCAATATTGTTTTCCAAATGAAAATATCGATACTTTTAAGGCAATACTCATCCCTAATAATGACAGACGGACAGAAAGGCAGCTTCCTTTCATGTCCTTTGGTGCTAAGAAGCTGAGGGAATCTAATTGACAAGCTGCCTGTTGAAGGCTCAAACAAAGGGAGAAAAGACGAGTCTGGGAAATTAGAAAGATAGCAGTAGCAAAATGGATTAGTAGTAGCAAAATTCTCGCGTTTTTCTTACAATTTCAGGCAACAAGTCTCAGCTATCGACTGGGCTAATTGAACAAACACACACACACACACACACACACACATATTTTATCTTTGCTCTGCTTTCTCACAGTTCACAGCCAGCTCAAGGTCACTGCTGTCAGTGTGTGTTTGAGTGTGTGTGTGAGTGTGTTACAGATGTTTTTCCTTCCCTCTGTTTGCTCCTCTTTCCCCTATCTAGGCAATTCAAGGCCTACGCCTACGCAATACGTTAGCTGAAACCAACGCCTAAAAATGTAACCCAAAAAATAACAAAAAAAAAAAAACTTGAATCCATTTGCACAACAATTCACAGCTGTTGTTGTTGTTGTTGTCGCTCAATAAACGTTTATGCATTGCGAGTCTGGCCAAATATTTATTTTGGTTTATCAATCATACGCACCGTGGTGCGACCCACTCATATAAATATATATATATGTATGTATATGTTTATAATGGGAACAGTTTTGATAAACAACATTTGGAAATGCGCAGACTCGACACAACACGTGTCATGCACTTAACAGTCCGTTAACAGCGCTGTTAACAGTCTGCTAACAACTTGTTTTGCTTGGGCCAAGGCTAAGGCTGGTCCATGGCTTACACACACACACACACACACTCGCACACACGCACACCCATAAATAGTTGCACACACATAAACAACTTTAATGCTACTGCTGACAAGCAAATGCTTTTTGCAAAACTTTTTTACACTACACCCAAAGCGGCCAAGTTAACAACTCTCGGCACTCGCCTATTGGCTTCATTTCAGCCGCAGTTGCAGTTTGTTAACACTTCCTCCCCTCCCTTCCCCTTTCCCCTCTTACAGTCACACACATGTGTGTGTGTGTGTGTGTGTGTTTGCTGATCAGCTTGTGGCAAAGTCTAGACCCCAAAAACACAAAGTCAATCAAGTTCAAAGCATTACGAGTTGCCAATTGGCCGCTGCTGTCTTGGCCCTAAGTTCAAACAGGCTTGCAAGTTGGCCCATACAGCTGATACAAAACAGGCGGGGTAGTGCACGACTAACAGATACTCTATAGTTTATTTATACTCATTAATTTAAATAATTAATATTTAATTTTATTCATTTTGTTTACTTCCTGCTTTCATCTTAAAAGTGCTGAAGTGTAGTATAATTAAGTGACAATGGGCTACCCAAGCTTTTGATACAAAACAGGCGGGGTAGTGCACGACTAGCAGACACTCTTTAGTTTATTTCTACTTATTATTTCAAAAATTTATTCATTAATCATTATTTATTTTGTTATTACTAATTTTGTTTACCTACTGATATTATTTTACCTATACCCGTTAAAAGTTTTCAATACAAATCAGGCCAGAAGTGCACGACTAACAGATACTCAATCTTAATATTAATTTTAAATACCTATTAATAATTATTTTTTATTTGTTTTATTCACTTACCATAACAGTATTATCTTTCCATACCCTGTAAAAGTAATAAAGTGGAGTATTATTAAGTTGTTACAAGTTTGCTAAGTTTATTATATAAGGGAGGTAGGGAGGCAGGGAGTGCTCGACTAATAAATTAAATATCTTTTATAAATTATCTATGTATAAATTATTATTTAATTTGAAAAATTTGTATTTACTTTTTTTAATTTACTGTACCATAAATGTTTTACTATCGGACATTTCATACATTATTACTACATATTATTTAATTTAAATTATTTTATATTAAATATTTGTTCATCATTATATATTATTAATTACATATGTATATATGTCACTTTAATTTTACTATTTAATATTTATATATTCACTATTTCTACATTATATTATTTATATTTTATTATTTTATATTTAATATTTGTTAACAATTATTTATAATTAGTTACACACATTTATTTTACTATTTAATATATGTTTTAATTATTTCTTATTTATATTTTATTTAATATTCATCTTAATTTTGAGCTTATTATTTATTTTATTTTACATACCCTTATATTCCAAACTTTAAATATTAAAAAAAAGAGCATACTTAAGTTTCCACAAGCAACTCATTTTTAAGTCAAATCAACTGCATTAATTATATTTACAGGGTATATAATACTGACTACAAATCAAGCTGACAAATGCCAGCCTATCGTGTGTCTGGACTTTGGACTTTGGCCTTGAACTGCGTCACCTTTGAACTCGGCACGAAATGTGTTTTTTGTGATTTTTTATTTTTTATTTCTCTCCAATTTTGTGAGGGTGGTGAGTAAGTAAAAAAGGGCAAGGGAAAAGCGACGAGGGGCAGGAAGGAAAGCTTCATACCTTGTCGCCTAAAGGGCAATTAAAATAAAAAGTTAAGTTTATGGGAGGCTTGAAGAGTCTTTACATAAATATTCGCATAGTTGGGCTGCAGCTTAACTTTAAATTAAAAGTTAAACACACGCAGCTTGAGTGTGTGCCCCACAAAGGGGGCGTGGCATGTGGCATGTTGCATGTGGCAACAGGCAGGACGAACGTTTAATGAAAACAAATTAATCGCATTATGTTTACATACTGAGAGAACGAGCGAGTTGACACAGAGTGAGAGTGACAGACAGACAAAGCGAGGAGATGAGTGAGAAAGATAAAAAGAGAGAGAGAGGAAGAGAAAGTGGGAGAGAGAGAGAGACAGCGACAGCCTTTGTGCAAACAGATAAAAGCACAAAGTGTTGACATTGTTAAGAGTTAAACAATAACAACCCACAGCATATAAAATTAATTTTATAAACACTCTAGATACCCTGTAATTAGTCAGAAATTATTAATGGGTTCATTGGAGCCTTTTGGTTAAATTTTATAATTTTTAAAAATTCTTCTAGACTTTTACCTCGTGTAGAGGTTTTTTTATGTGATATAAATATACTCTCTAATAAGTCTGTCATTACATTACAAAAAATTTTTATTTACAGGGTATATAGTGCTGGTTATATTCAAACACTTTTGCACTTTATGCCGCTGCTAGTTAAATAAAAGTATTTTTTTCGCATGTGGCATTTAACTTTTTTAATCAAAACTCTTAACGTTCTTTCTCTTTCTCTCGCTCTTTCTCCCTCTTTATCTGTTTTCTCTGCATGAAAAGTGCTTTCAACTGCAATTTTGAATAATAATTCATGGTTGGCCAAACGTTCAGCCTCATTATGGCCAACAAAAAGGCCATCAACGCAATTATCAGCCAGCAAATATGACAAAAACAGCCACAAAAAATTCAATAGAGTTAGAGAGAGAGAGAGACAGTAAGATAAAGAGAGAGGGAGACAACTCTATGAAGATGTCAAGAGCAAAAATAAACTTGATGAATGCCAAACAAGTTGGCAGCAAAGTCAGTTTCAAGTTACAAGGACAAACTTTCTGGCGCAACAACAACAATAAAAACAAGAACAACAACCACAGCAATAAATAAAGCATATAACAAGACTAACAACAACAACAACAATAATAGACAATGTCTAATAAATTGTTGCCTGCGCGTAATTTTAATTATTATGAACTGTGAAAATTAGACATTCATTTGGATCGCGACGGCATCAAAATTCAACGAGTTGAACAAAAGCTAATTTACAGCAAGTCCCGGAAAACGGAAACCCGGAAAACGAGTCGCAAATGCCAACAACTTTTTCATACTCAAATGAACTTTTGCCAACTCATGTGCGAGTTCGTGTAAGTGTGTGTGTGAGTGTGTGTGCGTGTGTGTGTGTGTGTGTGTCAATCACATGTGTCATCGTCAATTTGTTTGCTTTGTTTGCTGCCAATTCAAAGCGGCGCACAAAAGTTGGCAACATTAAATTTCTATACAAATATTTCTTACTTTTTAAAAAATATCGAACATTTTTGAGAATTTTTAAATTATTCAAAAAAGTCAAAAAAAGAAACTGAATTCATTTTAAGGTGCAAAAATAAATTTCTATAAAAATATATATTCACTTTTTGAAAAATAACAAAATATTTTAAAATCTTTTAATTTCTCCAAATTATTAAAAATTTATATGTTGAGAGCTAAAACAATAATTACAAAAACATTATTCACCAAAATTGTTTAAGCTTTGACAAAATTATGAGAATCGAAAGTTTTAAATCAAATAAAAAGGAATAAGTATAAAAAATATCAAAAATTATCAAAACTTTTAAATTCTCCAAATAAATAACATTTAGAAACTGAATTTAATTGGAGGTGAAAATATAATCAAAATGACATAATTCATCAAGATCCATGAAATTTTGACAAACTTATGAAAGTTGATAGTTTTCGAAAAAATGTAAAGGGGTAAGTATGAAAAATATCGAGAATTTTCAATAAATTTAAATTTCCAAATTACATTTACAAATTTTTGAAGCTGAATTAATTAAGAGGTAATAATATGATCAAAATGCGATAATTCATCGAAATCTTTAACATGTTGTCTAAGCTACGAGGGTTTGAAGTTTTCAAAAAATGTGAAAAATGTCGACATTTTTGAAAAAATTTTAATTTATTTTTATATACAAAAATTTAGAAGCTTAATTCATTTTTAGTTCGATGCATGATTAAATTCCTGACAAAGTTATAAGAGTTTGAAACATTTTTGAAAAAAACTGGTGAAGAAAATAAAACTACAGAATTTTTACAGACATATCGTTGATATTGGAAGAATAACTTTATTTTAAATGGGGTACGTTATACTCGTATATATTATATTTCAGTTGCCAATCAGGGAATTGAAATTCACAAGACGTCTTGGCGCGCACAAAAGTAGGCAACGATAATTACATGTATATTACAAGACGGCGAATTGAGTAGGTGTGTGTGTGGGTGGTGTGTGTGTGTGAGGTGGGAAGGGAGGAGTTGTATGTCTGTGTGAGTGTGTCATGTCAGCTGCTGCTGTTGCTGCTGATGTTGTTGTTGTTGTTGCTACCAAGTATTCAATATCAATTCATGTAAATTTAATTACGCATGCCCGCGTCTTGTTTGCATGTTCCCTCCTACACACACGCACATATATGCGGGTGTGTGTGTGCGTGTGTATGAGGATGAATGGGGAGGGGAGGGGTTGTAGAAGGGGCAACAATGTTGTAGCCGTGTTGTTTGCGCATATCTGATTACAGCCGGCAACAGCAAATGTCTAACAATCGAGGCGTCTCAAACTAATTAAAGTGTTCAGTGGCAAGCAACAACAATGAGACCAACAACAACAATAACAACAACAACAACAACTTGCAACATGCGCCGACAAAAGACACAAGTTGCGTGCAGCAAATTTCTTTCACGGTCTTTTTGACAAAACTTGTTTTATTTATATTTTTTTGGCACGCTATTAACGCGAATTTCACGAATATTTCGAGGTTATTAAGACATTTGGTCCGTTTAAAGACGCGACTTAACTTTTAATGCATTGCAAATTGTTTTGCAATTAACATGGCACAAATGGCAATTTCGGTGGCAGTGGCAACTTGTTATACTTCTTTTCTCTTTTCGCAAAGTAATTTGGAAGCTTTTCTTTCATTTTCATTTTCTTTTCTTTTCTTTGCTCGCGATTAAATAATAACAAAAATAAAACGGCACCAAGTTGATGCAAAGTTTTGCAACAAAGTGTTGCAAGCAGCTAAACAAACTGCTAGCTGCAACTTCTATTCCCCTCTCTCCACTTTCCACCTTTTGTTTATTGTCAGCCAAAGTTGAAATACTAAGAAAAAAGAGAATTTCTTGCACGGCAGCCAAAAACTTTTGATAAGCTCAAAACGAAACGAAAGAAATTCAAATTCAAATTCAAATTGGAGTACGGATTTGAATTTGTTGCACTGTCAGAACTTTAAGGTGAAGTCTTTGAACAGTTGCCTCTTTGATGCAAACTTTACGCATAAATAAAGTTGACTGCATTTTATATACCCTAGCAAAGTGTATTATCATTTTGTTACATATTTTGTAACGCATTCAAGGAGGCGTGACAAAGCCAACAAAGTATTTCAAGTGTGTTCTACAAATCTTTCTTAACCCAAAAGCAACTCAAAAATTAATTAAAAGATTTTAAAGTATCTAAGTTTTATTAAATTAAATTAATAAGGCTTCTAAAAATTACTAAGATATGCATCAATTACATTTTGAATAAATTTATTAGGTATATGAATAGTACAAAAAATTATTATTTTTGTTGAAATTAAAAATAAATTTATTTTAGTCTATTTTTGTTGCTTTGAAAATTTGCTTAAAAAAATTAAATTTTTTGCATCTTCATTTCAAACGTTTATTGGGAGATAAAAGATTCTTATATCAGTTAAAAATCATTTAAAAATGACTTGTATTTTATGCAACCTAATCAAATTAAATCCGACTTTTATAAAATTGTGAAATATTGTTTTAAAACAATTAATTTTATTTAAAAGATTTTTTTAAAATTGTGAATTGTATTTCATTCCTAAGGAACTTAAATACACATTTCAAAATAATTTGACTTGGAATCGAACCCAGTTATTTTTCAAACTGTATTTTCCATTTTTTATATGTCCTTCTTTATTTTTTAAGATATTTTATTTAAATACATCAAAATAGCTTGCATTTCATTTCTAAGGAACTTAAAAACACATTTCTAAATAATATGACTTGGAATCGAACCTAGTTATTTTTCAAACTGAATAAATTTTTTAAAAGCAAGTTTTTTGTTTTTAAAATATTTTATTTAAATATATTAAAGTGTATTTTCCATTTTAAGAAATGCTAAGAAATGAGCAGAAGATACTTAACGTTAATTTTTATTTAAATCTCTTTAAAAAAAATTACAAGCATGTTAAATCTTCGGCGAGTTAAAAAAAAAAGCATTTACTTCCTGTTTATACTTCTTTTTTTGTTAGTTTCTTCAAGTGCCGCCCTGAAACTGCAGCTGGCAGCAGAAGAAGCAGAAGATTTTGAAAGGAGCTGCAATGTGAGCCAAAACTCGTTATCGTTTAATTCAGGCAAGGAGAGTAGAGTCCTTTGCCAAAGCCAGTCAATGTATTGGCAGTTGACAGGCAACACAGAGGAGGAAGAAGAGGAGGAAGGCAGAAGAGGAGGAGGGGCAACTGATGGACAGCAATGGCAACAACTTTTTGACGTCTCCTCCCTTTGTCGTCACATTATTTGTGCCACATTCTCTAGTTGCGCTTTTGTTGCCAACATTCATGCGCAATATTTACATAATGCCGTCTGATTGATGTTTGACTGTTTGGTTAAGAACTGTTTGGCACACACACACACACATACTTTGCTATTGGTAATGAAAAGCGGGCCAAGAGAGATTGGCAAAGGAATTGGCAGCAGATGCAGCGCCAGATGACAACAATTCACAACTTGTAAACACACAACACAACACAACACAAGGCGTCGTTCTATTTGCGCAACTACAACAAATATTGGTAAGTGGCACAAGGCAACAACAACAACAATAATAACAACAACAATTTGATGCAATCGATGCCCTGCTTCTACTTCCTTTTATACATATATATACATATATATATATTCGCAGCCTCAACCTCAGCCTCGACTTCATTTTCTACTGCTGCTCAGCGCAAATAGTTTTTGGTTTTTGCTTATTGTTGTCTACTTTCTTCTTCTTCTTCTTCATTCTCCCCCTATCTCTCTCCTCTCTTAACTACAAGCAGCTGGCACTGAGCCAATTCCAGCATCCAAGAGCCAACATTCTCATCGCCAGTTGCCTTTTTGTTTACCAACCTTTTGCAAAAGACTTACGGCATTCCTTGGGCATTCTATAAACTCATATGTCCAAATACACCCCCCTAGCAATTCCCCAAAAGGTGTATAAATTTCTCCCCTGGCACATAAACTTATGGTAATTTGGGGAAAAGCGAAGAAAACTATCGCTGAAATATGCATAGACAGTTATTAAGTGGCAGCAAATTGAATGGGGATATAAAAAGAGTCCAACAATTAACTTTATTGGGTTGTAGGGTATCTCACGGTCGACTACGTTTCACTTCATATCATATCAAAGTGATCGTAAAAGTGGGATTATAAGATTGTGAGCAGCTGTAAATGTTTGAATGTGCGAGTGTTTGTTAAAATCAAGGACCAAACGTGTTGACGAATCAAACTTTTAAAATTATAATTATATCCTTCGAGCCCGAAACCAAAACCTTATAAAAGTTATCTAATGAAAATTATTAAATTATTTATATTTTTAATTATTTATTTATTGGAAGAGTTAGCAGTCGACAATAGCTATTAAAATTTCAAATAAAACTAGAAGATAGAAGCTTGTTTTTAAATGAATTTAATATATTCTATGTAATTTTTTCTACGTTCAATATCTATATTTTTAATTCAGTTTAATTTATAAACTGTAAAAAAAATAAAATAAAATCATTTGAAAACCTAAAACTAAATATAAAAAAATAATATAATAAAAAATATATAAAAAAAATATAATAAAAATAATATAATATAAGAAATGTCTTTTTCTCTTTAGTTTATTTAAATAAAAGGTATTTAATTATTTGTACTAATTGTACTACTAATAAAAATAATATAATTTAAGAAATGTCTTGTTCTCTTATTATTTATTCTCCATTTATTTAAATAAAAAAATTTTGTTATTTGTATAATAAGCAATCGATAAATGCTATTACTTTTTCAAATCAAACTAGGACTTATGTTTTTCAATTAATGAAATATATTAAACGTAATTTGTTGTAATGTATATTAAATGTAAATGTAATTTTTAAATGTAACTTTTATTTCAGCTTAGTTTAGAAATAGTGAAGAATAGTAATAAAATCATTATTAAAAATAAAAAATAAATACAATAAAAATAATAATATAATATAAAAAATTTTACTAAATGAAGCAGTTAAAGTTTTGCTCATCGTGCTTTTAACGAGCAACTTTTCGCTCTAACTATTCAACTTTGCTCTTGCCCCTTTATCATTTATAATAAACACTTTTATTGCCCCTTTTAATGTCCACTCTTCAATCTCATCATCATGATGCTGAACTTATTAAATGCACTCGAGCAAAACATCAAAGTTCGCTCAATTCCTTTTGGCATTCCCTTTCGCATTCTTTCGTAATGTTTGGGGAGATTGTAGACATATTGAGAGTCTTTGGGCTGGATGTTTATTAAATAGTTGCACGTCGTCGTTATGTGGCAACATCAGAGCTTAGTGCATTACTGCAACTCGTGCTGTATTTCAATTTTGTTGTTGCCATTCTGAATTCTGCTGCAACAGTTTTGTTTTGCCCTTTGACCCTCCCGTTTGGACTCAGCAATATCATTCTCTTTTTTTTTTTTTTTTGCATACTTCATCTCTCTCTGTCGAGAGATGGAAGCTGACAGGATGTCAGAGAGTTGCCATCGCATTGCCATGGCAGCCTTTGAGACTGCGATACCGAAATGAAAACCAAACAAATGCCACGCAATTTCCCCTCTCCCCCTCTCTCCCCTCTTCGTTTGTCAATTCCCTCCCTCACTGTTGATTTAAAGCACAAATTGCGAATTGCAAATTTCGCGTTGCGATGCAGTTAGAAAAATTGCGTATACGCTACGTAAAACGTAACAACGCGCGTTACGACAATTTACATTTATTGCCAACCATTTGAAGGAAAATGGGGTGAAAAGTGTTCGGGGGAGAGAAAAAGGCGCTTGAAATTGCTGCCAGCTTCTATTATATTGTTAAGCTGACATTGGCCTCAGTTGACTGCTTGCTGATGGTTGTTGTTATCGTTGTTGTTGTTGTGGCATACACAAACACTTGGCATGAATTATGGATGGGAAAAGGGGGAATACAGAAAAGGAACACGAAATACGGAATACAATGGCAGATAAGCTGTCAACGGGTTGAGAGTTGCCAATTTGTTGGCTCATTGTTGGTTTCCCGCCATTGCTGACATTTTCGAAGCTCAACTCTAGCTGCTATTTACCCTTATCAACGAGTCCTTCGAATAAAAGTATCCATTGGAATTTTAATTTAATAAATAAATACATTTAAAAAAAAAAAGAGTTGTAATTAATACTTATTTAATTACCTAATTGTTGTAATTGAAAATCTACTTTTAATTGCGAAGTCAACTATATTAAATATTATCAATTATTTGAATTGGTTTGCTGGCTCGAGGCAAACCAACTCAAATTTAAACAATTAGAAAGGTCGCCAAATAATCGCATTATCAATTATATTTTAATTATGATATTAATAAAAGTATTCTTTGGAGTTGTAATGTAATAAATAAATATATAAAAGAAAAATTGATTTTAAATTAATACTTATTTAATTACTTAATTGATGGATATTGAAATTTATTATTAATTGTATTGTGTGATGTATTAAATATGATTTAGGGCTAAGTTTTTAAAATAAATATAAGTATTTAAAAGTATATACACCAACAATAATAAAATAATATAAATAATATAAGTTTGTAAACTTGATTTACAAAATTTAATTACTATTTGTGTCTGTGGCAAAAAATTATTTCAGTAATTGTGACTCTTTATTATAATTATTTAAGTAATTGTGTGTAAATAGTGTAATTATTTGAGTAATTAAATTATTTATAAACTTTAATTATGTCATAAATTGTAGTTACTTGTGTATTTTAAGTTGCCAGCTACAATTACTGTAGAGTATTCGTTAGTCTGTCTGTCATTTCATTCATATTTTATGTTTGTTATGCATAATTTGTTCGTCCTTTGGTGTACACTAAAACCCACCCATAGCAAACCCAAGGACATTAACCCAACTCACTTTCGCATAATGAAATTTCAACGAGGCGACGAGACAAAATTTATGAGGTTTACAAATCATTTTTCATGCGAAGCAGAAACAGAAACAAAAGCCAAAGGCAAATTTGTTGCAATGCGGGAAGACAAAGCTGTTAATTATTTTGTAGCCTATTAACAAAAAGCAGCTCAGGGATCTCTGGAGAATGGGGAAGGTCGGCAGATCTTCTCTAATCTCTTCGCTTCTCAGCTGTCTCATCGCATATGCGTTAGTAGCGAGGACAAATGCACTCGACACTTTTGGCGCAACAATTTCCGGCTGTTGCAGTTTGTGTCACTTTGTTGTCATTTTCTAGGCCGCATTATTCCCCAGCCTTCCAGTTGGAATGCCTGGCGCCATTTAGAAGGCACATTAATCAATTTAAGCGTCAGGAACAGCAACAGCAGCCAAGCGAAACCGAAAGCCAAGTCTAGTATAAGGCCAGTTCATGTAAATTATAACGGACACAGGAATTCATCTGTTTCTCCAGCCATTTCTCTCTGTCTCTCTCTCTCTCTTGCGCTCTGTTTCTCCATTTATTTCTCCTTGGCTTCTTCTCGGTCTGCGTGTTTAGTTTTGTGTGGTGCAATTTTTGGTCTGGCGCCAGTTAAAAACTTAATTAAAACCATAACAAAGCAAAGCCAACAACAGTTTGTTTGCCAAACTTGGCTATAAAATCTTTGGCGCCCAACGTGTGTTGCCCTCTCTACCACAAATAACTCTAGATAAATGAAAAAACATTTTCATTTACACACATGTTCAGCATTTAGATGCAATTAAAGTGCAAAATGGGCATCAGAATGAATGAAAATGAAAAGGACTCATAGATTCTATTCTTACAGCGGGAATAGAAGAAAGAGGAGATTTCGAGGGTCTAAAAACGTGTCGTTGTTTCTTTTGTGCATTTGAAATTTAATTAACACTCACCCACACACACACAATGACAATGACAACAAGTAATAGAGAGCAAAAAACGACAGTGAAAAAACTAATAAAAACTCATTTCAAAGAGTTTTTGATGAGGCCAAAAGGACGAGACAAGGAAGTGGATACAATACAGACTAGATAAAGTACACAGAAATAAAAGCATTCTTAAACTCGAGATATAAATTAACTGATTTTAGCTTTAATTTTTTAAGTATGTATTCAGGATATAATTATTAAATTAAGACAATATGCGGATAAAATGGCAACGAATCAATATTTAAAAGTCAAGAAAACCTTAAAAATGTAATCTAATTAAAAAGTAATTTACAGAACTCCGAAAATCAAAATATTGCTGAGAAAAAACGTGTTTAAATCAAGTGTTTTGTTTGGTTGAAGAAATTGCATTGGATTGATATTATCCTGGAATCCCGTGTATTTTTTTCTGTGTAGAATAAGAGAGAGGAAAGTGAACAAGGAGATGACAGGACAAGAGCTTCCGCTTTGGCGATGGCTGCTAATTCAGCGCCTGTTGCTATTGTCAGAGCAAACGAAATGAGACGAACTGTTGCAAGGATGCAGCAAGGATGCAACAAGGATACCAGCTGCCGGCTTTTGTCTCAGCTGTTGCCATATTTTTGCTCTCGTTGCCATACAACTTTTATACTCTAATGAATGTCAACTTTAAGGGGGAAACTTTTTTTTTAGTTTAGCTGCCTTTAAAAGTCGAAATTAATCAGGCGAAAAGTTACTGGTCAAGTTTAATGGGCAATTATGAGAGCTATTTAGATAGATACTGCATTAAATGCATAGTTTGAGCATTAATTAAAAGCCATATTCGCTTTATGGCCAAAACAAAACGTCATCAAATCTTTACGGCGAAAAGCGAAAGAGCAATAAAAACAGAAATGTTTGGAGATGAAGATTGAAGAATGATTGTGGAGCGGAGCGAGCAAATTGAGGGAAATTGAAAACCGACATAAATGAGAAAAGGGAGGAGAGAAAAATCAGCGAGAGACAAAATGAACAAAACAATTTGAAAGCCATAGATAAAGCACTTTGCTTGTTAACATTAAAGTAGTTAAACTCCAAGGACTTGCTCGACTAAATCAAGCGTTAAATTTGTGAACTTGTTGCCAACATTTTAAGCACTTAACGAGGCACACAATCCCTGCCCCCTTTGGACACGCCCCCCTTTTACCAAAGAGACAAACAGACAAACTGCAGCTGTTCAAAATTAAATCCTCTTTCATTATTTATACGCTGTGATTTTCAACAGGCAAAATGTCTGTCTATCATGCTGGAGTTTCCCTCTCTCTATCTCTCTCTCTTTTACTCCGCCTCTTTCTCTCTCTCTATGTTGTAGTCATGTTGTCTGTTAGTTGGTCCAAATATTTGCAGCTATCAACAGTTTTCCATTGGACTTTTATGAACATTTTTGACGATTTCGATTTTACAAAGTCAATATTTACACATTGCTTCCTATTCAGAGTCCTTTCCATACTACTCTCTCTCTCTCTCTCTTTTCCGCTCTTGCTGTCCTGCTCTATTGGTCACAGTTTATTGGTTGTGCAGTTAACCAAAAATAAATCGCATATCGGATTCTCCCGTTTGGCAGCAGCACATAAACCGCTTAGCACAAAAATTACTCATACGTCAAGTGGAACCAATTGAAACGCAGATTTTTCTTTTTTCCCCTTTTCCCCATTTCCATTCCCATTGCAGTGGCTGTTGACCCAGTTCATCATTCCTGGCCAGCATCATCATCTGCTCCACTTTATGGCTATTTTTGCAGCTACTTTTTTATTTATTTATTTTTCTTTTCATTTTTTTTATTATTTTTCCTCTGTCATTTTCAATTTGGCTAATCGACACTCTGCAACTCGCCGTGCTTCCTCATTGTTGTTTAGCTGGATCCTTGCAATTGTTCCAGATAGTCACGTGGTTTGGCATCTCGCTAACTAACTAGCTGACTGTCTGTCCATCTGTCCATCAGCCCGTTTGTCTGTTTTGCCCCACCAACAACTGCAGTGACCCACATAGAAAGCCAAAGCCAAAGCCAAAGTGAAAACCAAAACCCAAAAAACCACACTCAAAAGTAATGGTGAGCCAAAACAGAATACACTAAAATCGAAAACAAGCCGCAGCTCAGATACTCTAATTCTATGGAGTTTTTAAGGATTTGAGTGTATTTAAAAAATCGAGCAAGAAAATGGAATATATATGGAATATTTGATGTCTATTTTAAATATTATTGCAGATCACTGCAAGTTTTTTTATGTTATAATAAATTTGTACTTGCTTTAAATATTTAAAATATGAATATGAACAGCGTTTTATGGAAATTTTTAATTTTATGACAATTATAACTTTGTAATGTAATATAACGATTGTATTCAAATTAAGCTTCGATGTATAACATATTATTAAATATATATCATACAAATATTAAGGTGAGATATTAAAGATATTTCTCAAATCTAAAATTTAATGATGTATGGTGTATATTCGCCAACAAAAATAAATTAGCAGCAAAAAATTATTATATAAATTTTAAACAAAAAACTTAACCCTTTTTTCGTTTCAGTTTTTAATTTAAATTTAATATTTATTTAATTTGTGGTATAATTTTAATTTAGAGTCATTTTTATTTTAATTTTTGAACTCTTAATAAATACATAAATTTATAAAAGGTCATGCATTAACAATGCATTAAAGCTCCATAACACCCTCTGAAAAGATAAAAACCATAGTAATATATTCCGAAGCTGTCAGTTAAGCCATTTCATAGCTGGGTTACCAAAGCTGTTACCAATTGTTAATACCCCAACCGGAATTTGAGTAACAGTTTTGTGGTTCGGCTGGGATTACATAAAGACCACACAACGAGGGTCGCCTCGACCACAGGAATTAATTGAAAAGCGAAAGCCGAAAAGGCGCTGAAAAGTATGCAATAGTTTCACTTTTCTATTTAAATTGCAACTGCAACATGCTGCATAATTCAAAGGCTGTGTTGCCTACTTAGATAACAGCATCTAATTATATTTGTATGAGGCAGGGTGGCAACTCTGCCCCATCAATTTGAAGTAGTTGCTGCAAATCTAGCGCAAGGCTGCAAGCAAAAATTCCAGATTTCCCCCCATTTGGCATTTCTCAACTAATTCGACGAGCAGCCAATTTGAAGCCAATTGCGAATGTGAACAGCACAGAAAAGTTGTTCAACAACTCGACAACTATGTAAGTGAGTGGCAACAACAACAACAACAATAACAACTAAATAGAACTGCAGTTGCAACAACTGCAAAAAAGAAAATTGCTTGTACATTGAAATTGAATTATTTGTTGAAATTGTGCTATGAAATGCGCTTACAAAACTCGCATCAACTTGCAACAACAGCAACAACAACAATAACATCAAGCAGCAACAACAAACATTACTTCCACACTGATCAAAAAGATTCTGAAATCAAGAGTTTGCTCTTAAAACTAAGATTTTTGAGAACATACAATTTTTAAAGTTAAAAGGAAAACACATATTGATTTTAAAAACATTTCAAATAAGGCCAAATACTTATTTATAGACCAAACAGTTTCAAATACTCAAGACAACAAAAGAAAATTAGGCCGGTTTTAAAATTATAATATTTTTATTGTTTTATCTATATATGTATATAAAACTCTTTCTCCTGACTCACTGACTGACTCACTGAAACATCAACGTGTAAAAAAGCTAAAAACCTTTGGCGTTTTGCGAAATTCCACCTGTAAGTGGGTCAAATTCAGGTCAGAGGTCAGGGAATTGCTTTGTTTGAAAAACTTTTTTGTTTCTTAAGATATCTTAACGAAAATTATTTTTGGGACTGTATCTTACATTCTGATTCTATTTATGTTTTTTATTTATTTTTATTCTCATGTAAAGAAATGCGAATTTTCCGATTAATATTTTTAGTATTAATAATTTTCTCTTAAAATGGTCTTATTTTAAGAACAAAATATGTAATATAAATGTTCTTGATTTTCGAAGTTGTTCTTTTTTTTCAGTGCACAGCTTTTGTTTGGTGGCACATGTGTGTGTGTGTGTGTGTGACAAGCTGGGGGCGTGGCAAGAGGCGCACTCGACTCGTGCATATTTCAAAACTAACAACTGTTGTTGTCCTTTGTAGTTGTTGTTGCTGTCGCTTTTGTGCAGCCGCTGGTCGAAAAGCTGTTAAAAAAAAGAAGCAGCTGAAAAGTTTTCTCTATTTTTTTTGTAGCCATTTTTTTGTTCGAGTTAAAATTCGCCGAGCGGCCACTGAAATTGATTACCGATAACGCCAAAAAGGATAATGGACTTTTGTCCAGCTGCAGCTGCAGGACAACAACAAAAAAAATGGGAATATATAGTGGCCAGAGGCAAGCGGAAAGGAATATGAACAATCCGGCGGCAAACTAACGAAATGTTCAAAAGGAAACAAGCAAAAAAGTGCAAAAAAAAAGTATAAAAAAAAAGACAGGAAAAAGTTGAAAATATGCTTCACAGGGCCAGAGATCGGGAATTGGAAAATGCTGAGGCGAAAAATCAAAAAGGACTAAAAGGATGCCACAGTTGCCACACAGCGAGAGCATATTGCATCACACCACAGCAGAGGAAAAGCCAACTAGGAGGTAGACAAAGGCGATTATGGGTTGGGTTTGGGTTTTAGTTTAGCTTGAGCTCATGAGAAGCGCGGAGAGAGGCGCCTGACTTGGCAACAGCTGTAGAGATTCACATGCTGCTTAGTTTAAATACTTAACAGGCAACTAGTATGCAAAAATATTGAAATCTGCTTCGAATTTTATTTTTAATTCTGTTAGGAAGGAAATTGTGAAGCTAAAAATAATTAAACTATAGATGCCAAAAGAAAGATATGAAAATTGTCCAATTTTTCTCAAACTAAATTAGTAAATTTTACTTTTGTATTCATTGTTAAGTATACTCTGCAATTTTCTAATACCTTACTATTTATAATATATATTTAAATTCAATTTTTAATGTATTTGCAATTATACATATTTCTTAACTTGCAATTATTTTATTGCCTGTTAAAGTGACGTTAACAGCCTACAGTTAACAGAGCTATGTAAACTTACAGCTGAAATACAGACCATGTTTAATTTTTCACTTTCCGGAAGATATTTCGGAAGTAAAAATATCTTTAATCTGTTCTTATTTAATTTTGTAATAATTTTGAGGATTAAATTTAATTTTAGTTGTTGAATTTAAGTCCGATAAAGTAAAAAACGATAGTTTTCAAATACTTATCCTAAATGTCACGTGTAAAATACCTTTTATAAAATGATGTTAAATAAAAAGTGAAAACCGAAACAGCCCTGATACATATATATTTTAATTATATATTTTTTGTGGTTTTTTCTGTCATATTTTCATACACAAAACGGAATTGTACTAAAAGAGTTTCTGTTTTCACTGCGGTTTTATTGGCTTTACGGAAATGTGCGCCTTTAACCCTTTGTTCACAGAAATTTACATTTGGTCAGCAAAGTGAACAATTTGCTCGAGTTATTTGTGTAAAAAAGAAAAAATAAAATGCTGAGCATGAATTCAGGGGGGAGGGGAATAGAGGAGGGGGCAACGTTTGGTGATGGCACATTATTTGCATAGCTCATAATTATGCAACGGACTCACATGAGGCAACATTTGGTTGCCTGGCCATTGGCCACATCCGTTGCGTGCTCAAGTGCAAAAGATTTTTCCTGTATTATCTGGAAAAGCAAACACAAATGAGAGGAGAGGAGAGGGGAGAGAAGAACGCGGCGACAGAGTTTTGGCAATTTGTAACATTTTGCTCATTACACACACAATGGACAAGATATTCATGTGTGTTTGTGTGTGTAGGAAAACTTCCGTTTGCATAAAAATGGCGCCAGTTAAGGGTAAAAAAGAAAAAATAAAAAAAATAAAAAAAGAAGAAAGCGAAAATCTAATAAAACATGTTTTAAAAAACGAAGTAAAGCAGCGTGCACAAGAGAAGTGGCATTCAGCGAAGCGAGAAGAGAAAGAGAGATAGAGAGGGGAGAAAGAGGGGAGTGGAGTTTCCGGGGCAAAGGGAGAAGTAGCAAAAACACACAGCGTGTTTAACGAGCCATTTGCTGCTTTGGCGCTGAACCTGCTAATTGAATTAGAGGCGCTGCAGGATGTTGAACAGGAGCTGAAGCAACAGAAGGAGCTGCAGATGGAGCTGGAACTGAAGCTGGAGAGGAAGGGAGTACACTGATAAAAAAATAAAAGGTTCTAAAATCAAGATTTTTGTTTTTGAACAAAGAATTTTGGCCGAGAACATAAAATTCCTAAAGTTAGAAAATACATCTTGATTTTAAAACCATTTCAAATAAGATCAAGTTCTTATTTATACACCAAACCGTTAAATTATTATTCTTAAGAAACAAAAATTTTTCATATTTAAGGTTAATTTGCATCCGATGGCAGCTATATGATATAGTAATCCGAAGTTTTTCTCAGGTGGAATTTCGCAAAACGTCGACTTATTGCTTGATGAAATTGTCCCATCTATTTTTTTTTAAAGATGTAATTGTTCTGGATTTTAGAAATTGATCCTTTTTTTCAGTGTAAGAGAAGAAGCAGCAGGGGGAAGGGAAAGAAGCTGTAGCAACTCCAACAACAAAGATTGCGGGTGCCCTCTAAACGCTTTGGCATGCCACATTCCACATGCCGCATGCCTTCGGCTTACTGTTTTGCCCGCAGGATTCAATTAAGTGTAAGTGCGGCACACCCTCACACACACACACTGATAACAGGGTGTGTGTCTAGTGATATCAAAGGCCATAATATTCGAGCACAAAGCGCTGCAACAGTTTCCACTACACACTCGTCTTTTGTCTAATGAGTTAACTTGGCTTAAAGATAGCAAAACTTGCCGTCAAATATTGCGGCACTTGCCACAACAGATTACTACTGTGCCACATCAGTTGTGATAAGCGAAACGTTTGACGATTGAACGATAAAAATGCGTAAAAGCTGAAAATTTCCAAGGGAAAAAACCAAAAGTACAAGGAAAACCCCAAGGCAATAAGAGTATAATACGAAACGCCTCTTGTCAAATCAATCGAGAGAGGAAAATTGTGACTAACTTAATAGACCCTGCACTTTTCTTAATTACAGAGTCTAACAATAACAAGAGCAATTTTAAAGCCATATACCTACCACACATAGTAAATATGTTAGTCCCGATGAATATATATAAAAAAAAATGTTATGCAGGAAGAAGAAGAGAACACAGACGTTACAAATTATTGTTAAATTGTTGGTTGAAATATGTATTAAGAGTATCTCGTAGTCGGCTCTTTCAACTTGAGCTTTCTTAATTTATATTATTAAAATATTGCTATACTTTAGATTATTTGTACAGTTTACAAATGATTATCCGACATCATTATGAGATAGATTTAACAAAATAAACATGTCAGAGTTGTTAATTATTTGACACGTTAATGTCGTGTTAATTGTTAATTGTATAATTGCAAACTGATAAGTCTGTTAGGGTTTTATGGGTATATAAGGGCGCTATTTTTCTCTTTTTTCATTATTCATTGCAGTTTGCACTCCCAGGAACAATACTCCATTGGGGTTGTCATAGTACTATAGTAAGTTGTAAGTTTTTCAGTATTTAGACTTTATTTCAAACTCTCTTTTACAGCGGACTTCGGACTCTTAAGTCACATCCCTATACGGTCCCCAAGATATCTTTTATTAAGGCTAAACAAAATTATTATAAGGAGTTCTAATATGGTAATACTGCTCAACTATACTGATAATTGGGGAAGTCCAGAACAATGGCCCCAAAAAACAGTATGTAGTCGAGCATTGTGTGATTACCACTAAAGGTATACCAGAAATTCTGCCAGAAGTTACATATGGTAAAGTCATACTTTGTATGATCTTTGTTATAAAGGTCCGATCTAAGTTAAAGCTTGGAAGATTTAATATATGAAAATATATAATATAAAATAAATAAGAAGAACAAAAAAACAAACCAAACTCTAAAAAACCGTGTTTTTCCTTAAATATACTTGAAATTACAAGTTTCTCATAATTATTTAAATTAAAGATTAATGTGAAACTTTTTAAACCTTAAGAAATGGCAAAGAATATAATGGCTTTGGGAAAATATAATATATATATTTTTGATCCATTTATTTTTGTTCGTCCGTCCGTCTGATACTAAAAAAAAACAATGAGAAGAGGAATTTTAAGGCTATAAAGTTGAGTTAGTAGAAATAATAAGTATCGTAGTCTCGATGTATCCTGAGATTTTCATCTCGATCGGATTATAAACTCAGAAGATATTGAAAAAACTATAAGCACTATAATAAAGACTTTACACTTTTCAGCGTCACTTTTGGGTATGAAAAAAACAAAAAGTTGCATAAATATTAATAATAAATAAATAACAAGTTTAATTAAGCAAATTAGCTGCAAAATATAATAATATATATAAACAAACGAAAATAAAATACACAAAAAAGTTGTGAAATAATTTCAACCGCAAAAATGGCAATTATTCAATTATTAACAAAAAAATAACCAAATATCAATTAATTGTCATTAAAAGTACAAAGATTACCCTATAATTAATATATGTTCAAAATAAACTTTTAATTTCTACAATATATTTGTTTTTGTTTTATTTTCTATTATAGTTATATATCTTTATATATAATATATATGCAAGATGTTAAATCCTCAAGGGACTATCTTTGATATCGCCCTTGCAACAATGGTCACACCCATTGTGGCTTCACCATTATATATAAATATTATTTTATATGTACCTTCTGCTATCATTTCTGGCATACCTTTTCCGGTAATCACACAACGTTCGAATACATACTTTTTTTTGGGCCATGAACTTTGTTTGATTTCTTCAAATGTCGGAATATTGGAGCAGTGTCCTATATTGGGATATATTAACTGCCTATAATATTTTTGTCTGACCTCAATAAAAGATGTTTTTGGGATCTTATACGGTAGCGGTCTGAAATCATCCTCGTTTCCACTTGGACTGCGAAACGCATTTATTTCGATCTGTCAACAAGATTAGATTGGTCAAAGATATGAGAAAAGTCAGTGATTGAGTAGAAATTACCACATCATTATCTTTCACGTCGAAATTCCAGTCAATTGTCAGTGAATAGCTTAAATCATTACGCTTTGAATGCTCCACTTTACCCTCAAGCCAGATTTTGCTCTCGTCACTGCTGGAAGTGCTAATGGAAATAGGTTCATAGTCCCAAGTCCGCTAAAGGTGAAAGTTTAAATAACAGTCTTAATACAGAATAATTTTAAACTTACCAAACACTCACAGCCCCAAAGGAATATCGGTAGGATGCCTAGGAGTTTAAACGGCAATAAAGAATGTAGAAACATTTTAAAGTTGATGTGACAAATTAGGGTAAAATAAGGCCCTTTATATACCGATAAAACCCTAAGAGATATCGGTTTTCAACTACATTAATAATACACCTGCAGTCACTTTACGTGTCAAATAATTAACAACTCTGACATGTTTACATTGTTAAATCTATCGCTACATTATGTTGGATAATCATTTGTAATTAAACTCTACAAATAATCTTCAATATTTGTTTACTTTAATAATAATAATTAAGATAGAAATGAACTACCCATAATAAATATGTGGTATGTTTATTCTGTGTTCGTTTTAACAACCTAACTTATCATTATTATTTAAGAATTTAACGTCAATTAAAATGCAGTACAAACAACAAATTATAAAATAAAAAAAAATATTTTAAAATTAAAAATATATTTATATAATTTCAAATATATTAAATAGAAATTTTAAACTGAAAAGGTATTGAAATGAAGAAGAGGAAAAAACTCAAACAAGTTAAAATTTTTTAATTTAATTTAGTAGTAGTGAATTGCGTTTCATTCCTAAATAACATAAGAACACAGGACAAACATGTGACATGTGACATGTGACATATGTGACATGAGAATTGAAATACGTATTTATTATGGATATCTTGAAGTCGAGCATTCTTTTTGCTTTTTTATTATTAAAATATTTTAGATTATTTGTACAGTTTAATTGCAATTGATTACTAAACATATTCCACCGATAAATCTAGTAATATAAACATGTCAGAATTGTTAATTATTTGACACGATAAATTCGTGTGATTTCATTTTGATTAGTGTAATTGAAAACCGATAAATCTCTGAGGGATTAATGAGTATATAAATTGGGCCAATTTTCCCTGATTTTTTCACATCAACTTCAAAATGTTTCTAAATTCTTTATTGCCGATTACACTCGTAGGAATGCTACTGATATTCTATAGGGGCTGTGAGAGTATGGTAAGTTTTAAATATTTTTCAGTATTTAGACTTTCATTCAAATTCTCACTTACAGCGGAGATGGGACTATGAACCCATATCCATCAGCACTTCGAGCAGCGACGAGACCAAAATGACGACTCAGTCAAAAATTGAAAGATCCAAACACAATGATTTAAGTTTCTCATTTATTATTGACATTGGGTACGAAATGAAAGATGATGATGTGGTAACTATTACTCAATTACAGACTTTTCTCATTTCTCTGACCAAAATTATTCTTGTTGATAGTTCGAAGTGAGCATTTTTCGTAGCCAAAGTGGCCATGATAATGATTTCACCCCGTTGCCGTATGCGATTCCTAAGACAACTTTTGGGGAGGTTAAACAAAAATACTATAAGGACGTCATATATGGCAATATAGGACACTGCTCTAATTTTCCGACATTTGAAGAAATCAAAAACATTCCATTACCCAAAAATAAGTATGTATTCGAACGTTGTGTGATCCCCGGTAAAGGTTTACCAGAAATTTTACCAGAAGGTATTTATAAAGTTATTTATAAATATACTGGTGAAGCCGTATTTACTATGACCGTTGTCGCAAAGTTGAGATCTAAGATAATCCCTTGAGGATCCTTTGGATTAAAACCCAATATTTAAAAAAAAAAATTAAAATATATCAAATATGAATTTAAAATACAAGAAAATTAAGTATATAATATATATTTACATATTTTTAAAACAATGTCTCGAAAATTCAAAAAAACAAATAACACAAGGTTTTTTTCGATAATTTGTTCTACAAATTAAAACATAATAGTATAAAAGAATTTATATAAAAATGACTAACGATAGTTTCTAAAATCTAAATCTAGTCTAAAATACTTCCCGATGTTTTTTGCAATTCAAATCTATGTATATATATACATATAAAACAACTTGATATACAAGAAAATAAAGTAGAATCCTACTTAAAAAATGTTTGGAAATTTCAGACTCAAAAGCAGGGGACTCCGCCCCCTACTTACCATATCCCCGTATTGCTTCGCTCGCGGTGAGGTGCAGCTACAGTCGAGTGTACTCGACATACTCAACCTGTTACATACATTCTGACAAGCACATTATACACTTTTCTGCCCATTTTAAATGGTCCCGCGGTATACAAATTAAAAAAACAAATTTTGAAAAATTTAACAAGTACTTCATTTTTAATTTGAAGTAGTAGTAGTGAATTGCGTTTCAATCCTAAAGAAATTAAAAACACAGAATAAACAGGGACTCGAACCCAGTTATATTAAAAACTGAGTCTCTAAATGTGTGACATGTGAGTTGAAATACGTACATATTATGGGTAACTGGAAGTCGTCCATTCTCAACTCGAGCATTTTTTCTTTTGAATTCTTTTAGATTATATTTACACTTTAATTGCAATGGATTACTAAACATATTCCACCGATAAATCTAGTAATATAAACATGTCAGAATTGTTAGTTATTTGACACGATAAATTCGTGTGATTTCAGGTCTATTATTATTAGTGTAATTGAAAGCCGATAAATCTCTGATGGGTTTATGAGTATATAAATTGCGCCACTTTAACCTGATTTTTTCATGTCAACTTCAAAATGTTTCTAAATTCTTTATTGCCGTTTAAAATCGTAGGAATCCTACTGATATTCCATCACGGCTGTGAGAGTAAGGTAAGTTTTTAAATTGTTCAGTAAACTTTAAACTCTTATTTAAACTCTCACTTACAGCGGAGATGGGACTATGAACCCATATCCATCAGCACTTCGAGCAGCGATGAAAGCAAAATGACGACTGATTCAAAAATTGAAAGATCAAAAAAAAATGATTTAAGTCTCTCATTTTTTATTGACATTGGGTTCGACATGAAAGATGATGATGTGGTAACTATTACTCAATTACAGACTTTTCTCATCTCTCTGACCAAAATCATTCTTGTTGATAGGTCGAATTAACCATGCTTCGTAGCCAAAGTGGTCTTGATAATGATTTCACCCCGTTGCCGTATGCGATCCCTAAGTCAACTTTTGGGGAGGTTAAACGAAAGTATTATAAGGACGTCATATATGGCAATATAGGACACTGCTCTAATTTTCCGTCACTTGAAGAAATCAAAAACAGTCCGTTCCCCAAAAAACTGTATGTATTCGAACGTTGTGTGATCCCCGGTAAAGGTTTACCAGAAGTTCTACCAGAAGGTATATATAAAGTTATTTATAAATATACTGGTGATGCCGTATTTACTATGACAGTTGTCACAAAGTTGAGATCTAAGATAATCCCTTAAGGATTTAAAAACAAACACACATACATATATGAAGAAATACAACATATATTACAAAATATACATAAAATAAAAATAAAATTTGAAAATTCTTTTTTAAAGTTAAAAGTCCAGAGCATCTAATTGAATTAAAAACTAATATTTAAAAAAAACAAATATATCAAATATGAATTTAAAATTCAAGAAAATAAAGTATAAAACATATTTATATATTTATGTACCTATTTACATATGTATTTATAAAACAATGTCTCTTAAATTCAAAAAAAAACCAAATGATTAAAGTTTTATTTGATAATTTGTTCCAATAATTCAAAAAAAAATATATATATAAATCCATATATATACTAGGGGGCTCCGCCCCCGGCTCGCTTCGCTCACGGAAATGAAAATTATTTATGTTAACCTCTAGTATGAGTTTGGTTGAGATATCTTAAGAAACAAAATAAATGTTCATTTCCTATGGCAGCTATAAGATATAGTTATCCGACTGTGCCCAAATTTGGTCAGAATGTAAGAGATAGTCCCAAATACCCAATCTGTGAGTTGGGTTTGAATATCTTAAGAAACAAATTAGTTTTTTTCGTACTAAGTAATTCCCTGAACTTTGATCCCAAGTGTGACCCACTCACAGGTGGAATTTCACACACGTAAAACGCCGTCTTAATTCACGATAAAAATATCTCATCTATGTTGTGTGAAAATTTCAGCTTTTTACCATTAGCCGTTTGGGCTACACGTCAGTCAGGTCAAAGAGTTTTATCTAAATCGACAATTAAAAAATTAAAAATTATAAAAGGTTTTTTCGATAATATGTTCTACTAATCCCAAAAAAAATAATTTTATATCCTTATAAATAATAGTACAAAAGAATTTTTATAATAATGACTTACGATAGTTTCTAAAATGTTTAGCGATGATTTTTGCACTGACGTCTCCTTAAATTGTGTCCATTAGTCTGGCTTATCAGTTCTCTGAGTATTTTTTAAGGCCGCGTTTTCACTAAAAAGGATTTGGTAAGCGGTAAAAAATGACTTTAGTTGTGTTAAGAATAAGCATTAAGCATTGACATTTATTATGAGTACAGGGTATCAATAACATTCCCCCCCCCCCCACACACACACACACGCACACATTGTCGATTGTCATTCATCATTCGATGTTCATTGATAAAAATCAACGTCAAAGCTGAGAGTGTGTGTGTGTGTGTTATGCCACGCCCACTCAAGTACGCCCCCTGATGATGAGCACAGTGACTCAGTTGTTTGTGTTATTACACTTTATTGACCAGAATTCCCACTTATTACTAGAATCGCATTTAATCGATAGCACAGAAATTAAAGTTTTGTAATCGAATTATCCTCAAATGCGAGAAACTTTTAATTAGTTATCGAATGATTTATTTCAACCAATTGACAGCTGAAAGTTGCAACTGCAACTGCGCTTTCAATTTCATTTTCCAAACAGTAAAAAAGAAAAACAATTTTCATCGTTCATCTCTTTCTATGGAATTTATCAACTGAAAGTCACAAAATGGAAAATTGGAAAATTGTTAGCTGAACAGCGGCTAGAGGGGATTGAGGTGTGGGTTGTGAAATTGAGGCTATTTCATTATTAAATTCCAAAAGTGCTTCAAGGCGGCAAAGGACACAGAGAGAGAGGGACAGAGAGAGAGAGGGGTAAGTGACATTTGGCTTTGCCTCGTTGACTTTTACCAAGGAAAGCACAAAAATAAAAAAATCAAAAGTGAAATGAAAAGCTTGGGGAAAATGACTTGAAACCAATCAGCGTGAAAATTGTTGTCGACTAACAAGAAGCAAGGACATACGCAGTTTATGTTCACGTGTCCTTCTGTTTCTATTCATGTGTGTGTGTGTGTGTGTTTAGGTTATTCCGTGTCCTTCTTTGTTAAATTTCTGTAAATTGAGTCATACTTTTGTAATGGCCACTCTCTCAGTTACGCCTCAGGCCTTTCGATTTGTCGCCAACAATTGAAATTGAAAAACTGAAACTGCTCGCAATTCGTCAACTTAAATGCGAAATTAAAGCGTGCATTTTAAATACAACTTTTATTGTATGTGTTGAAACTATTCACTTTTGTTGTTAAAATTTTGAATTTATTTAAAATTTGTGGGTTTAAGTTTTAAATATTGTATTTTTAATGTTTTTAAATTTTAATTTTAAGTAACCTCGGACCTTCTTTACTTTTTTGGCAATATATTACATTTAAAGTAGTAAATATTTCTTTTACAATATCTCCAGTAAAGTTGTATACTCGTAAGTATTTTAGAAGTCCTATTCACTTGTAAGTTTTAAATATAACATTTTTACTTATGCATTTTTAATTAAAAATTTGTCAGCCAATATTTTTTTTAATTTAAAATTTGTCAATTTATACTAATTTAAGATTTTGTAAATTATACTTAAATTAAATTTTGATTTTAAAAAAAACCTTGACATTTAAATTTTAAAGTATAAAAAGTTTGCCTTTGAAAATATATTTTTGATTTTTTCTTATAACACATATTATCTTTAAAGTTTTATGTTATTTAATTAAAACAAAAAAAAATAAATTTTTTTAGTATTTTAAAATTTTAAAAATATTATATTTATAAAATTAAAACAAAAAAAAATCAATTTTTTTTTGTATTTTTAAATTTTAATTTAAAATAACAATTGCCTGTTCATTTAAAAATTCTTTTCCTACTCAAAACATTTTTTTTATTTAAAAGTCTCTTGTGTTTTTTGTATCACAACACGTCCAATTCGCGCACCACGTGGCGTATGCGTAATTTTATTTATAGGCGCCAAACACGTTGGCAGAATAACTCCCCCCTCAAAGCCAGAGCTAAAAATACCAACGCAAAACGCACGCAATGTAAACAAAAATCTAACAGAGCGACAGATAGAAAGAGAGAGGAAGAATGAGTGACAGAGAGAGAGAGAGAGAGAGAAGCTGAGGCAGCAACAGTGTGACGTGAATTGTGACCAAGTCAATTTAAAGGCGCCTGCGCCGCCAACGACGCGATAACTGTTAACAACTGTTACCAGTATTTTTGCTGCTGCTGTTGCTGCTGCTGCTGCTTCTTGGCCATGTCAGAGCTTTGGTCACATGCGAGTTTCAGTTTCAGTTTAGTTTTGGCAGCGAGCGCAGCACAACGTCGAAGTTGTTGCCAGCATTTCTTGAAGAGACGAAAACATTTCATGCGCGCTCAATCAAAGTGTAAGTGTGTGTTTTAGTTTGTGTGTAAGTGTGTGCCTGTGAGTGTGTAAGTGCAAATGTGTTGTAACGTAATCAGCTTGAAGCGTCAAAGTGTCATAATGCTTAATTAAATACAACCAAAGGTGACAAATAATGTGAGAAAAAGAATGTTGCACATATATTTTTATGTATATTTGAGAAACGCGCGCGCTGCTTAAAAATCAATGAAAAGCGAAAGTGAAAACACACACAGATACAAATACAAATACAGATACAGATACAAATACAGATACAGCGCACAGCTGCTCAAAACGCGCACACACACACACAGAGAGAGTGAAACGAGCTCAAATGCTTTTTTGACGTCATTAATTTGGCCACAAATAAATTTCAAACAAAATTTAACAAATTAGCTATGTAATTAAAAATTATACAAAATTCTATATTAATAAAAAAATTATAATAAATTAAAAAATAAATGTAAAAAAAGTGTTGCATAATCTGCAGGCGCAAACAAAACTCGTGACTTACATAGAGACATACACAGAAAGAAAAAAGCCATTCGAAAATTCAATTTTAAAATTCTTATGGCTTTTTTTAAGTATAAATTCAGGATGTTATTATAAAATTAAGACAATATGCGGATAAAATGGCAACGACTCAACATTAAAAAGTCAAAGAAATCTAAAAAGTTTTATTTAATTAAAGAGAAAATTTACAGAGCACCGAAAATAAAAATATGGCAAAGAAAACTCGTGTTTGAATCAAATATTATGTACTTGGTTTAAGAATATACGGAATAAGCGTACTTGTGACACCAAATTGGCTTTATTTTAACCCGGAATCCCGAATTTTTTTCTGTGTAGAGCGACGGAAATGCAGGCAAAAAAAAAGAAGAAAACTCTCGCTTGATGTCCTTGAACGTTGTTATGCATAAAATGTGTGGCAGACAATGTTGACGCTGCTACAGTCAGTCAGTTTGTCAGTCTGTCAGTTATTCTCCTTTTCTCCCGCTGGCATTGGCACTTGGACTGTGTTTATCTTTTTGCTTTGGCATAAACAAGAATTCACGGCACGCCAACTTTGAAAACAACTCAACATATGAGTGAAGGCAACTCTCAGTTCAGTTCAGTTCAGTTCTGTTCTGTTCAGCTCAGTTGAGTTCATTTCAGTTTCTAGTTTTCTAGGTCGACTTTGGCTTTGCTTTTTTTTTATTTCTGCTGGGGTTAAAGGTTGCATGTTACGTTAGCTTGGCAGCTTTTTTTGCTTGCAGCTTGCGGCTTGCAACGCAATCGTCTTTCCCCCTCTTTCTTTTTCTTTTTTTTTTTGGGTCCTTTTCAACATTTTGCGTAATTGGGTTGCCCAACACACAGCGCAGCTTTGAGTCCTTGAACTGCTTTACACACACACACACACACATACAGATACGCATATAGAGACTATAAACTTGCAACGCCCGAGTCGCGTCACATGTGCAAACAGCTTTAAGTTTATTGTTCCTCTCTTTCTATCTATTTTTCTCTTGATAGCACCGAAAATATGAATTATGAATGCAAATTTCAACTAAATAAATCAATGTTAAGGAAATATTTCAAGACAACATGGAATGCAGAAAAATTCATATTTTAGTCTTAATTATCATTAATTTTATCAGCCAAAAAACTTATATTTACATAATATAAATGATTATTAAATCTAATTGTTTATTTCAATTTTAAAAAATTCCAAATAAATATTAAAGATCAATTTTTATTAAAATGTTACGAAAAAACACTTATTTAATTTGTTTCTAAAAAATTTCAAATAATTATTAAAGATTAAAATATATTTATTTTTGATTTTTTCAATAGAAATAATTAATAATAGTTATTTTTGAATTTTATATTAAAAGTTACAAATAAAAGTCTTTATTTTAAGAATCAAAATAGCTCTTATTTGTTACTTTTATTTTTATTGAAAAAATTAAAAATTATTTCTTTTTCGAATTGATAAAATTACTATTTTTTCGCAACTTATAAATAAAAATGGAAATTGAATTATTATTTAGAATTTTTTAGATTAAAATTAATAATAAGGGTTATATAAATATTTTTTAAATAATGCTTAGATTTCAATATTTATTTTTAGACTTATAACAGTTACGGTCTCTGATTGCTGGCTATCTTTTCTCCCTTTTTAGCTGGGCACTGTCTTAAAGCTTTATGTGTACAGTAGCGTTATTTATGTGGCAAGCAACCCTTTGGGGAGGCATGCTACCCAATGCCCAATGCCCAATGTGCCGGTGCCACAGACCATTAACCAAATTGCCTCAAATGCTTTCAAATGCTCGCAAATACTTTAAATTATTGAAATGCGTAGGCCGCACACAGTTAAAACAAATAATGGCAAAAAAGGCCTTGCCACGCCCCCTTCTCCCATCGTCCTATCGCCCTTGAGGGGCTCATAAATCTTGCTTAGCGGCTAAAATTTGAGAAGTTGCCTTTTTCGTTTTCTGTTTCTGTTTTCTGTTTTTGTTTTGCATTATATTGTGGTTGGTCAAAAGTTCTCCTATCAGGACCCTTACAAAAGGTTGCTTTATCGCTTCTTATATGGCATTTTAATTATTTTAAATGTTGCAAATAGTTAACTCATAAATTCTGGGATTCAAACAGTCTAAAAAACACATTGCCAATTTGTATATTGAAAGCGTGTTTTAATTTATTTGAATATTTATTCATTTATTCATTCAATCCCAATCTATTGAAGCGGACTTATATTTTATTTTCTTTTGCCATTAAAAACACATTTTATATCATTTTTGTTCTCCTTTACTTTGTGTATGGTAAAGCTGGCGCATAAATTTAAATGTTAATTAATAAATGATGATCATAAAATGTTAATCAACATTTTACGCAAGCATAAAGGCTAAAGGAATTAATGAAAACTTTTTTGAAAACTGACGAGAGGATAAAATATGTTAATATAAATTGTTTGTTGCATGAGTTGCACAAAGAACGGGAACGCAGGAGTGTGCGCGACTAGCTGATACCCTGTCAATTATTTTTGATATTTATAACAAATATTTATAACAAATTTATTGACATTATTTTTAAATTTTTTAGACATCTCATTAAATTTTCTACAATTAAATTCTTTATAACATTTGACTAGTTGATACCCTTTACTCATATTATAATTTTAACTATCCAAACTCTGTTCAAAGTAAACTTTTTAATCATCGCTTGACCTTTGGAATGATACAGCATTAAAACTTAGTTAATTATGGAAAAATACATAATATTTATAGCAGTTTTTCAGCATTTTCTCTTGCTGCCCGCTTTCAACTGTTTTCTGAAATTGCCTCTTCAACGACTTTTCTGTTTCTGAAATTGAATTCCCGCACAAATAATTTGCATAATTTGCATTAACAAAAACAGAACGCGATACGCCCAAAAATAGCTCGTCCACAATATTTATACAAACTGCATAAATACATTTGAAATCCAAATTGAATTTTGTGGGTGTTTAATGGTTTTGGTTATATAAATTTCTACATTCTGGTCGGCGGCGATTTGTTAAATAAATTAAATATGCATATTTAAATGACAATACAGAATAATAATGACAAATATTGCAGATACAAAACAAGAACAGTATTTTGTATCTATAGCTGTAAATGTATCTGTGAATATGTATCTGTATCTGTGAATATGTATCTGTATCTGTATTGATAACAAATGTAAACCATTTACAGTCGAAATACAATCGCATTGAGTGTAAGAGCAAATTGTGTTTCAAGTGTTCAAAGGTGCAAAATGCGCTTCTAGGCGTATACGTGATAATTTCCACAGCCAACTCAACTTTACAAACAACAAGAGCAACAAGAGCAACAACAACAATACAACGCATGGCAAAATGAGTGAGTAAATTATATTATCTTGTGTAATTAGAATCCTATTTTAAGTGCCGTCTCAAGAGTTTTGCTCAATTAAAAGTTAATGCAATTAAATGATATTCAATATTGCGTATACGCACTGTAAACTTAATTGGCTGACAACAGTTATGGTCTAAAAAGTTTTTGTGCACAAAAATCATTGTAATTCAATTCACTTAAATGCTACTGAGCATTTAGACAGCAACAACAATGAGAACTAAGCGCATTAGACTTAAATACTTGACAGGCCAGCAGAAAAGCTGCTCCCCCCCACAACATTCCTCTCTATTTATGGCCAAGACGGGCTAAAACAAAAGCTGAAATGTTGCAAGTTGAAGGCAAAATGCCTTCGGGCCGAGAAAAGCCTTTTGTTTGTTCTGTCAGTCAGTCTGTCTATCTGTCTGTCTGTCCTGACTGTCTGTCCTGTCTGTTGTTGTTGTTGGACTAGCAGGGCAATATGCAAGCCGGCTTTTCATTGATACGCTTGTCTGCCGTTCAATGTTTATTGCATATCAATTAGACAAGAGGTCCTGGCTCCTGGCAAGGACCACACTCCTTCTTCTCCAAGTGGCCCCAATTTGTAGCACTTTTGCTACACTGAGAAAAACGATAAACTGCTAAAATCAACAACATTCATCTTACATATTTTGTAAACCGTTTTAATTGCTCTTATTAGGCAGGAAAATAATATTATCTGGTTACTGGAATGGTCCGGCGTAATGTCGATTTTATTGTAATTTGATCTCTTATAAATTTCGTTTAAAAATTTCGATTATTTTGATTTTACTGATTTTTAATAACTTCGCACTGCCATAACTTTGTCAAAACTCAATCAATTTCCACGCGCAATGTAAATTTGAGCACGATTTTACCTCTAAATTCGTTCTTCATTTAAAATTTTTTCATTTTAAAAATTTTAAATTTTCCGAAAAAATCAAAAAAGACAAAGGGGTAACACTATAAATTTTCGAAAAAATTCGATTTTCAAAAATTTTTCAAAATGAACAAAATTTAAATGTAGATCAAATTAAGAGGTAAAATCATGCTCAAAGTAACATTGCGCATGGAAATTGATTGAGTTTTGACAAAGTTATGTCAGTTCAAAGATATTAAAGTTGCTCAGTAGCTGCGACGGCCAGAACCGAAAGTAACCCTTATAAATGAATCGGTTACTAAACGGTTATTTCGGTTTAAAGAGTTTCGGAACAGCGTAAAACATTTTTTTCGGTTACGGTTTCAGTTACGGTTACAAATTTCAATCGGTTTTTATCGGTTAAAGGTTACGGTTTCGGTTAAGGTTTTAATCTCTGCTAAGAATATTAATCTAAAAAATCACATTTCTTACCATAAAAATACAAATCAAAATTGTTAGGAAAATATATGTAAATATGTTATATTTTATGTGTGGTTAGAGTTCGAACTCCACTCTTTCCAAGGAAAACCATTTTAAAGAAATATTTATAAAAATACCAAACCCAAAAAATAATTTATATTTATCAAAATAAAACACCAAAAAAATATATTATAAATTTTAAACCTGCCTAATTTTTTTTTATTTGTGGTTTTTAGTATTGAAGGACATTTATTCTTATATTTGCTTATATATATTGTCTTAAAAAAATAGAATTTCTGATCTTATTAATAAGAACTTGGCTTTATATAAAATTTTCTTAAAATCATGATGTGTTTTCTACCTCTAAACTTTTATGTTCTCGACGCATTCTTAAGGCTAAATATCCTAGTTCTGAGATTTTTTATCAGTGTAATTTGGCAACAGCTGCAGGCAGGACACAGAAACCCCTCCAAGGAATCGACCGCAAAACGTGCGCAAAACTTTCAAAGGAATCAAGGATGTGACTGTCAGGGAGTGTGACTGTCAGTGTGTGTGTGTGTGTGTGTGTGTATACGTGTGTATATGTGTGTATCTGACCTGTCAAAATCCACTTGAGCGTACTATAATTTCCACGCCAAATGAGTTCAAGTAGAGAAGCCGCCAAACTGAGAACTGACAACTACCAACTGCCTTTGCCATTCACAGCCTCTGGGGCGAAGTCACGCGCATGCCACGCCCACTTCCACTCCTTACTGCTCACAGGCTGACGCCTCAATTCGCACGTGTGCGCAATTAAAAATGCAGCTTGCGGTTGTCGGCCAAAGTTGTGACTCTTCTTTTTGCCAACTGCTTGACTTGTCTTTCTGCAAATGCTCCAGTGACATACAAAACTAGTAGACAAGGCTACAATCGAGAGCAAGAACCCGACTAGAAAATACCCGTTACCTAATTTATGATTTAGATGAATATTACTCCTACTCAATTAAAATATATATGTACATTAATTGTATCAATGAATTTTAAATTAGAAGGGCACAAAAATATTGCATATTTTTAGAAACACTTTAAAATCACTTAAATGATCGTAGAGAAAATACGCATCAGTTTTATAAATTTGGAGCCTCTAGCTCTAAAAGTTCCTACAAGACAGGATTTTTATAATTTTTTAAATATAATCTTTGATATAATTAGAACTTGGAGCCTATAGCTCTAAAAGAGGATTCTTTTAAGTTTTTTTATGTAGTCTCTGACATAATTCGAATTTTGGTTTAATAAATTACTGAGTTCAATTCCCATATTAAAATTCCCGATTTAAAATCGATCACGTATTCAGAATGCACTCTATATACTTTACAGGGTATCTCACGCCTCCAACTCGTTTCAACATACATTGCAACAAATATACCCATATTATTTTATAGTATAATAAGTAGAGTGAGTAGGAAGAGGAAAAAAGGAGAGAGAGGGAGGAGGTGAAGAGAAGTTGATGAAAGAAAAAGTGAAGAAGGGGTTATGTACAAAAGGGGAAGGAGAAGCAAAAGCACTGCACAAATTCTGTCGTCTGTAATTAAATTAATGCTCGCCTCTTACAAATTGCATTGAAAGCCACATGGCGTATACGCAATTTCACTTTACTGCCGTCCAGCGAAAACTGCAACAAAGTAGGTAACAAATGACACAAAACAGCAGCAACAGCAAAAACAACAACAACAAAACAACAACAACAATAATAATGCAATTCAGAGCAGAGAAAGAAGCAAAGCGGCTTCCAAATCCCTGACCTGATTTAGCAGCTTCTTCAACTGGCAGCAGCTGCTTTTTCCACTTCAGTTGTTGTTGTTGTTGTTCCCCTTGCTGTTGTTGTTATTTTGTTGCTGTTGCAGTTTTGTTGTTGTTGTTGTTGTTGTTGCATTGGCTTTTGCTTTCCGTTTTGCAGCTACCTTCCTGCTGTTTCTTTTCCTGTTTACTTTTTTATGCAAACTTTCCATTTTTATTTTCCAAAAATGTCGCCCGTTTGTCTGGCCAAGCTAAAAAAAATTCAAAAAAAATTCAAATAGCTCCCTTCTTGCAACTCCCCCTCTATGTATCTGTCCTCATCTTTTTTCACTTTCTGCATTCCCTCTGCCACTTGCAAATGGCATTAGAAAGCGTTTCACTGCTCAACAGCCAAGAGACCAGGACGTGCCCAACTTTATCTGGCCGTGCCCTGAAATGTCAGCTCAAATCTATTTTTAAGAATTTGCAGCGACATAAAAGTCACGTCGACTGCACTTTACACCCTAAGAATTGAATGATATTTAAGCGCAACAGCCCAGGATCCAATTAAATACTTTCTTAATGAATTTATCGTTTTATTAGCATTGAAAAGTTTAGTGCTAATGAAAATCACCTCTCACAAGCATAAAAAAAAGTAATGCTAATGAAATCGACATATTACTAGAATTTAAATATAGTAGTGCTAATGAAAACGACTTTCAGTAGCATTGAAAAATAGTATCGCAAATGAAAATATTTTGAATTGTAACTGAAAAGTGAAAGTAATTAGAAGTTTTGCTTTGGCATTAAATAATTGTAATGTAAAACTCATTTTAGTTAGCATTATAATTGAATACTTGGAGCTATTCACTTTTCAATTATAATTAAAAATATTTTCATTAGCACAACTATTTTTTAATGCAATTGCAATTTCGTTTTCATTAGCAATACTATTTTTAAATTATAGTAAACGTTCGTTACCACTACTATTTTCAATGTTATTAAAATGCCGTTTTCATTACCACTACTATTTTTCAATGCTAGCTAAGATTTCAAAAGCATTACATTTTTCAATGCTAATGTTTATAAGCACAACACTGCAACAGCCTAATCAAAATGAAAGACACTTTATGCATTACAGGGTATAAGAAAAACAATTCCGTCAGCTTTTTAGGGTATTAAAAACACATCTGAAATGTGCACGAAATTCATTCATGTTTTCATTGCGAAGTTTTCTGCTTCGCCGAGTGCAAGATCAGCCCCGATTTTCCGATTTTCAGGTCTGGAGCGACAGTCATAAACATAAACTCGCATTATGCTTTGGCCAAATAAAACTGCAGCCAAATGACACGTACAACTGACGTTAAAGAATATATGTACCAAAAAAAAATAACTGGGTAGCCAAATGAAAATGAAGACAAAGGGGAACAGAAAGGAAAAGGGAATGTGTTTGTGCACATTTTGTGCGATTTACTGCGACTTTGCTTTCGAATTGTTTTGTTTTATTTCGTTGCCTTTTCAGGGCATCGATTTTGTCGCTGACATTTTTGTCTTTGTTTCCCCACAAAAAAATATGTAGTAAATGTAGATAAAACATGAGAGAACAGAGTAGAGAGTAGAGAAAATTGTGTCAATGAAATTGTTGTCAACAGTTTTCCCTTGTTTTATTTTTTATTTTCATTTTTTTACTTATGTTAAAGCTGGCAATTATTTCGAAACAACAGCAATGAAAGTGAAAGAAAAAAAGCAACTAAACTTTAATGCTCTTAACTTGGCAAATTAAAAACTTAAAAGAAATTCCTCTTTTAATTAAAAGCAATTGTTTTGTTTTCGTTTCTTTTTATTTTTTGGGATTGTCTAAAACCTGCAATTAAAGTGAAATTAAGTTTCTTTATAGTTTCTGCTACTAATCGACAAGTAATAAAAAGTTTCTGTTCACGAGGCGTATGTGTAATGTTTTCATTAAAAACAGCAAATGTTTTCATTTCAAATTTTTTATTAAAGAACATGTTATGCATTTCAAAATTGTTTAAAAAATGAAATAAAAATAATTCACAAAAGTTCGGTCGATATAATAAAAATATAAATTGATAGTTTGTATTTAAAATTTTCCTGTTAACAAGGCGTATCTTTTTCACTTACAAAAAAAAGTAACATACTTTTCTGATGTTTTTGAAATGAAATAAAAGTAATACCAATAAGTAGACTATGAATTTCTCTGTGAATTTCTGATGAAGTGAAATGCAATAATTTTGTTTATTTTTAAAGTTTCTGCTGCGAACTGACAGGTGATGGAATATGTCTGATAACGTGGCGTATACATAATGTCTCTTTCATTTACAATTAAAAACAACATTGGTCTCGTTATCGATTTTCATAAAATAAACATGTCATACATTTTAAAAATATTTAATAAATTAAATTAAAATAATAAATAAAGAATATAAATAAATTGGTAGATATAGTTTCTATATATTTTCTGCTGCTAATCGACATGAAATAAAATTTTTCCTGCTCATGTGGCGTATGAGTAATGTAATTTAAATGTTCGACTGCTCATGTAAATTTAATACTAATAATAAATTTAATTAAAATAATGATAATATATGTAAGTGAACTTACATTTTAAAAATGTTTAATATATTTAATTAAAATAACGACAGAGAAATAAGGAATATAAATAAATATAGTTTCGATATATTTTCTGCTGTTAATCGACAAGTAATAAAATTTTGCCTGCTCACGTGGCGTATGAGTTATATATGTCTGTCTGTCTGTTTGTCTGTCCTTTAAATGTTCGACTGCTTATGTAAATTTAATGTTTTTGGCTGCTGCTCAATAAAATGCAATTGCAAATTTATACAAATGTCCTGGAATTATGATTGTGCTTAAATCAAGGAGTCCTTTCCCTGCCTTGGCTGTCAGACCACGTTCACATCGCACATCGCACATTCAATTTAATTGTTGTGTTGTGTATGAAATATGACAAGCGTAAGCAAATGACGCTCTCTCTGTCTCTGTCTCTCTGTATGTCCTGTGTGTCCTTTCTTACGCCGTTTTGTGCTCATTTTTACTTGTACTTGGCAGTACGTGAGGATTTCATTTCGATTGTATTTGCAACAATGGGACGCTCTTAATGGGCAACAACACACATGAATTCGTATCCTTAAACATATACAAGGACATATAAATATATATTTATATATGTATGTATGAATGTACATCCTGTGGATTGCGTTTTATTCACATTCCTTTTTCTTTCCCTTTTGTAATAAGTTTGTAATAATCAGGCACACAGCTGCCTTTGTTTCTTTAGCTTTATATTCAGTATTTGCCTTGGAGTTTCTTTTACTTACGACGTTATCCTGTAGTTATCCTTTGCACAGCTGTGCTACAACAACAACAACAACAACGACCACAAATAAACAAGTTTTGTTACGCTGTGCGTTTTCATTTATTTATTATTTGTACTCTTTTTATTTTTATCCATGCTACTTTTTGTTGCTTTCACATTGGATTTTATAGCCACACGCAATTTACTTTTTATTTATGGCTACGTTCGCTACAACAACAACAACAGCAACCATTAACAACAACAACGACAGCAATCAGAAGAGCTGTAGTAAAACTCTATTTGGATTTTCAGTAAGTTAAAATCGAATAGCGGAAATTCCATAAATTAAATACAAAAGAAAAATCTGTAAAAATTGCATTTAAATTGCAGTCAAAAAGGAAACGAAAAAAAGGTGGAGAGTGAGAGAGAGAGCAGTGTACTCCCTCTCTCTATCTCTCTCGCTTGTTGAACTCATTTCGGAGTCATAAAGTTGGTCACATTCAAATTAAAATTCAACTTTTCCACACGCCTCGAGTGGCAACAGATGCTGACGGAGCAGAAATCGGGGCAGAAGTCGCATTCTCGCTGGGGAAACAGCTCTTTGCCCCCTTGAGGCTGTTTGCCCAGGTTGTTGTTAATGAGCAGAGAGCAACGGAGAGAAAGAGGGAGACCAAGAGAGAGAGAGAGAGAGAGAGCAAGCGTTAATGCACTTTAGGTATTAAGGAACTTCTCATATCTGTTAATCTGCGATCCAGTTGGAATATAGTATATTCCGACACTACACTAGGCCTTTTATAATCTATATCCAAGCAGTAAAGAAATACATATATATATGTAACTAAATCTAAAATTAGATCTAAAAATTGTATTACAATTTTATTTTACTTGTGTTAGGTCTCGTGGTTCGTTTTTTGGAGTCGCCGAGCTGTCACATAATTAGAATTTCAGCTTAAAAATAACTGAGTTCAATTCCCAAAAATCAGTAATATATCTGTCTTGTAAAAATTCGGATATGAGACTGAAAATTCTATAGGTAGCATGTACCGTGCTCATAATAATAAATAATGTATCAGAAAAAATTTATTTTATTTATAATTCAACTAAAGAAAGCGACAAATAATTATTTAATATTTAAAATGAAATTTAAAAAACCAGTAGTGAAAATTGTAATGTGTTTCAGAAATGTAGATCAAGCGAAACACAACCAAAAATTAATGGGTTTTTGGTTTGGTTTGACTTTAAGGAACACCCCTAATTAAAAATAAAATTAACAAAAACTTTTAATTTCAGAATTGAAAAGATAAAAAAGTAAAAAACTCTTATGGGATATTCGAAGCGGGTTCGAGTTTAATTTGTATAACTATATTATACATTTTATATTATTTATATAGTTCGATGGACTGTATAATGCTCCCTTGTTTATCTGCTAAGCGAGTTCAACTTCAGATCTTTGGCTGATTTTTCAGCAGCAACTCCAAAAGTCACTTGAAACTCGCTCTTAGCTCTTGAATTTGGGTCAGTTGCTGAGCATGCACAATGGGAGAAAGGCTCTCGAAAGTATATGGCATAATGGCCAATCCAAAATCGATTCAGGCCAAATCGGTTGCACTTTTCCATACTCATATCTAAACAGACTCTTGAAACGCACACAATAACAAACACACACACACACTCGAACACACACACACCTCCCTAGTGCCTACTTTTAATGCATATGCAGAAAAGTATGCAACGCTTATTTTATGGCCACAATTTTGCGTGTTTTACAGCACATGTGTGTGTGTGAGTGTGTGTGTATGTGTGTGTGTGTTAAATCTGTGTCAACTGCCACGCCCATTACTTTTCCCCTTAACTACTTTGCCTATCCACAATACCAGTTGCATGTTGCATGTTGTGGTGCCTGTTTCGTTGCATTTTCCTGTGACATTTTTGCCACGCTGACATTTTACATTTTACAGTAATTCCCCCTAACTTCACCAGTTTCAGCACCCCCTCCCACCTTGCCACACTGCGGCATCTGTTGAAACTATGCCATGATTAAATTTAACACAATTTGTCAGCAATGTGTTTCCATTTTCTCATTCTCTCTATATATATTTAGTAATCCCGATAACAGATCAGCATGATATATGTATATTATTATTAAATTCTCATACGGATATTTAAACGTATGTAGTTCGCATGTTTGCATACCGCTTGGGTTTCAATTCAAATTTAGCTCTAAAAAGGAATTAATGCTATGGAATTTGTTCCCCATATTAATTGAAATTGTTTGACCACTCCAACTTGCACAAAATAAATGAATATATATCAAATTCAAAGTAATATTTACAAAGATATGTTTAACAATTATTAAACTAATTTAAATTTTTGACTAAATTTTTCTAATGTGAGGTCCCGTGGCTCGTTAGTTGGAGTCTCCAACCTGTCACATAACTAGAATTTCATTTTGAAAAATAACTGGGTTCGATTCCCACACTGCCATGTTAAAATCTGGAATATACCAGTCTGAAAATTATTTAGGTAGCATGTAGCGTGCTCGTATTAATAATTATTTAGTTTAGAAAAAAAGAACAAATGATTTTTTAATAGACTTGATTTTTTTTTATTTTATAATTTTACATTCAATTCTATTAAATAATTATATTTATAATAATATCTATAGTCTGCTAACTAAGAACTCAACTAGTTAAAATTGTGCCTTAGTTGGTGAATAAATTATGAATAAAAACAAATTTATATTTTTACATGTATTAAATACTTTCTTTTTAAAAATCTCTCCCGTCGACTGTCTTCAGATGTCTTTAAAAATGTGCTTATATTTTTTCCTCCATTCTCTTCATTAAGGACCGTTATTTCATAGTCTATTTTATCACATTTCACATTAATTTCTATTAAATAATAATATATCTATCAGTTAGTTAGCTGAGACTTTGACTAGACAAAAACGGACCTTATCATAGTTTAAAAATATTAAATTATGAATAAAAACAAATTAATATTTTTAAATACATTAAATATTTTTCCAACAATCTCCCGTGTCGACTGTCTTTAGTTGACTTCAAAAATGTTTTTAGATTTATTCTTGCTTAAACTAAGTATCTGCAGACTATTTGCTAAACCATTATCATGCATAAGAGTCTCATGAATAGCTTTGAACCACGCCAAACAAAAAATTGATGTAAAACATGGCGCGAGTACAAAGAAAAAATGCGAAATGAAAAATGCAAAATGGAAAAACGCAATCAACATATGCAGAATGAAAAAAAGAAGAAATAAAAGTGGAGCAGCGAAATGGCGTGCAGCTTTGCCAGCTTTAAGGCATGCCTCAGCACCTTGCAACAGCAGGAGGCATGGGATCAGGAGTGGAGGAAAGGGAAGGATAAAGGGGGAAGGAGGAAGCTTCTCCTGAAAGGTAACCGCCATACGCTGCAAGTTGTGAGCTGTCGGCGGCATTTGGAAAACAAAAGGCGAAAAGCGGCAGAAAAACAAAAATCCACTCAAAGTGTTGGGATAAAATAGAAGGCAAAGAAGGCGTGGCAAAAGTGGTGCGAGGTACTTGAAATGGCAAAACCCTTGCAACGCATCGAATTGCACTATGGATGAGTGTGAGTGTGTGTGTCTGTCTGAGTGTGTGTGTGCGTGTGTGTGTGTGTGTGTGAAGGATGCAAAGACTCAAGTGGCTGCCACAAGGCAAACATATTTTCATTTTAAGCGCTGCCAGCGCTGCCAGCGAAAACTCATTAGAGACACTGCGAAAATAACTCGAAGCAAATTCTAGAGCCAAGGATACGAAATTGCAAATTTATAATATCCGATAGAGAGAGATAGAGAGAGAGAGAGAGAGAAAGATCACAACTCTGAACTCTACAGTCAAGTTGCTCGACTGTTAGATGCCCAGCTTCTGTATCTTCGATTCTGTTACAAAAAATAAATTAAAATTGAAAAATACAAAAAAAAAAAATGTAAGAAAAAATTTAAATCAAAATAAATAATTTAAATAAAAATTATAAAAAAAAATATTTATAAAATGTAATGAATAAAATCAGAAAAAACATTAAATTTCAAATTTAATTGTACTAAAATGATTTTAAGAAAAGTTAAACAAAAATTATAAAATAAAAACATTATAAAAATAGCTTTAAAAAAAAATACCATACCAATTTAAATTTCCAAAAAAAAAGAATTGTTTTTTAATTATAAACAAACTTATAAAAAGCTAAATATAATAGCTTCGCTGTTCATTCATCGATCGAGCTGAAATTTTCTGTAAGCATTCGAAAAATGGCACACAATGCTTTTGCTAATTCTCCAGGATATGGCTTCTAAATTACTCTTTTTATTCGTTTCTCTTTAATTTCAGGAAACGTGAAAATACTACAGAAAAAAATAAGAAAATAATTATCTAAGACTTTTATGGTCACTAAAAACTCTGGGTGTTTATATGGACATAGAAACATTGCCACAAACCTAAAAGTCTCTTTATACTTTTGATACTGGGTTAAAAAGGGAGAGAGAGTGAGGTAGGTAGAGAGAGAGAGAGAGAGAGAGAGAGAGAGAGAGAGAGAGAGAGAGAGAGAGAGAGAGAGCACTTAGCACTTGACTTCAATTGCTTGTTGATGTTTTGCAATTTTTGCCATGTGGCAACTTATCTACGCATCTTCCAGATGAACTGCCGCCGCCTCCAGTTGCAAGTTGCAAGTTCCAGTTTCAGTTTCAAGTTGAAGTTGAAGTTGAAGTAGCATGTTGCATGTGGCATGGGGAGTTGAGGAGGAGGCAATGCCATTTAAAGATAGGGTAGCATTTTCATTCTATTAAAAAGTTGCCAAGTGGCTGCAAAAAGTGCAATGCCAAGCCCATTAGTATAGCTATGTGTGTGTGCGATTGTGTGTGTGACTGTGTGTGTGTGTGTGTGTTAGTTTGTGTCTCGTAAGCAACTTCCTGTGCAGCGGCATTAGCAACACTTAAGGACACTTTTGCCCGGCTACTGACAGGAAGCAAAGCAAGCAAAACTCTTGCCAGCAATTTTTGCTGTTCCCCTTCTTCCCCTGTTTCCCTCCCTATCCCCCTCAGCCACCCCTTTGTCACACCTCTGGCAAGTATTCAACATTAAGTTAATTTGCAACGTGCACAGCAAGCAAAAACGAGGCGAAAGCAGCAGGAGGAAAAAGAGGAAGAACTAAGGAAACAAGAGAGAAGAGAAGAGAAGAATTCTGGTCAGGATATTCCCACAATAGTGAAAAGTGTGCTGCACTCTCTGGTGTCATCGATGAGCTAATTTAACGCTGATTTACGATGATTGGCAGTGCAGTCACGCTAGGACATGCCAGGATATCACAAGGATACCACACACTATAGACTCTCTTCTTTTGATTGAGGCATCACAATGAGTTCGCTTTACGAAATTTAATTGACATTTTGACAGTGCAGCAAGTGTCTAATATCCTGGTGTCTTGTATCCTGGCAGGAGCAAAGGAGCAAAGGATTCGCTGAAGTGTTCATGTTAAATGCCCAGAAGTAAGCTCTACAATTTCCCATTGCTTGCTGTCACTTTAAGCCTACAATTACAATTGAGATAGAGAGAGGGGAACAACTGGAGAGGGGGAGACTTGGAAGAAGGAGGCAAGGAGGCCGACGAGGGCAGCTTGGAAATTACAAATTAAGGCACAAAATTGCTTGAAATGTTTCCCAAACGATGCAGCAGCTTAAGCTAAAATACAAGAGTTCTGTCTAAAATGTTTAATTTTAAAGATGTCTAATTTCATTTTATAACTCTACATCCGTACATGTACAAATTGTATCTCTACATTTATACGTGTGCATCTGTATCTGAATATGTATCTGTATCTGAATAATTTTTAAAATAATGTTTGTTGTGTAAAAATACTTCTGACTACCTCTGTATATAATTATAAAAAAAACTTCTTTACAAAGTAAAAGTCAAGTGCCGAAACCCTTTCGTGCCGAATGTGACGAATGCTATTTAATTTAATATATAAATTATTCTAAAATAAAATAAAGTTTGGCATTCGGCACTTTGCGTAAAAACGTAACGATTCTTTATCACTAAAAATATTCTTCTTTTTCCGACTGCTCTTAGTCGTGTATTGATAAATAAATACATATTTTATAAATTCTCACAATTCTCACTCTAATAGTAAATACATTAAGTACTCTCGCTTAGAAATCTTGGATGTTTAGAACTGGTTACTTGAGCTCATTAAAAAGGCATTGAGCAAGTTTTCTAAGCCCCCGACTTTAACCCATAAAAAAAGCTACCATGAAATTTATAGCCTTCTTGTTCTTAGCGTTTTGGCTTTGCATTGATTGCGGTTACCATTGCCAGTGAGAACAAGGAAATTAATATATTTATATCAGAATTATCAACTAGTAATATCAACTTTAAGAACAAGTCCAATTTTTCTAACAACTTCACCAATTATTTTTTGTATTTTTAAAGAAATCATCAAAAACTCTTGTAAAGGACGGAAATAATAAAAATTAATATTTTTATAAACGAAAGTCGACTCTTCAAATAAATAATAATAATAATTTTTTTTAAATCAGAAATAATTATTAAAATTGAATTATAAAATAAAAGTAAATTAATGATTTTTTAGCTTAATCCACATAAAAAGAGTTATGGTCCCTGATTTATATAGATAAATCTCTATCTATCTACCTTTATAATTCATTCTACATCTTTCGTAATCCATTTTCTACCTGCACATTCTTTACCAATTCATTTAACTACATTTCCACGCTTCTTCTTCTTCCCTTTCTCATGCATTTCTGAGCTATTTGTAGTATTATTCTGTTTCTGTCCACGCTTCTTCTTCTCTTTCTCATGCATTTCTGAGCTATTTGTAGTGTCTTTCTGTTTAACTCAACCAGTTGACGCCACTTTTATGTATAAACAGAATTGTGTTCAACTCCCGTAATGACCGCAATCACCGTTTTTCCTGCTCATCTTACCCTCTCTCATTCTACTTCTCCTTTCTCCCATCTTCTTCTTCTTCTGTCTTGTGACAGCTGTTTGTTTGTTTTAGCCCGTTGTGCCAATTGGGAACGAAACGTGGCCAAATTAGGACGTCAGTGGACAAAATGCAGCTGTCGACATCAACTGCAATTCGCAGCTTGAGTTGAAATTGCAACTGCAGCAGATTCTTCGTGATGCGGAAGTGGCAACAACAACAACAACAGCAGCAGCAATGGGATTGGGAAATGGAAAATGGGAAATGGGGAAAGGCAACTCCATCGCAAACGAACTAAACAAGAGCCACTTACTTACATTCATAAGCCGCAGCTGAGTTTCCCTCACAAAGCTCTCGACACGCGCCTTTTGCTATTTACTCAGCGGGAAAACGCAGCTCCTGAGAGAACGAGAGACATAGACAGAGATAGAGAGAGGGAGAGGGGTAGGGGAGAGGAGACAAATGGCAGGCCGCAGGGTAAAAACCCAAACTCATCATCACAGTTGCTTATCCAGCGCACACGAGACGCGAGACGCGACTCTTGCTGCTTCACACTTCCTGCTTGACAGAATGACTCCAGCCAGTTTCCCTACACTGAAAACAATTCCGAGATGCCGGCATAAAATCAACCTTAGATTGTGCCTACAAGTCGGTTGATTGGGCTTTTTTCTAGCTATTTTGCCAATCGCTGCAACAAATTTAACTTTAACAAATTTAAATTTAACAAACTTATTTTAAACTTTCCAACGTAAATTTTAAAATTATTTTCTTCATTCTTTCATTCTTCTGAATTTAAAAACACATTTATGTTACATTGACGGTTATATTTATTTTTTAAAATTATTTTAGATAATCTGTTCTCCCAGTTTTCGAACTGAAATAGTTATATTTTGTGGCAAGTCAGGACTTTAATCATAGATCCAGGGAACCAACAAAAAAAAAAGAAAACAAAACTCTACATAAATAATTTAGCTTGATATTTAAATATCTCCTATTATAGTTAAATTTTAGCTATGTAGCTGCTTTTAGTTGCGTTGAATAAATAAATAGATTTAATTAATTTTAAAAGTACACAATAAAATAAAGATGTTCATTTCATTTTCAGCAAATATTTTAAGCATTGGAATTCTTGTAAGAACTTTGCTCTTGTATCAAATATTTTTGGATTATTTGCAGCGTTGTTGATCAAATATCTTTATTATTCAAGTGTAAATTTTTTGCAAAATAATAGTAAAAGCTAGTGGAAGCACCACAAATTTGTAGTGGAAAGACGAAAGATTTAAAGTAGCACCTAAGTAGATATTCGCATTATTCTAATATTGATAGTTTTACCAATAAAGACGGTTTTTTTTTGTTTGCTTTTTTCCTTGTATTGAATGCCAAAAATCAAAAATTTTCTATAACAACACATTTATCTGGTTTTTGGTCGAGAAATATCTATGGGGTTTTATAAAGTCAAGTAAAGTAATATTTTTTCATATAGAAATGTTATCTATATTGATATTTTTAACCCTACAACACCCTACTCTCTTGCTTATTTTATTGCTCAATCATTGATATTTGATTCGCATATAGTCTTAATTTAATAATTAAAAAAATCATGCTATCATCAAGAAAAATTTATTATATTTTATATTCTTAAATTGATTTTTCTAATGATTTGTTTTCTGTGTAGCTTTCCCAGTCTCCCTTTTCCCCCTTTGCCTATTGTTCCTCACTCCCCATGGTGCTGCCTTATCAAGTGCCATTTTTCATGCAACGCCGTCACTTTGGCACACCACAAAGTTATCCCTGGAGCAGCAGGAGAAACAGAAGCATCGCCATCGCCATTGTCTTGTCCTGGCTGCATGGTTGACTGAATGTCTGCGGGGGGAAAGATGTGTGCGGGGAGGAGATGAAGGCGTGTTACCGCCCTCCTTTTTTCACACATGCTAAAGATGCCAACAGACAAAAGGCTTAATCCCCTTCCCCCCTCCCCTGTTGCAACTCCTTTTAAGCCACGCACCTGTCAATGCCAATTGCAATTGGTAGCAGCTGCGATTCGATTTTGTCTAATCCCCGCATTTAATTGGCAAAATGCATAAAGTTCAGTTTCAGTGCTTCCTCTACACATTCTCTCTAGAGAATTATCCATTTGAGACAGCTTTTTAACCATTGTTAAAACCAGCCACAAACTGACCTCTTTTGGCTCTGGTAACAAAACCTCCACTCGGATGTGCTTCACATGCTCCAGTTGCTGACTCCCTTCCCCCTCTCCGCACTTCTCATACTTCTCGTACTTCTGCCACTTCAACAACTTTGAGCATTAAATATGTGGCCAGCACTGTGACACGCCCCCTCCCCTCTCCACTCCCAGCATTGCGAGTTTATGAAAAATATTACACAGAGATTAAAGTTTTTCCAGTTCTGTGCTGTTGTTGTTACCTGGCTGCTTGCCCACAAAAGGCAGGCAATGTGGGCGTGGCAGCTATTGTTGTTGCGGTTATTGTAGTTGTTGTTGTTGTTGTTGTTGTTGTTGTTGCTGGCAGCTCTGACATAGATATTATTGTCTTGGCTGCTCCCTGAATCGTGTGCGGTTTTTTTCCTGGACCTTTTGCACTGCAAATTTTATTTTTTCGCCATTTGTTTTTTTCCGCCTGCTTCTAATTTAAGTGCAACGTGTGTGTGTACACAGAAAAAAACACATTCTAATATTCATATTTAATATTCTTGACTTTATTATGCATTTTTTAAGTTTATACTCAGAATATTATTGTTAAATTTAGAAAAAAAACGGATAAAATGGCAATGACTCAACATTAAAAACTCAAAAAGAAGCCTAAAATATTTAATCTAATTTTAAAAAAATTTACAGAAACCCTAAAATCAAAATATTGCTGAGAAAAATCGTGCTTGAATCAAGTATTTTGTACTAGATTTAAGAAAATCCGGTATTACCGTACTTCTGATCCCGAATTTGATTGATTTTATCTCCCAAAACTCAGAATTTGTTCTTACTGTGTAGTTTTAATATTTACATATTTGCCATATTGTGGTGCTCTCATTTTTCCTACCATTTCTTGCTGTATTTATGCATTGCAATTATTTAAAGTGTTTTTTTCGTGACTGGGAAATACAGTAGTGTTGAAAAGCGCTGAAAGTTATTCCCTGACGGTTTTCGCTTTTGGCAACATTTACAGTTAAAGCTCAAGCAAAAGTCTTCCGAGATTATCATAAACTACATAGGGGATTATACCATAAATAAATAGAGTTTGAGAGAAGAAAGTCGAGTTGAACTGAGATTTGCATTTCTATTGCAGTTTGCCAACTTTTTAAGTCTTTCTTTGCTGACCATAAAGTGTTGCATGCCCCATCATGTGTGTTGACTAAAAGTCTCAGACATTTGGGATTTGTTGCTGCCACCATTTGGTTGCCATAATTCAAGCCACAAAACTGCAGTTGGCTGCTTCAAAAGCCGCAGGCGACAAACTGAGTTATGACTGAGTTGTTACCCCAAAGGAAGAGGTCAAAAGAGTGGGTGTGGAGAAAGATGTAGTGTCTAGTGGGGGGTGTGTGTATCATGCGTGCGTGCGTACACTTAGACGAAATCTAAATTTTACACTTAAAAAAATACTGAAATATGTATTCTCTACTTTAGAAATTTTTCTCATACTAAGAAAAATTTTGTTTTGTTAAAAAAACAAAAAAGTATTTCTCTATGTTGCTATTCTAAAAGGTTAAAATTTTTTAATTTTGATACTTATAGAAATCTATAATTTGGATTATTTTGACTTAAAAAAAATAAATATAATTAAGAAAAATAATTTAAATTTTCCTACAAATATTTTTAGATCCCGTTTTTCTAAAACGAGAAATTTATCGAAATGTTTATTCGATTAAGAAAAAATATAAATTTTTGTAGGTCATTTTTGCGGAAGACAGGATTCAGAAAAATAGAGCTATATTAATTGATATTTATTTTAAGGAAATATTATCTTATATAAGGGACTCTGACCCTAAAATTAGGCAAGTACTTAGTACTTTTAATTTATTGTTTTTCACTTTATCAAACCTAATTTGCCAAATCAAATTAAATTCAATCCGCAAAATAGATCCAAAATGATATTAGAACAGATCAAAGATATTAACTTTCGAAATATCTTACCGAAAGTGAATCTTACCTGACATTTAACAAAAAATCTATAATTTTAATTATTTCGACTTAAAAGAAAGAATACAATAAAAATAAAGAAATATGCTTAACAAAATGTTAAGTCTAGTTTTTCTGAAATGAAAAATTTTCAAAAAATGTAATATAAAGAAAATATCAATTTTTATATTTTCAAACAAAAAATAGATTTAAGAAAATACTATCTCATTTAAAGCAATACGACTTTAATTATAAGAAAGCAAATTTTTGTATACTTTCTAAAAATGATTATACACATTTTTCTTAATTTTGGTGCGTAAATTTTACGACATATGGTTTTTTTTTTAGTGTAGCTACAGTTTCAGCTACATTTCCTATATCCCGTCGTTATTGCTGCTGCTGATTGATGGCTCCACTTGGAACAACTAAACGGATTCACATTTGGAATCACACTCGTCCACACACACACACACACACACACACACACACACACACACACACACACACACACAACAAGAAGTAGAAGCATGAGGAATCGGGTAAAAGAATTACATTTGCGGAACTTCTTCCGCTGAAATTAAATTTGCCTCAGCTGTGAGACGAGTTGCCGGCGAGTTGCCGACTCTCGCTTAATGAGCTGAGTGAGTACTTACACAAAATTAAGTGTTGTCCTACTTCACGAAGTCTTCAGCTGACTCTTGGCAAACATGTCTCAAAGTAGCAGAAGCTAGTGAAAGATACAGAAACAGAGAAAGAGATATGGAAATGGAGATGGAGATGAAGAGTACCGGACACAAAGGAAATGGAAAAACACAAATACGAGAAAAGAAAATGAAGAAGAAGAATGTAGAAAAAGTGTGCGACAAGTGAAGAAGGAAAACATGTTTATGCACAGAGAGAAATATGCCGTACTATAATTAAGTTCAAATGAACTTAAATTAAGTATTTTCGTAACTTAAGATTTATATTTGATCTAAGTACGAATTACTCAGAATGAGCATAAAAATTAATTTTTCAAGTGCTAACAATCATGATTTAAGAAGAAGGAATCTTGAATCAAGTAAAATTCGAATTAAATATAATTATACTTAAATCAACTACTTTTTAAAGTTGATTTAAGTTTGAAAATACTAAAATACTTAAATTACGTACCTAAAATATCGTACTTGAAAAATTATAGAAACACACGACTATAGTAATTTTAGTGTTAGTGATAAATCAAATTCGAAATCGCCGAAAAACTTGTTTTTTTTCTCTGTGTAGTTATGCTCGCATTCTCCCCCTCTCTCCCTTCCTCATGTTGTTGCTTTGAAATCATCATAAAGTTGAAGATAAGTTTTCTTTTCATTAAAAAAAAAAAAAATGGGCAGCAATGGGGCGGGGGCGTTGCAGTAGGCGGGGCATTCCCTGGAGTCGTTACAGCCTGGCGATGTAGGTTCAGTAACAGGAACGCGACAGGAAACAGGCTCAAGCGACAGCCGACAACAGGACACAGAAGAGGGAGAGGGGAAGAGTGAGGAAAGGAGAGGGGGAGGGAGAGTGGGGGACATGTTTCCCCTGTTGAGTAGGGCAAAACAAGTTGTTTGGGCTGTGCGTTGATTCGTTGTTTGCCATGTTGTTTGCCCGTTTCCTACGTCCCGTGTCCTGTATCCTTCGTCCTCGCTGTCATTTCAAACTGCTGCCCCGAAAAATTTACAACATTTCACAACACTTTACTCGGCAGTTGAGCAACACTGGCTCACACACTAATTCAATAAATGCACGTGGACATCGTTTGTCCCTAAACTGAGCTGAGATGGATGCAGGACACGTAGCACAAAAGTTGACGTAAATCTGCATAAAATATTCGCATATGCAAAATCGTAAAAATGAAGCAGAGAAATAGAGAAAAAAAAAACGAGAAATAAGAGTTGCATTAAACAAGCCACAAATCTAATACTCTTTAAAAAGATTTAATAGAAAATAACACAGATAACAAACAAAAACTAGTACAATATTCAGCAAAAAAAAATGTTGTTTATACAAATAATCCAATTTAATATTTCCTATCACAAATAAATATATCTATTTATAATAGTAGTCAATATAAATTATTCTGTGAAGTTTAAAATCAAGAAAAACCTTTTTCTAAATTATTATTGCCTACAGTTACTGCGAAATATATTCTTGAAAATAATATATTGAACGCCTTCCCACATTTTCTTTAAATACGTTACACAATACGTAATAAAATTAGATCACCCTTTGCAAGTGTATAATAAAAATAATAGAAGGGAAATGGAAGGAAATACTCGCATGTAAAAAGTGTCGACGCTTAACTGGCATGTTCGCCAACACATGTGTGCCCAGGTGAGGAAGAGGAGTAACTGAAATGAAGGGGAGCTAGAGGAGTGGCAAGTGGGTGGAATAAACTCAGATGCCTGTGGTGCGCATTATGCAGCAGCAGAAGCATCAGTATCCCAGACAACCATTGAAAAATCTGTAGAAATTATGCAAATAGATTTCAGCAATCACTTAACTCGGCAAACCCGAACTGAAATCCAATGGCACGTTTACTTCAAGCCATGTGAGAACAGAACAGAACAGAAGCCATTGCAATTCAGTCAATGATAGGGCATGAAATTGATGGATAGACGGATATCTACACACATATGTTAACTGGGCTAAGAGCTAAAAACCTTCCAACCCTTGTTAGCAACAGACATTTGACCAGCATCTTCAAGTCATTGTCATCTCCTTTTCAGCTTCTAATCTCCTTTACCTTTTCTACCAAAACTTGGCCCATAATTAGCTCAAGATAAACAGAAACTTTCTACACATTTTGTTGTTGATGCCACACGCATGTGCCACAAATTGTTCACTGTACATTAGATAATAACAAAAGCAGGCAACCCCTTTTTATTTAACGTGCTCCTCAAATCTCTTGCGTGAAATGAAGTCAAAGTCGTGGCATATGACAAGCGCCTGAAAGGGTAAACAAATTCAAGGCGAAATTGATGACAGCGCATATACACTGAACAAAAAAGAACAACTTGTAAATTCAAGCACATTCATCGTACAGATTTTGTTCTTAAAATAAGACTGTTTTAAGGCCAAATTACTGATACTAAGAATATTAATCACACAACATAAATGAGACAATTTCATCGTGCAATAAGACGGTGCTTTGCGAAATTCCACCAGTAAGTGGGTCAATTTCGGGTCAAAGGTCAGGGAATTGTATGAATAACTTAGAGTTGCCGCTTCGGATTTAAAAGAATCGCAGACTCGAATCCCAATGAATTGTATTGAAATGTTCTTTAAATCAAAATATGTTTTTTATCCTTAAGAATTTTATGTTCTGGACGCATTTTTTAGACCAATATTCTTATTTCAAATCAAAATCTTGACTGTAGAACCTTTTTTTATCAGTGTACGCACACACACGTCAGCAGTTGTGACATTGCCGTGCTGTCGTCGTCGTCGTCATCGTCATCAACTTGGTAAAAGGTTGAACTAACATTGAAGCAGTTCTTTCCCCCAACCCTCACATAACCCTACACCCCTTTCAGCACCTCCCACACCTTCTTCCGACCAGCACAATTTTTACAGAATTTGGATTAAGTGGACTTTGCTGTTGACGTTGATGTCAAGACAGGGGGATGAGGTGAGGAGGGTTACGGGCGGTGATTTTTCCAGGTCTGCATGAAAAGTTCTTAAGAGTTTTGCGCGCTGCTTTGCATGATATAAAAATGATAGAGGAATATAAAATAGGGAAAGGCAGCTACACAGAGAGAAAAAATACGCAAATGAACTAGAAAAAAGTATTTGCAATTTTAAAAATCTATATAAATCATACAAATTGAAGCAACTACTTTAATCAAGTACTAATAATTTTAATACAATTGAAAATAATTTTGAATGAAGTAAAACACTAAATTTACTAGAAATGAGTATTTATGTTTGAATTGTACTTAAATTAAGAACCAACGTCATATTTAAAGTAAAATTTGAAAATATGAAAATAAATTAGATTCCGAACTTAAGAAAATATAGTTAAATAAAATAAAAATTCCCTCGACATTAATCATTTTAATCCTACTGAGAAAACAAGCTTAAAATGTTTAGTTTTAAACACTTATTACTTGATTATTTCGCTCAGTGTAGGTAAAGAGCTAGGGAATACATTTCAAGCTGCCACAAATCCCTCTCTCTCTCTTCCTCCATCTCTCCACCTCTCTCCTCTTTACCTGTCTGTGTGTGGGCTGCAAATATTTGCTTACGTGTCAATAACCCGCCCAGTGATTTATTTCATATTTGGTCTGGCTTATGAGTTTCTCCGGAAAATAGTTTTACGTGGACAGCCGACTGTCATTGACATTTGATATGCAAAGGCGGAAGTTACGTAGGGGTGAGAGGAGTGGCAGAAAGGGAGGAGGAAAGGAAAAACACATTTCATAGCATACTTATGAGGGCAGCGACATTTTCTTGTTGCAACTCGCAAATGCCTTAAAGCCTTAACATAAATTTCATGTTTCTTTTACCAAAAAAAAGTGAGGAAAAATCTGTTTTATTTTTTTGAATGCTCAATGAAGCGTGTTTCGTCTCCCCTCTCCCCTCTATCCCCTCCGTCTAGTCATAAGCTGCCACGTCTGTATTTTGCCTACACTTTTCTACCTATATTTTCAACTCTCTTCATCTCTAAATTCGCTGTCTTCTGCTGATTTGATTTAAACGTTTTCTTAGCCTTGTGGGTGAGTGCTGCACAAAGAGCTGGAGAGATTGAGGAGGGGATAGGGAGAGGGAGGGAGAGTGGCAACCATTGCCATCGAGACATGGTTTATTCATGCAGCAGCCGCATTATGCAAATAGCTCTTGAGCTCCCTTTCTGCCACGCCTCTTCTGCAGCGCCTTCGAAGCGCCACTTGAAATTTGATTTCTTTTTTTTTATTATTTTTATTTTTTTCTTTCAATTTCTATTTCGATTTGTTGCAACATTCCCAGGCAACATGAGCTAAAGGGGGAAGAGTGAGGGGAAATGGCAGCCACTTCGCGCCGCTTTTGCTTGTGAGTCGAGTACAAGTTGAGTGCCACTTGACGGCAATGACGACAGTCGACGAGGGGAAAGCTGAAGCTGAAGGGAAACTGTTAAAGTTGAGGCCTGGCAACAAAATGAACAACTTGGATTTTAACTTGATTTCTATACCCGTCACTTAAAAACCGTGACTGTTATAAGTTTTAAAATAAATATTGAAATCTAAAAATTATCTCCAAATTTTCATTTAAGAGTTTCAAAATTACACTTGTTTTTAATTTTTATTTCAAAAATGCAAAATAATAATTAAATTCAATTTTTAATTTTAAGTTACGAAATAAAAATTAAAAATATGAGTTTTTTCGAATTTTTATTTTAAAAGTTGCCAATAAGAGTTATTCCGTAACTTTCATTTTAAAAATATAAGTTAAATTGACTATTTTTAGTATTTTCTTGGATTTTTAAATTTTGGTAATACATTAATTGGTTCGAAAGATATTTGAATTTAACTTTTATTTTTGGTATACTAATTGTATTCGTTGAAATGTATGTAACAGGGAGAAGGAGGCATTTCCGACACTATAAAGTATATATATTCTTGATCAACATCAACATCGGAGTCGATATAGCCATGTCCGTCTGTCCGTCCGATCTCAGAGACTATAGATCAACTATAGATCAACCAAATTTGGCACACAGTTTTTAAAATAATAGGTTTTTTCTTGGTAAAAGCGTTATCTATTCTTATTATTATTATGATCGGTAAAATAGAAAGGCAGTAATTTTTAAAACAATAGAAGCTCCTAACAGTATTTAACGGGTATTTATATAGTCGGGGTCTCAACTTTATCCTTTTCCGCCTGTTTCTTTTTTTTACTCTCAATTTTTTTATTGGGCAATCGAACAACAAATTCGGCTCATCTATTTGTAATTGCATTATTCAGTTCGCAGATTAAGCCGCTTCAACAAAAACAACAACTACAACAATAATAATAACAACAACAAGGAGAAGTAATTTCTTTATTTTTGTTGCGGAATTTTGTTGAAGAAAATTTGCATGGGAAACAAATTACTGAAGCAAAAGCAATTTTAGATTTAAATAAAACGAAGCAAAACGATTCACAAACACACACACACAGTCTCATATGTGTGGGTTTGGAAAATCTTTTGCTTAACATTTTGCCAGGCAACTGCAGGATGTGACAAATGTTTTGCAAATATGTCGCGTGTTCTTTTCATTTCTCTCCCTTCTCTTTTCCTCTCTCTCATTCTCTGTCTCTCTCTCTGTCTCTCTGTTTATTCTCCATATATGTAAGCAGTTTTGTTTGTATTTCACACACACACATTCACGCATATCCTTCATTCCTCCTGCATTGTGTTTACTTTTAACAAAAGCAAAAATAATTCAAGCGTTACGCCTGAAGAATCTCAAGATGAGATTTGTACGTCAAGACGATGTTGACGCAGATGATGATGAAAGAGATAGAAAAAGAGAGAGAGTGAGGGAAAATTCGTTCTGTTCTCTTTAAGCAGACATATTTTCCATAAAACATTAATATTAATGACTGTATCAGTTTGAAGGTTGGGATTTGACAGCATTTTGTCTATTCTACTTTCTCCACTTCTTGTCGTATTTTGAATTTCAATGTTGATTTTCGATTTCGATTTATTTTCCTCCCCTGTACAATTCAATCGTTTTAATAGCACATCAATCAAATTCTCTTTCTCTATACTATGCTGGCAATTTGCTATGCACAATTTCAATATTTACTCAAGGAATGCATTTCACATGCACATAAATAACTCAAAACACCCAAAAATCACCAAAAAATAATAATAATATCCATCATTCAAGTACGGCAAACGTTGCGTATGCATAATATTTGATATGTGAACAGCACTCAAAGCGAAACAGCAGCCAATGAAAGTTGAATATATTCATGCTAAAGACATGTATTTAATTTCAATGGTTGCCTAGGCAAAACACTAGGGTATGCTCGACTGTGCAATACCCTGTAAATTAATTTTTGTGGTAAAAACTGCTTGTCATAGTTTGTTAAAGTAACTTTGAGATACCTATTTAAATTAAATAGCTGCATAGTTAATACAGTAGGGTATACTCGACTGTGCAATACCCTGTAAATTAATTTTTGTGGTAAAAACTGCTTGTCATAGTTTGTTAAAGTAACTTTGAGATACCTATTTAAATTAAATAGCTGCATAGTTAATACAGTAGGGTATACTCGACTGTGTAATACCCTGTAAATTAATATTTGTTAAAAAAATTATCGAAATAGTTTTACAAATTAGCTTTTTGATACTTATTTAAATTAAATATGGGCAATACATTAGGGTATGCTCGACCGTATAATACCCTGTAAATTGATATTTCTTATGAAAACTTTTCGAAATAGTTTATTAAATTATTAAAAAAAAAAGCTTGCATAGAGCACTAGAGTATGATCGAGTATGCAGGTAGAAAAACGGTTTAGAATCGTACTATACTGTTTACTGAAAATAACGAGATGAGTTTATTGAACTCGAGTGATTTCAGAAAGCTTAAACACCTGATTAGCATATATTCAACATTATTTCTAGTTTTTTTAGAGTAGCATTATCTCTCTTTCTCTATGTATCTCTCTCTCATACACTCTAGTTCTAATTGTTGATTCATGCAGCATAATTTCCATTAGCATTTAGCAAACACCATCACAACTGAATTGAACGCATTTCGTGATTTTCCTCGAAGCTAATTTGACCTCTGAACATTTGGAATGAATTTGAAATTTGCAATTTTCCTGCCTGCGACTGTCATATTAATTAGCCAGTTCACACTCTGCCATCTCCCGTCTGCTGAAAACTAATTAAAATGCCATGTCATCGGACGGACAATTGGACGGAAAGACATACAGAGTGGGTCCCTAACACTAATCGAATAAATGTCATGAATGAACGCGCCCTCAAAAAGCCCAAATCAGAAAAGGAGAAAGGAAAAAATCTCTTTATATTTCAACACAAAACTCAACCAAGTAACTGGAGTCCAATCTGCAGCTAGCAGGGAATTCAATTCATATTCATTTGAAATCCAAGCGAATGCCATTGAATGACAGCGAACAATGAAATCAAATTAAAATACACTTTAGAGCTCTGTTGACTGAATCAATGAATCAAAGGCTAAACAATGGAATCCTCGTTTTTGTTTGAAAATGGAAATCAAACTGGCGACTGACAGGCGCTAAAAAATTGTTAAACATTTTACGCTAAAATGCCAAAATTAAATTAAGTTTGAAGTGTTGCGTGTGCTTTAATTACAACGGCCATTAAAAACGGAATTTGTAATGCCCATTAAATTAACTTCATTTGCGTTAAGTGGCGGTAACTGGAGGCATTTTAAGAGCGCAGAGGTAAAACAGCAAAAATACACATTAAGCTCAAATTAAAATAGCAGGAGAATTTCACAAGCTATTGTCTTTAAATCATATAAAACACACAGAGAAGTTTAATACTCTTACTGTAAATAAATGCTTAAATTGAAGAATACTCCAAAGATTTATTTATTTATATATTTAACATCAATTCTGAGTTAAATATTAAAAATGATATATCATTTAAAAAAATTAAAAAAAACTAAAAATGAGTTCTCCAATTCATCTCAATTTTAATGATTAGATTAAATAAAGAGACACAGACTCCGTTGTAGTTATTCTCAGCTCTGTCAAGTACTTTCATTTCTTGAATAACTTAATTTAAGTTCAATCGAAAAGTTTTAGAGTTTTTGTTGAGCAAATAGCATAACAAAGTTGTTATATCCTTGGAAAGAACAACATGAAAGCCAAAGTGAATAGCCAAAAAAAAATGCTTAAAATGCGAGCAACGCTCAAAATTCATTAACTGCATAAAGTACGCACACACACACACGAACACACACATCTACACAGGAAAAAAAAGAACCAAGCACATTCATCTTAGTTATTTTGTTCTAAAAATAACACCATTTTAAGACCAAATTACTTATACTAAGAATAATTATCTAAAAAATCACTTTTAATATAGGAATACAAATTTTAAATTTTTAGAACATTTTATAATTTCATTTGTAATCAATTGAGGTTCCCTGGTGCTCTGATTAGAGTCGCAGTATTAAAAACAATACCAGGTTTGATTCCCACTCTAGCTAAGGAAAAACATATTAACGGACTATTTATAAAAAAACAGTAAAACAAAAAAAAATTATATAAAACAAGAATATAATTATTATAAATTTGTTAGGCCTGTCATATTTTATTATATTGTTGTGTTGAGTATTTAAGGAAATTAATTCTAATACTTATATTTATTCTTATACTTATACTAGAATTTCTGATCTTATTAATAAGAGCTTGGTCTTATTGGAAATGTTCTTAAAATCAAGATGTGTTTTGTAAATTTAATAATTTTATGTTCTCCCCGCATTTTTTATCTTAAAATTCTTAGTTCTGAGACCAAGATCTTGACTTTAGAATCGTTTCTTTTATCAGTGTAGACTCTTACACACACTCATGCATAAATCGCGAAGCACACGCCACACACACACACACACACACACACACACACACACACAACACACAAAAAATAAAATCGTTGCTGGCACGCACTTCGCTGAGCCTGCTTTAAGCGGCTTAGTGAAAGTCCTTGCCAAATGTGCAAAAGAGCGAAGAGAGAAAAACAAAAAAAGAAAGAAAAAAATAAAGAGAGAAAGAAGAAAGTAAGCTAAAAAGAAGCACAGCCTCAATTGTGGCAGAAGCTGCCTTGTCGATGGAGCAATGTTGGCGTTTAAATAACTTTGACGCCCTTAATGCATGCACATGAGTGTCTGCATGTGTGTGTAACTAAGTGTGTGTGTCTGTGTGTGTGTGGCATTTCCGCTTCTAATGCCATTTACATTGCACGCTGAAACAGAAGCGAAAAGAAACTTTTGACGACTACGTTGACAGGGCCAAGGGAAATTTGGCATTCGTTGCCAACTAGGGAATCTACACACACTCTCACACACTCACACACATTCACACACACTTCCTCACACTCCCACACACACATTCAGAGTTCAAGTAATCATGTATGTGTCTGTTTTGAGCTCGTTACAATTTCGCCTCATTGCCAAATCTAACAGAATTGCGCCTTCGCTTTTCCTCCTTCTCTTTCTTCTATTCCCCTCACGTTTTCCCCTCCCTTTTCTTACCTCTTCCTCTCGCAGCCGGAAAATATATACAGCTAGCAATTTGGGTTGACAACTTTTCGACTGGCGCGATACAAGTAATTTGTCTCTCGGTTTATATTTGGCAAATTGTCGCAATTATCATTTGCTTTTTCTCTCTTACTTTCTTTTCTCCCACCTCTCTCTGTCTGTGCCTTTTAAGCCCGAATTCTTGTAAGCCATTTCAGCGCTAATGAGACACAAGACACAAGTCGTGTTCATTCATATTGAGCTACAGCTAAAACGCCTTCAAGTCTTGCAACTGAATTTAAAGTCACATCACACACACATCGATGGGGTTAAAGGAAGTTGCAAGAAGAAAGAGATGGAGATGGAGTAGTAAAAGAGGGAGAGGGGAGAGGGAGGGAAGTACACACTGCACTTCCCTTTCCGCTGCGTCGCCTGAGCAAAAGTTTGTTAGCTAGAAAATGTTAAAAGTCGTCAGATGGTTACAACATATACTGCACACTGGTTACTGCTATGCTATAAGTCAAGTTCTCTTCCGGTTGCCAGTTGATGATGATAACGATGATGATGCTGGTGATGATACAGATGCTAGTGATGCAGTGAGATGATGATGACTTGCAACTTGGCAGTTGGGGGACAAACAACAACAAAAAAACCAACTGGCAATGCCGCTAGCTATAACGTACAACCAACATGTCTTTCAACACTTTTTATATGCAACTATTTTGCATATGGCCAACACACACACACACTCACACACGCACACACAAAAGTAAGGACGTGGTGTGGTTTCAATGTGTGCGGTTGAGCTTGTTGGATATTGATGTTTGCTGCTTTAGTTGCGTTGACTTGGAGGTATGGAGGTCATACATTTCAACGCAGTAGCAGTAACTGATAGGTATAAACACACACATACACACATGTACACTCGGAAAAATATTTCATTCTAAAATTAAGTAAGTCCGCAATTGAATTTATAACAGGGTTGCCCAAAAATAGGCTGTAGAATACCTATTCCTATCACATGTGATAGGAAACAGTTTTCTTCAGCTTACTTGATTTTAGTGCCTAAAATTTTAAGATTGCTGTGAAGTAAAAATCTTTAATTAAGTATGAAACAATCTATGACAGCTATCAGAAAAAATAGTCAGATTTTTACCGAACTTAGTCAGAATATATACGACCACGGCCAATATAAAATCTGTGAGTCTCGTTATCCTATCCCATGTAATAGGATAAGGTATCACTGCTCAAGAAACAACAAAGTTATTTATACTAAAATAGTTTCAGATTTTTTTGTTTTGTACTTAAAATACTTTTTTCAAGACTGAAATGACTTTAAAAATTAGAATTCTTTGTACTAGAAGCAATTTAATTTTGGGATATGCGCAAGAATTTTGTTTTCATTGTCGCGTCGTAGAATTCTCAACTGAAAAATATGATTTTAAAATTTCCGGACTTGGGAAAACCAAACTAGAAATAAGATTTTGGTTGTCAGTTTTGGAAAGTTGGAACCTAGACAGCTTTTATAACTTTAATATTCCCTGTTTAAGTACGAAAATCTTGATATTTTTCTGAGTGTATCTACTTATCTGACATGACTTTACCCTACACACGTTGGGCGCCATTACACCGTATCGTGAGGCACACGTTGGGCGCCATTAAGGTCGAATTTGCTTGCTGGCTTTCTTTCTAGCTTTTCTCGCTTTTCTCGCCGCTTCTTTAAGTTTACCATCATCATTTACACCACCATCTTTCATGTGCTCGTCTTCGTCTTCTTCTTACGCCATTGTAAACAGATATGAGCTTATATGTGTGTGCTTTAAGGGGGTGTGTGTGTGTTTTAGTGTTGATAAGCAAGCAAACGGCACGATAAACAAGTTACTCTTGTTGTTGCTGCTGTTGTTGCTGTGTTATTGAAACTACCGCAATAGACGAAGAAGAACAACAAGAAGTGAAGCATCAAGAAGGAGAAGAAGCAGCACAAGTGCAAATTTGAAAGGTTTTTGACATTGCTCCATCGAACTCTCAGTCTCTGTCTCTGTCTCCGACGCTGTCCCTGGACTTTTCTTTGTCTTTGTTTCATGCTGTGCTTTTGTTTTTCAAGTTTACTTGCTTGTTTACTTTACTGTTACTTTACTCAAGATTCGCCCGGCCAAGTCTTTAAGCCACATTTATATTGGGCCATAACGAAAATGCACTTTGCTCACATTTTACATTAAAGAGGAGTAGATGGTGGGTCAAAGGCGGTTCGGTTCTACGAAAACAAAGTTTGGCATATCAAAAATTATTAGCAATTTAATGCACGACTAGTCAGCGCCAGTCCAGGGTCCTCAGTCTTCAGTCCTGAGAGTCCAGTCTCTTGCAGCTTGTAGCCTGCTGCTGTCAGCTCGCGTGGCAGTCTCCTCGATTTTGTAGCAAATTCAACTGACGCCAGACGCTATAACAACTGCAGCGCAGGGAGGAACAGGGAGCGAGTTTCGACAAGAAGCCACTGGCATGGATATGTTAAAAACAACATGTTTTTACTTGCATTACATGCCCTACACTCAAGTTCGGCATATCAGTTGCATAATGATGAGAAAATTTGAGTAATTCAACTGTCAGTTGCATAGTTTCCGTATGATTTATATGTCTCTTGATGTTTTTTTCTCCTTATTCCATGAACTTTATTTTAATACTTATTATTAAATAAATTAGTAATTGTTTTTACTGATAAGCAGGGATTAAATCTTTAACCGAAACCGCAACCTTTAACCGATGAAAACCGATTGAAATTTGTAATCATAACTGAAACCGTAACCGAATAAAATTTTTTCCGCTATACCGAAACCCATAAGCCGTAACTCTTAAAACCGAAATAACCGTTTAGTAACCGATTCATTTATAAGGGTTAATTTGGGATCTGGACGTCGCAGCTACTGAGCAACTTTGATAACTTTGAACTGCCATAACTTTGTCAAAACTCAACCAATTCCCATGCGCTATGCATGATTTTACATCTAAATTCGAAATTTTTGAAAATCTATTTTTTTCAAATTAGAAAAATTTCGAATTTTAAAAATGAAAAAAATTTAAATGCAGATTGAATTTAGAGGTAAAATATAGCTCAAATTTACATTGCGCATTTTTTTTTATTTTTTGTTAACCGAAACCATACCGGTATTTTTAAACCGAAACTTACAAAAAACCGATAACCGTTACGATACTTTTCCATTTTCCATAACCGATAACCGAAAACCTTAATTCGAGCATAACCGAAACCATAACTGAAACCGATATTCGTTTCGGTTTTAATCCCTGGATTCAAATCTATAAGAAATTCTCAATTATTTTTAAATTAATTTCTATTAAAAATTAATATTTTTAGTGTAGAGAAGTTCAGTTTATTTATTGCACTACATTATAATTTGTAGGGCATTTACAGGACCATTTTGATGCGCTCCGTCAGTTTCAACAATTTTCATGTTGTCTTGTGCAACAGCCGCCGCAGCAGAAAAAGCAGCAGCATTTTCCGTACCTCTGTTTCTGTCTCTGTCGTTGTTGTTGTTGTTGTTGTTCACGTTGTTCGTTGTCGACGTCATCTGCTGTCTGCCGCCGCCATAGTCGCTGTCTGTCCCGCACTTCCGTCCAGTTGTCCAACTGTAGCCCGTAGTCCCCACGTCTGTTCCATGTCTGTGCGTCTAATTTAAAATTATGCAACTGTTTTTCAGCTCGCTTTTCTCTTTTTCTCTATTTTTTTGCGCATGCTGCATTTTCCCCGCGGACACCGTAATTTCCCACTAGCACTCATTGACTTACCGACTTTTCTTGTTGTCGTTGTCGTTGTTGTTGTTGTAGTGATTGTTGTTGTTGTTGTCGCTGTTGTTTTGGGGTCACGCGTTGCAAGCCCCAAACAGCGGTAATAAATCATCAGCAAAGAGCAAGAGCAATAGAGAAGCTTTCTACTCTCTACTCTCCACTGTTGTTGTTTCTGTTGTTTTTCATTTTCATCGTTATCACTGACTGCTGCAATCGACAGCAGCACCTTCTATCCCCCCCTTTCCCTTTACCCTTAACCCATGTCCCACAACAACCTCATTCTCGGGGAAAAAAAATAAACACATTAATCAATTCCCCTACACTGAAACAAAAAGACCAAGTTCTAAAATCAAGAGCATTAATCTTACATATTTTGTGTTTTAAAATTAAACCATTTTAAAACCCCATTTCTAATACTAAAAATAATAATTTTAAAAAACGAAGTTCTTGATATAAAAATATAAATATGTCATATTTTATTGAAACCAATATATATATATTTTAAAAATATATATATAATAACATATTTATATGATACAAACGCGGTTTCGAATCCAACTCTTCCCAAAGGAAAACATTTTAACGAATTATTTATAAAAGAAACACCAAACCAGAAAGAAATGTATTTATGTATTTCAAAATAAAACAGAAATAAAAATATTATAAGTTTTAAAACCTGTCTTTTTTTTGTCTCATCTGCAGTATTTAGAACTGTTTGGGGTATAAATAAGAACTTGGTCTTATCATAAATGTTCTCAAAATCAATTGTAGAAAAAATTGTAAGTTCTTGAACCAAAATCTTGATTTTAGAACTTTCATTTTTTTATCAGTGTACAATGTCTGGTTTCTATATTCTCTGTTCTGGTTTGGTTTGGTCTGCTCTCTGGACCAGGCCACACACATATTTCCATTGTGCTACTGAACAAAAACTGCAAAAGTACCGTTACACGCTTGGTGAACGCAAAAAAAAATCTACGACAAGTTTTCCATGAAAATTCCTCATTCCCTCATACACATTTTCAAACATAATGTGCAACGCGCGTGAAAATTCGTCCTTAGCGAATGCGCAAGGATAAAAAAAAGATATACAAAAAAATACAAAAAAAAAATAAATAAAAATTGTTTATGCTGCAAATATTTATGATGCCAACTGCGACAGAGACAACGATGCAGGCAGGGGGAAAGAGGGAAAAGGAAAGAGGGTAGCGGGAAGCGGGCAGAGGGATTGTAAATTTATTTCAATTTATATGCCCAGCGATAAATATTTGGCCATAAATTTGGCGAATAAAATTGGCAAGTGAGGCGCAAAGAAATCGTTTTATGCATTTGAATACCAAAAATTGATTCGTGAATATTCATTAAATTGTGTGCAAAAGGGGTAAAAATATTAATAATTATAAATATATCAAAGTGAACTCCATTTGCAGTCTGCAAATTAATTAAAATTGTAAAAGAAAAAAAAAAGAGTAAAATTATGGCATTTTAATTAATTTTGTGCACATTTTTTTGTTCGTTGCAGATACAACAACCACAAAAATGACATTGAAATGGCGTCAGAAATACAAAACCAGAAAAAGGCCAAAGAAACTGAAACAACAACAGCAACAACAACAACGAACAACTGCAACAAACACTGCCACAACAGCAACAACAACACCATTATATAAAAAAACAAAAACAACATTCAGACTGAGGGAGGTCATGGGAGAGTTAAGAGGAGGTCACAGCAAATGGCAGCCAAATGAATGCCACAAAACTGTCACACAAATGTTGCAAATGCCAACAGTAACAACTGTAGCAACAACAGCAACAGCAACACAATGTCATGCAATTAAGGCTTCCAGGTGCAGCAACAACAACAACAACAGCCATTGTCATTTGCGTCAACGTCAACGCCATCCATTTGTGACGTCAACGTCGACGCTGACGTTGCTGCTTTCGCTGGCAGCAACAGCAGCAATTGCAACTGCAGCAGCAGCAGCTGTCGCGGCAGCAGCAACTTCAGTTTCATCCAAACCTGGCAATTTGAATAACGCCGGTTCTGGTTGCTCCCTGTCCGAGTTTAATTGCTCAAATGGACGCTGCGTGCCGCTCAGCAAATTCTGCAACAACAACAACGATTGCGGCGATGGCAGCGACGAGCCGCGTTTCTGCACACGTAAGTACACAGTAGGAAAAATAAACAAATCATTCTAAAATTCAAGTATAAAATTCTTGATTTTAGCAAGCATTTTTTAAGTATGTATTCAAAATATTATTGTTAAATTAATACAATATGCAGATAAAATGACAACGACTTAACATTTAAAATTAAAAAAAGCCTAAAATATTTGATCTAATTCAATACAAATTTACAGAACCCCGAAAATACATATATTTCTAAGATAAATCGTGCTTCATTCAAGTATTTTGTACTCTTCTTAAGAAAATTTGGAATTACGAAAATCATAACACCACATTGCATGCATTTTATCCCGGTATCACAGATTTTTTTCTTTCTGTGTAAGGGGTCAAGTGAATGGAGGGAATGAAGGGAATGAAGGGATGTTGGAGTGGATGACCAATTATGCAAAGCTGTCATAAGAGATTAGTCCGGCAAACCTGTGTGGGTGCAACAGCATATGCTTCTGTTTGCTTAAATTGTGGGAGGCAGAGAGAGATAGAGAAAAAGAGAAAGAGAGAGAGAGAAAGAGATTGATGAGCTCAACAGTCGTTAACTTTTTGCAACTCTTTTTTTTTCTAAATCCCATACGGATACCAATCACGCTCTTCACCTTCCCATCAGGGTTGTCAACTCTTCAGAGTCTAAAAAAAACTTAAAAAAAAACTATTTAAAAAGCTAATCAGGTCTCAGCTAATCAGTACTAAATATATCATATTTTAAAGTGTTAAACAGGAATTTTAATTAAAAAAGAAATAAAAGCACAAACATTTCGTGGTTTTTGGGTGCACATCTACTTTTTCTTAAATTTTTTTTTATTACTTATTGTAACTGTCAAACTTCTCGCTATACTGCAGCTTACCTATAACAACCCAAAAGCAACGCAAATATATAGTCGGTATTTCTAAAACATTGGTGTCGAAAAGCACACTACAAAAAATTGGTTTCTATCACGTGTAATAGGGAAAAACACATTTTGGACACCACTGTTCTAAAACCAGGCAATCAACCATTAATTAATTCAATTTAAGAACGTGCTTAATTTTATAAGTAAATTTATAAATGTACATACATATATAAAATTTATTTAATTATATAAGTTAATATTTATACTTATTTATACATATTTTTATTTATTTAGGGTCATACATATGTCAGAAAAATTAGATTTCCGACATTTCAGGAAACACTCAGTTTTTTTAAATTTCCAAGTTAATAATTTTGAAAAAATATGTCAAACCTACGAAAAATATATCGATTTAAAGCTAGTTCATCTTTTTTAGTTCTTTTTTTTAGCTATAATTCCCACTAGGTGCTTATTCAACATTATCTCTCAAAGGGCATATGAAAAACTCCATAACTAGCGCATAAATAGCTAAATTAACAACGCTGCGCTGCTATCTGTCCCGCTCTCTCACACTCACTATGGCTGCCCTCACCTATTCTCTCATTCTCTCTTTACCACACAAAGTGTACAAAGCTGAGAGAAATCTTAAGTCAAGTACATAATCTTATTATCGAAATATTTCCTGCCAACTTTTGAAAGCTCACTTAAGCTCAGCTTACTCGCCCACAATTTGACAGTGTGTCGTGTCTTTAAGCTCTAATTAGTTGTATATTTCATGAGGCTTTCGGTACGCCTCCTTTTTGCCTCAGTGTAGTTGGTAGTCACTTCTGTTCTCTCCCCCTTTTTGTTTATCGCATTCACTCTCAGTCTGCCTTGTATAAATGTAATTAAGCACACTCACATATACACTTATTCACTTACACACACACATTCAGAAGGTAGCGCCCTCATAATGGCGGCAAAGTGAACTTCTCATTTTGCCAATTGGCTGCCCACAGCGGCGAGTTTCTGTTCCCACTTCCCATTTCCCAGCTTCCCAATTGGCAGTTGCCAGTTTCCAGTTCGTCTGCCCAGTCATGGACACGTTGCCATGTCAAGCGTTGATGAATTTAATTAAGTATTTTCAATGACATTCAATGAGGATCAGAACAACGTCAATGCGTTGGGGCTTTTAATTGAAAAAGGTGCTCTATATACATATACATACATACATACATATGTATATATGTATACGTATGTATGTCTGTACAGTGACTCACAGCTTATTTGACCCACTACAACTATTGCTATTTATAGACAAAAAAAGTCTAAATATTTAGCTTAAGCTACAAATTAATTAACAAATCTGCGTTTAAATTTTAATTATATCTGACTCGCTTTGAAAGATCAATTCATTGTGGATCAAATAATCTCGAAGTCACTGTATGTAAATATTGATGAATCACTGGGCAATCAAGCATTCAATAAGCAGCCGAAAAACAGACAATGCAATTACCGCATAATGTGAGCTTTTTCCATTGAGAGCTTAAAAGCTTCTAAGCTATTGTTGTTGCACTCGCACGCACACAAATTGTGCCTGTCACGACCTGCAGGCAATCTGAATACATGTGTGTGTTTGTGTGTGTAAATTCAATTCGATCTGCATACATATGTATGTATGTATATATGTATGTGTGCAGCTCACTCGAATTATACGCATAATTATCTAATTGAGTATTGATGATTACTCGTCTGCATGTTAAATTTGATTGAATATTGCAACAACAACAACAATTCAATCCAAAGGTAAGCTGCAAGCAAATTGAATCGAAAATGGAAATTGACTGTGTCTCTAACTCTTTTCCGTACATAATCTCCATGCATTTTTAATAAAACTAATTGTTATGGCATCTGAGAAAACAACAACATCACAACTGGAATTCACAAACAATTACAATAGTCATGCAAATTGAATTGCTTATTGGTTTTCTACATCATTTCATTAGGTTTGCCAATTAGAGCTAGAACAAACGTATAGAAACACACACACACACACACACACACAAAAACATATGTGAGTAAAGTAGCGGTAAATGGACAAAAGAGAAAAGACAAAGTGAAAAAGTTGTTTGCACTTACCATTTTTAATCTTCTTTTTCACTTGCACTTTTGATAAATGCCAACACTAAACACACACACAATGAAAAAAACACAACAAAAAAAGCACTGCATTAATTATTTCACTAATTGGAATGCAAATTTAAAAAAAACACAGAGCAAAGAAAATTTCGCGCAAGGACAACGTGCTAAGCAACCGATACCGATAACTGATCGAATGAGTAATTAGGGCTGCCAGACTGCCAAATAAATGTTAAGGTTAACATTTTCTTATGTTAATACACTGTTAATTTACAGCGACAGTACGATTAGCAATTAATATCGATAACTGATCGATTGAGCAATTAGGGCTGCCAGACTGTCAAAGATACAATATAATTAATGAATATTAAATTTCATTGCATAAAACATAATTAAATATGCTTAATTAAGCAGCAAATACTATTTAACAAATATTACAAATTGTACACATGTTTAGTTACAAATTAATATGTAAACAAAACTGAGGTCGCTTAATTGTATTCTGTTAAGGCTCTGTCAATTAACAGCTGCTTAGCAGTTTCGTTTTGTTTATGGCGTCTAACAAAATGGCGCGTGTATCACCCATAACAGACGGCGCTTAATAACAAAAATGGAGTTTATTTGGTGGCAATTACGGTTGCCTTGGCACTTTAGCAACGGCACACATAAAACTAAATACATACATACATACATAATTGGGCAACTAACGCTAATTGCATTAAATATGGTATTTCGAGGAGAAGCTAACAATTTTTCGGTGTCCTTTCATTTTTTTTGCAGGTTGTAATCGCACCTACTACGGGGATATTGGGCAGACATATGCCCTGGAGCTGCATCGACCTAAGCAGGATCGTGTGCCGTTTGTGTGTGTGCTCACTTTTACGGCTGCCGGCGGACAGCACGGTGATGTAGTGCAGGTGAGAAGTCCTTGAAAATTCCTTCCTCCTCCCTTCCTCCCTATCTTTCACAATTCATTTTGCAAAGTGGGATAAACTATGCCATTAAAAAGATAAGCACAACAACAAAAACAACAACAGCAACGAAATAAAAGTGTGAGCAATATTGATTTCAAAGCCACTCAGCAGAGCAGGGCAAATTCCAATCCCAATCCCAATCCCCAAAGGCGTGCAACGAACGAAGCGTAACTACAACTGACGGGGCCAAAAGGATACTCCACCTACAGTGGCTCCCAGCTGATTTCAATCACTACTCTTACGCATTACAAATTTTTAATTAAATTATCTTTTAATGGAGATAGAAATAAAATTGAAACGCAGTTTTTCTTAATGGATCATTAAATTTAAATAAAATATTTTCATTTTATTTCTATTACATCATTAAAATATATTTTATGTGTGAATAAAATTATGTTTTTATGGAAAAGAGCTCTAAATAAAGTGTAAAGACAAATTTATTAATTATTTAATTTAAACGCAGATTTGTTAATATAATGAGTTTAAATTTAAACATAATATTTTCATTTCAATTTTATTTATTTTATATTTTTTATATAAATATATTTTATCTAGAATAAATTTGATTTTTAATGGAAATGAGATATAAATAAAATGTAAATGTATATTTATTTTATCTGAATAAAATGATTTATTTAAATGCAAAGGAGATATAATTTTTTCACACAATTGAATTATATACTGTTTAAATTTGAAACGTAATAATTGCAATAATTTCTTTTAATTTATTTTAATATATATTTTATCTGAATAAAATTATATAGTAATGAAAAGGAGATTTACTAAATAAAATGCAGATTTAATTATTAATGTTTAAATTTAAAGCAATACATTTTCATTTTATTTATATAAATTTTTTCAATAATATATTATCTTAGCAACAAAAACTAAACATTTTTAAAAATATAGTGGATCAAATAAGCTGTGAGCCACTGTAGTATGTCTACCCCCTTACCCACCTGCTCTCCTCACAGGATGCTGACGCCGGTTAGTTATTACGCCACTTCACACCTACAACACGGACTGAGAAGGAGCTTCAGTCTCAGGCAAAGGCTTTGCCACGCTCGAGTGCGTCCTGAGAGCATCCTGCGAGAAGCAACCAAACTCAACCCAAACCCAACCGAACCAATCCAAAAACCCAACCAACCATTGCACTGATATACTCACTGTACTCACCTGATAAACGCCAGTGTCCAAAAAACTTTATTACAGACCAAATACCGCATTTTCTTTTCTTTTCTTTCCTTTTCCTTTCGTTCACTTGATTTTTTTTTTTGTACTTTTGATGAATGCTTTTAATCGCCTTTTTTTTGGTTGACAGGTCACATTGGACAGTTTTACCATTGGACGCTTTACGAGCTACGTCCATGAGGGTTGTCCCGATGGCTTCATGCAAATCGCCGAATCGGCACGCACTCCCATCGGAGGCATGTGGTGTGGCAGCTCCTGGGGACCAGTTTTATTCTACAGCGAGACGCGCTCCTTGATATTCACCATCAAGCTGAACAGGTGAGAGACAGACAACACAGTAAAGACTCACTAATTATAAATCGTAGAAATTTCTAAAGTTTAAAAATTAAAAACGTTTTAAAACTAAAACAAGGGAATTGTGTAAATTAATTTTTCTGTTTCTCAATTAATCAAAATAGAGCAAATAACGAATAACATTTCGTTAATGAACTTTAAGAATATTATGTTGAGAAAAAATTAATTGATTCTTATGCTAAATTTCCTGTAATTTAAATAAAGATTAAACTTGCTAAAGATAGCGCTTTTTGAACTTAAAGCTAAATATTTTCAGTCTAATTTCCTGTAATTCAATAATAACATCTCGTTCATACATTTTAGGAATATTATGTTGAGAAAAAATGTATGGAATCTTTTGTTAAATTTTCTGTAATTTAAAAAAAAAAATTCTAAAAAATCGTTTTTTGAATTTAAAGTTAACTATTTCAAAACTAATTTCCTGTAATTTAATAAAAATACAACTTTCTAAAAATATCTCAAATTAAAGAAAAATATATTAAAACCCTTTCTTAAAAAACATTAATGATTTTGAAGCAATAAAAATTATTAAAGCAAATTATTATGTTTTATATATTTATAAAAATATGTTTTAAGTTTTTCGTCATCGGGTTCACTAGGTTTAATAATGCTTTGATTATATTTCGAAAGTTAAGTTTCGCCTATCAATTTGCATATCAATTTGAATTAATATTAAAAACTGTCTCAACTATTTTCGAAAAACCAATTGGTTTTCATTAGTGAGTGTCTACTGTAGCAGCTGTAACTAATGTGGCATTTTCGTTTGCTTTCCTTTCAGACTGGCAAGGGATCAAAGCGGTTACAACTTCGACTTTCGCATTAGGTACAAGGTGCTGTCAAAGGACAGTTCCGTAACACGCTATGGCGGCATTAAGCTGGCAGGTAAATCCTTGTCCTTGTGCCACAACAGGATTGTACTCCTTTTCCTTTGACTTGCTTCTCATTCCCACAGAGCTTAATCAGTGGCACAATCGCAGCAGCTTCCTCAACCAACAACAACAACAACAGCAGCAGCAACAACAACAACAACAACAGCAATCGGGTCAAGAGGATTTTACCAACTCAAGTGGCGCTCGGTCGGATCGTTATGGCCAGGACTTTAGTCTGTTTAGCGCCTATGCGAATAATAAAACCTTCATGGACTCACTGGAGAAGCCGCTAATCAAGGACGAGCACAACTACACCGAGCCCAAATATTATCTGGGTAGGCAATAAATAAATTCCCAGTTGCATTTATATCTGACCTTTGACCTTTTTGGCAGGTGACCTCATACCGGGCACTTACTGTTCACGCATCTTCAGCGATTGCGACAAGAAGCCGTGTCGCCTCCAGTCTCCCAACTATCCGGGCATCTATCCGCGCAATCTCACCTGTTATTATGCGGTGCGACAGGTAGGCAAAAAAGGACCCCCAATTAGAGTTATGAATGCAAATTTTAACTAGATAAATCATCATGGAAAACACTAAAATTCCTCATTTCCTATTGATGTCTTAATTAACGGTATCGGCCAAGAAATCCTATTAACAATTTATATATTATTTCATATTTGGAATTTTTTTTTTAAATTTAAAAATTCAAAATAGTTACTAAGGATCAATTTTTGTTTAAATTTAAGTCTTTATTTTAAAAGTTAGTTAAATAAGAGTTATTCCGAAACTTTATTTTAAAAATCAAAAATAAAAGTTAAAATTAATATCTTCTAAACCAATTACCAACATTTATAAATATTATTGATCTTTATAAGGTACCAGAAAATACTTTAAATGGTTAATTTAAATTTTATTTTTGACTTACGTAATAACTTTTAGTTGTATATTTTAAAATAAAAATCAGAAAGAACCCATAATTTTATTGAAAAAATCAAAAAATATATAATATTTCCTAACTTAAAAATTAAAATTTCCAATTAATTATTATTTTGCAATTTTTAAATAAATATTAAAAATAATTGTTATTTCCTAACTTTTAAATAATAATTTGCAAATAATTCTTAGATGGCAATTTTAATTTTAAAACTTATAACAATTACGATTATTTTGAGGCAAACGACATAGACAGGTGTTACTAAGTAGTATTCTCCCGTTTCCTTCCCTTCCCTTGAATGTCATAAAGTAGCTCTAATCCCCTCAAGAGCAGCTTGTCAAAGGTTAGCGCCTCATTACGACGCCTTCTTTGCCTCCTTTCCTCCCTTCGTCTCACATTATCTTCAGCTCATAAAAATGCCACACACAAAAGACGAAGAAACAAAAAAAATTATACGCTAAAATTTTCTTTTGGATTGACAAAGTTGAAAAGTCGCGTCAGCGAGTCGATTTAAAAGCAATTTACATTGCAAAATAGAAAGCGCTTTTATTATAATTAACTAGATGGTGGCGAAATATGTTTCGACAAGGATCCTACAAGGATTCTAATGCAATTCAAGTCATAAAAACTCTCTTTTTGTGCTCAACATGTGCTTATCATTAATGTCCTGGAGGGTATTACAATAGATGCTTTACATTTTTAAGGTTATGTTGAAATTGCCTTCTTTGAGTTAAGGTTTTTTTAATGACAAGGTGTCTTTATGTCAAATACAGGGTGTATTTTCGCATTATTCACAATAATTATGTGAATATGCGTTTTACAATATTTTTTCATACTTGGTCTAACACTTTTGAGGTTATGTTGATGACAGGGTAGCTTTAAATTAAAACAGGGTGTACTGAGCTGCCACATACTCAATAAGTGTTTAGAATTCAACTCCTTACAGTAGATTTTCAAAAATTATTTCACACGGCGGTTTACATTTTTGAGGTTATGTTGCTTATAGGGTGTCTATTAATTGTCACAGGGTGCATAAATTAGCAAATATCTGTCTTTGGAGCAATATATGAGATATGATACTTAAAAAAAACTTTTAGTAACCATTTAAAAGAGCTTTTAAGCTATAGAGCAACTAAGTAATATTATATTAGAAATTTGATATTATATAGAAAAATCAACTAAATATTAGGGAACTTGTGAACTCTTCACCTCAAACATTTCATTCTGAAGTTTGTAGCAAAATATTTATCGTAATTTAAAATAAATTTTAAGAAAACTTAGTTATTATTATAATAAAATTAAAATATCATATAGAAAAATCATTTCTATGTAAAATTATCCAGAAATATAGCAAGTCAATCAATCTATAAGGATACATTTTTTTACTATATCTTTTTTGTTTTTTTTTTTATTATTTTATATTTTTATATTGATTGGGTTTTCCATAATCCTTGCAACAAATGTGCGATAAATTATACTTTTTTATACCTCATACTTAACATTTTATTAACTTTAATTGTTAATTTTTAATGTAATTTTTATTTTAATTTCTTTAACACTGCTTTTAGTCTTTCATAAATAATAAATAAATAAACACTGAATTTGTTATATTTAAATATTCCATAAATAAAGAAACATTTCCAGTCTAAGGACTGCAGGAAATTCTTTTCTCGAATCACAATTTACAATTTTAAATAGACTAAGTTACAGAAATTGTGTTGAATGTCATGTTGTAATGCAGTTGCTTTGATTTATGGTGAAAATAGGTTCATTAATTTGCATTTAATTGTGTTCTTGCAACAGCACGACGTGCCCCATGGCAAACATGCGCTGATATTGGTAAAACAGCCCAAGGGGAATCTGGTGTGGATTTCCACACAGGAAACGGCGAGCAGCAACAAAATGTCGCCACCGCCATCCGCTGGGGATAAGGATAAGAAATTTGAACCGAGGCTGAAAACATGGAATGACTGCGATTACATTCAGGTAATTAAATCTGCCTTTAAATGCACTTTACTTTGTTCTTCTTCTATTTCTCTCGCTCTCTCTCTCTCTCTCGACCATCTCCTGATTCTCCTACTCTCTGATAGTCCGTCCGTCTGTCTGTCTGTCGTTCTGCCCCCCTAAGGCGTCGCCAACAAGTTTAACGAGCGCCACGGCATAAAAATTACTTCCTCTGTTGGCCAATGGCCGGCAAACAGAACAAACAGAACAAACAGTCCTGAAACTGGCCCGAAACTGCGCAAAAAACGACAAATTGAAAATGAAAGAAATGAGACAATGCTGGGGGAAAAATCTGTTGTTTGCCCAGCTTCCCAACTCCTACACAGAGAGAAAAATGCGGTACTAAAATTTACTTGAATTAAGTATTTTTGAAACATAAAATTTATACTTGATATAAGTATTCAATTAAACATAAAAATTCTTCAATCAAGTACTAAAAATACCAGGAACCGTAAAAATTAAATTTTTTTTTTAAAAAGCTAGAAAATAAAAATATTTTTTAATTTTTAAAATTAAAATTAAAAAAGCTATTTCAATTTTAATTATAAAAATTAAAAATTAAAATCAAAAACAAAAATTGAATCTGAATATATTTTCAACCAAGAAGTGTATTTCCAAAATCTAAAAATATACATGATGCTTTCAGGTGATACATCACACGTCCTTTAAAGACGTATATTAAGGATATTTTAGGTAGAAAAGATATGATTTTTAAATAAAAATTTAAATTGAATTATTATTTTTGATTCTTATTTAAAAAATTAAAAAATAGGAGTTAAACGTAATTTTTATAATAAAAATATGTCTTATTTGCGATCCCTGAAAAATCCTGTTACAAGAACAAAGAATCTTTGATAAAGTAAAACCCGAAAATTACTAGAAATGAGTACAAAACTTATTTATATCAGTTCCGGACTCAGGATCGACTCACAGATCTAGATTGCAAAATCCTAGTTATTCTTATTAAAAGTTTACATGGTTTTATTGGTTTATGGTTTATTTTACATGATTTTGTACTCAGTTACAGAATTTAAAGGACTTGCATCAAGCTTAAATTGTATTTAAATCAAGTACATTTTAAAGTAAATTTAAAAAATTACTTGAAATATCGCGCTTGGAATAAGATCGAAATACTCGACTTTAGTAATTTCAATCTAAGTAAGAAATCAAGTTTGAAATGTGTCGATTAAAGTACGAAATACTCGAATTTTTCTCTCTGTGTACCTTCATTTCTCTCTCTCCCCCTCTCTCTACCGTTTGTCCTGGCATTGTGTCTTTGACTGTGGCCCAGATCCGGACTCCAACTCCTAGTGTCCAGCTGTCCGTCTAACCCGTCCGACATTCCGACATTGCCTTGAGCTTCGATAGGCTTCATCTGTGGGAAGTGTTAATTTCGTAGCCTCTTTGTTTGTCATTGTGGATGGACAGGACATGCTGGCAGGACTACGGATCTGAGAATGTCTTTCCACATACGAGAGTATAAAAGAAGATAGCTTCTACAGCTTTAAGCTGGAAACACGTAGCTTTTGACTGAGCTCTTAATGAGTGTCAAAAGACAACGCCAGAAAATACAACAAGACGCAAAGGAAAATGATAAAACAAAGATACCAAATTAATGGAATTTTCATTAGACGGAAGTGTTCTCAGAGCAGATGTGTTTGTAAAAAAAATTTAGAAACTGTCAGAACTATAAAAATGAGATTTGAAATTTGATGAAGGATTGTTAAAAGATTCAAGATGAAGATGGAAATTTTAAAACAGAAATAAGTTGGGGAATCTTAATATTCATCGTTGCAGTTCTTAAAATAAAAATTTTAGATACCAAAAATTTAGAAACTATCAGAAATATAAAAATGAGATTTGAAATAGATGAAAGATTGTTAAAAGTTTGGAGATGGAAATTGAAAAACAGAAATAAGTTGAATAATCTTAATATTCATAGTTGCAGTTCTTAAAATACAAATTTAGGATTCAGAAAAAAATTTGAAAATTTCTTAAAGACGTAATCAAAATTTATAATAATAATTTTTATAGTCAAGTTTTAGTTTAAGATAAATTAAACGAAGTAACTAGTTTGTGGAGTTTCTACAGATTAATTATAATTTAAGAATTATTGAAAACCAGAATTTAAAAAAAAGTATTTAAAAAAATTGGAAAAGATATAGTTAGATGAATCTATCAGATATTTAAATGTTATTAAAAATATTTGCTAGGCTGGCGTTTAAAATTTTATTAAAAACTTGGAACAAATAAAGAATTTTTGTAGATAAGATATAAAACATTGGAAAATAATTGAGAAACACTGGAACTATTTCAAATTTATAGTTTGTATAGAATATTTAAGATGATGTAAAATAAAGGACAATATATTATTAAAGACGATAATTATATTGAAAATAAATAAATTGTAGATAAGAATATTCCTATTTTTTTTATTGTGAGAAACTGGGAAATTTCATTAGCTGTTTTAATGAATAGTTTCTGATATCTAATGTATTAAAATCTTAGCTCAAAATATTTCTAAAAAATATGATATTGTGTAGGTCAAATTTCCCTGTTTATTTAAAGACTTAGACGACCTTTGACCTTTGTCCAAAAGTCATAAATCATCTGCAATTGCTTTTTCTAACGCCGACACCTCATTTAGACATCGATTGCACCTGAAACTAACTATAATTAAGCAGACTGTCTAGAATTACATATATATAAATATATATATTGAATGTGTGTATATTTTCTCTAATAGGAAAATGTAAAACCCAAATGGAAATCAACGGTAAACCTGACTTTAAAAAAAACCTATCGATAAATGCAAAAAAAAAAAAAGAAGAATTCAATGTTTTCACAAATAGACACACCAAAAAAATAATTTAGTCGTAGCGTCGCACGTTCAATAAACATAAGTATAAGTATTTATAATATCACCATCCCATTAACCACACTTCCACCTACCACCCCCCCACTCTAAACACCACCTCCTCCTCCTCCTTGTTGTCCACAAATCTATTAGCAATAATCTTTAGCAACAATTGTTTGTCATCTTTTGCTATAGCAAACAATTAATCACACAAAAGTTCATTTATTGAATGTCTATAGATGAGATAATGTATTCATTATAGGGGAAGTATTTGGGGCGAGGGTTGGCGCAGAAATTCGTCATTGGATTTATATTAATGAGCACTCGACACGCACATCATAAATCGCACAACAAAAGCGTTGAGGGATTTTTAGTGAAATTCTCCCATGTCCAAAGGCCCAGAGTGGATGAACGTGCTCCGAGCCTATGTAAATTGTGTGTAAATTATTGCCACGAGGACAATTCATCTAATACACGCCAGGACACGCCCCCTGCCTCCTGCCCCCTGCTCCCCCTCTCCGCCTTCAATTCAATCCAGCTCATGAATAGCTTTAGAGATGTATTTCTACTTCCGGACAGCAACTTCTTTAAGCCAGGCAGCAAGTGGCAGACTCACTACACTCCAATTCCTATTCCCTTCCCTCCCCTCCCTTTTACTTTGTTGCATGCCACTTGGCGGCGTCTCCTTCTCTCCCTTCTCCTCCTCTTATTCTTTTCCTCTCTGCTATTTGCCTTGAATTAGCACTAAAATGTTTTGACGACCAGCGAACCAAGAGCTGCATCCGACCATTTGAGAGTCCTTTCTTTTTGTGTGCTGTCTCCAAACAGCGCGCGAGGGTTGCTCAAGTAGTTGCTATGCTTTTTGATACAATGTTTATTACTACACAGAAAAGAACACATTCTAAAATTCTAGTTTAAAATTCTTGATTATTAAATTAAGACAGTATGCGGATAACAACAACTCTTCATTAAAAGCAATATCATAAATATTGCTAAGAAAAATCGTGCTTGAATGAAGTATTTTGCACTTTATTTACGAAAATCCGGTATCGTACTTCTGACACTTTAATGGATTGATTTTATCCCGGAATCACAGATTTTTTTTCTTTCTGTGTATAAATACGTTACATTCTATCTAAAGTGTGTATATCAGTGACATTTCAGGATAATCAGGATTTTTACAGGACAGGTATATTACATATTTAAACGAGGCAGTTTGGGAATTCAACGCAGTTATTTTTCAAACTGAAATTCAAAATTCGTTACAGTCGACGACTCTAAATAAATTCCATTTAAATTCAAGTTTTTCAATAACAGCTGATAATTTTTTTAGTTACTCTCGTAACACAAAAAGTCACCAAATATATGTGCGAGGGTGGTTTCAGAAGTAACTGAAATAATATAAATAAAATTACACAACTTGTCTGGCTATTCTTAATTAAAAAACTATTGTTGCTGTTGTCGCCAGGCACAATTAATATATGCGAGGGTTGTTTGAAGAGTAACTGTTGTAATATACATTCAAGCTATACATATAAAACTAATAAGGCCACCCTCGCCTAAGCAATTTGGTTGACATTGTCGCCAGGTACAAGTACTCAGCGCGAGGGTGGTTCGAGAGATTACTGAAGTAATAGAAATTTAAATAATAATAAGGAAACAACTTTTGAAGCAAAGCTCGTTTGTAAAATTTTAATGCCTTTGTCGCACAAAAACGATGTGCGAGGGTTGCTAGAGAAGTTGCGACTCAGAGAGAAACAGACACTGGTAATAACAGCTCTACAACAACTGTTGTTAACTTTAGTGTCAACCCTCGCATTAGCCATTTGGTTGCGTACGGCACGTCGACTCTTTCGGCGACCCTCGCTGGTTAATTCCTTGTGAGTGTCGCCATTAAAGGCTCGTTGTGCCCGCAGAGCGTGCATTGCCTGTGCAAATTCTCCGGAACACTTTTTGGCCATTCAGTTGGCACAAATGGCTGCAAGGATTCAATCCCCCTTCTCACTCCTTCCCCCTCTCTCTCTCTCTCTTTGCGCCTCTGCTAACAAATTGTCCTCCAGCTAGCAATTTTTTTATTTGGTTTGTGGTGTTGCGGCCCTAAGCAAAGAATGGGCCAAAGTGTTGGTCAGTTTTTGGATGCGGCATGTGTGAATAATCGCCGGAAAGCAGACGAAAAGCCTCAACGAATACAGATGTGTTTCTGCTTCCCTTCTCGCTCTCTCTCCCACTCTCTCTATCTCCCACCAGTGCTGCCAACTGTTCACGGCCTAAAATAGCTATATCAACATTAAAACATAGCTCAAAAAAAAGCTAACAAATCTACAAGCAAGCCAAGGAAAAATCTATTTTAGTTTTTGCTAGATTTTATACCCTGCATCCCTTGAAAATAGGCAAATAAATGTAACAGGCATAAAGATTAATTAAATAATATAATCGAGAAGATTTAGCCGCGTCCGTCTGTCAAAAAAAAATCTTAAAAACTATATACAATAGTAATCTAGAAATAATAGTTAGGAATATATCCAGTATTTTTTTCTTCAACTTGAAACCTCAAAAAACTATATCAACACTTAAAAATAAAACTAGAAAAAGCTTAGAAATCTACAAGAAAGCCAAAGATAAAGCTAGAATAGTTTTTAGGTGGATTTTATACCATGCATCATCCCTTGAAAATTGGCAAATGTTATATATAAGGATTCTAAATCAGCATATATATTCTAAATCAGTATTAGAAATCGAGAAATATTAACTACTATATAAAATAGCAATCAAAATATAATAATTGGGAATATTTCCAGTAGTTTTTTTAAATTAAAAAATAGCTATAATTCCCACTATCCGCTGTATTTAGCGGGAAAATAGCTAAATTGGCAACACTGTCTTCCACTCCCACTCCCATTTACTTTGCCACTCTCCCTATTTCAACAATTTATACGTATCGCTGCCACGCTTTCAATAAATTTGCGGTTCTCTATTACCTGATTCTGTTTGCGGTCTGTGGCATGCAACATGGCCAATGTCCAATGGATGGCAATTCGTGGCAGGCTGTAACCTCAGCTAAATTAATGCTAAAGTTGCCAGCCACAAAACTAATTTGTCATGCGTGGCCCCAAAAGGTTGAACACGGCTACCAACTCAACTTTTCCAGCTGTGCCACATGCCGCTTCCACTTGCCACATTCCAGTTGCCAGTTGCCATTGACCAAACATAACATGAATAACATGTGTGGGGAGCCCAACTCAATTAAAATACATGAAATTATGCAAAAATATCAAAGTAAAGCCTGACCACATTTAAAAACACACAATCAGTTAATAACTCGTTTATGCGTCGTGCGAATTCATGAATTGTAAATTAAAACATCAGCTAAATAGCTAAAGTCAAAGATTCCCTTTCTAGTCTAGATATAGACAAAAGCTAAACAAAGCAACTAAATTTTGACTTCCATTAATAATATTATATAAAACATAATTTCTGTTAAACAATATATTAGCTTAGCAACTAAAGTTTCAGTTAGGGTCTATTTAACTAAAAATGTACATAAATATTTGCTAAAAGCACATATACACAGAAAAAAAACCATCCTAAAATGCAAGTCTGAAATTCCTGATTTTAGCATGCATTTTTTAAGTATGTATTCTGAATATTAGTGTTAAAATAAGACAATGTTCGGATAAAATGGCAACGATTCAACATTAAAAAGTCCCAAAAAGCCAAAAAAATTTAATTTTACGAAAAAAATTTACAGAACTCCGAAAACTTAAATATTGCTGAGAAAAATTGTGATCAAGTACTTTGTACTTGGTTTAAGAAAGTCCGGGATTAGCGTACTTTTGACACCGAATTGCACTGATTTTAACCATAAAACCTGGATTTTTTCCGTGTACCACAAATAATATAAAATAGTGGTGACTCCAAGAGCTCTATTATTTTAAAAACACTAAAAATGTTCATAGTAACACTCTAAAAGCCCACATAAAAATACACACAATAGGTGAAAAGCAGCGTTTATGCGTCGTGTTAATACATGAACTCAAACGAAAACATCAATTCCCTCCAAAGTTGTGTTAAGCTACTTTCTGACTATAAATACACACAATTTGACAATCGCAAGCTACGTTTATGCGCAGTGCAATTTCAAGATCATCAGCAGCTTTTGCAGATATGCAAAATGTCTTTTAGATGATATCACGATTAAGTAGCCACAAAATGGCAAACAAACTTTTGATGTTGCCATCAACTTGGGGTCATAAAAGCATTTTAAGGGTCAAACTTAAAATCAGCTTTAAATGTTGCAGCCACTTTGACCTTTTAGCAGAGATTAGTTGTAGAAAATATCACGTATACGCCTAATGGCCCTCAGGGTAAGACGAGCACCTATCCCCCAAGCAAAAAAACTCATACAGCTGTGGTCAGACAAATAGAGCAAATGAAATGGATAGAAAATTTAAATACATTTCATATTTAATAAAGGTAAAAAATTGTACTCGAGTTTCTTTAAATATTTCTTACAATTTTGCAATTTCTTACAATTATTGTGGAAAATTTTAAGAAATACAGCTATAAATTGATTACTGGAAGATATAATTATTATATCCTCTTTTCACTGCAAAGTTTATGTAAATTTTGCTACATTTTTAGACTTTGTTTAATATACAAATATATAAATTTTTTATTTGTACAAATCACAAAAAAAAATTTAAATTTTTAATCATCAGAAATTTTAAAAATCTACCTAAAAAAGGGGTATCTATTTATATGTCCATAGCTGTATACAGTACATCAGCTGCACTTAAAGACAATTTCTAGTCGCTGTAGTTCCCTAGCAAACTCTCTTTCTTTCTCTCTCTCTCACCCTCTCTCTCTCTCTCTCTCTTACTTTGGTAAATGTTTAACCCCTACAACAATTTTGGTAGCACGGCCTTTTTAGCCATTTTAGCTGACCTTTTTTTTAGTATTTAGTAATGGCACATGGAACAACATTTCCATTCACATTTGTCTCGACTTCTTCTTCTTTTTGGTTTTCTCATTCATTTCGTGCGCTCTCCTCATGCATTCTCTCGCTCTTTCTCTCTCTCTCTCTCTCGCGCTCTCTTTCTCTCTCTCTCTCTCTCTCTGGCTTTCTGTGTCTCTCCATTGTTGCCGCAGGACTACGTGACCGTATACGATGGCTACACCACACGTGACCCCATCATCCTCAAGTTCTGCGGAGGAGGTCAAGCTGTGCCCGCGGCTGTCTCCAGTGGACCGGAATTGTTGGTTGAGTTTAGCACGTCACCGTTTGGCACCTTTACGGGCACCTCGTCACAGCTGCTGCCACTCTACGGTTTCCAATTGGAGGTAAGATCAAATATTACATCTCACTAATCACTTGAGACAACTTAAAATTTCTCATTCTCTTAAATCAAGAGAAAAATTAACGATTCACAATTCTATTTGTACTTAAATGCTATCACCGAACAATTACATAAATTTTGAAAGTTCTTTAAGCTGAACACAATAATAAATCAAATATATAAAAAATTCTTTGCGAATTTTCAAAATAAATATGATTTCACGTTTAAGTAAATATGAAATTTTCAATTTATAGTGTATTTACACAACTCTATCTAAGATTAAATATTACATCTCACTAATCACTGGAGAAAACTTACATTATGTCATATAGCTACACCCAGAGAAAATTGAGATTTACCATTCTATTTGCACATAATTATTTTCACCGAATATTTAAATAAATTATAAAAGTTCTGGAATTCTTTGAGTTGAATACAATAATAAATCAAATATATAATATGTATCAAATTGAACACAATTTAATTAATTTCAAGCGAATTTTCAAAATAATTATGATTTAAAGTTAAAGTAAATAAGAACATCTCAATTTGAGCTCTATTATCTACACTCCGTTAAAATATATGTATAGTGTACTTGAGGCTTTACTATATTCATATTAAAATGATTGAGAATAAAGTTCGATTATTAATTTATAATTTTATATTCTCATTTTTTCACTTTATTATAAATAATTTACTTCTGTCAATTAATTTTAGTCGACTTTAAAAAAATAAATAAATAAATCAAGATTGACATTTAATTAAGATTTTAGTTAAATCAAAGTGTTTTATTTATTTATTTATTTTAAAACATTATCTATTTAATATATTTTATCAATATATTAATAAAACATATGACTGCGTTAATTGTTAAGAATAAAATTTAATTATTAATTTATAAATTTTATATTCTCATTTTTCTGAAATCTAAATTATTAATTTCTGTCAATTAATTTTAGTCGACTTTAAAAATATAAATAAATAATTGACATTTAAGTATATTTTTATGTCAATTAAGATGTTTTGAATTTCTATTTAAAACATTTTCTATTTAATCTACTTTATAAATTCATTGATAATATATATTTATATATTTATTTTACTATGTTTTTTTTCTCTGTGTGTAGGTGGAGGTGCAATTTGTGGATATTCAGAGTCCCACGTACTCGAAAAATAAGAAACCCTGCGAATTTTGGATACGTGGTGCAGGTCGTGGCATTTTGGAGAATCCCAAGCATTCCTTGGCACCGAATTCCACGTGTCTATATCATCTGCAAGGCATGGGCGTCTTTAAGACCTTCGATCATCTGAGTTTATCCCGTCGCACCAACAGTCAGTCAGGATTGCATCAACCCTTGTCCCGCTTTAAAGTCTGGATCTCAGTGCTGAAATTCAATTTGGATCCGGAATTTGGACAGATCGATGAGACATCAGTGGGTGCAATTGGTGTGTTGCAAACACAGGAGGATTGCAGCGGCATGTTGCGCATCTGGGATGGCACATTGAGAGATGCCCCCGTCTGCAAGGATCTCAACTGGTGAGTGAACTAAAGTAATCAACCGATCTTCAACTTTAAATGAATCCTTTGCAGCATTAGCGAGACGAGCAGTTACTCTGCAATGGGGCATTATGCCCACAATACGACCAATGTCATTGCTCGCTTCTGTCGTGGCACAATTCCGCGCACCTGCGACAGATCCAACATCAATGAGACTTATGCTCGTCCCTGCACCATCTCCGAGAGCTACGTGTCCAGCAGCGATGCCATCACCCTAGAGCTACGGAACACCGAGTCCACAGTGCTCAGGTGAGTGTCAATCTTCAATCTTACAGCTTAACTAACTTACTACTAAGATTTTAATTTCTTAACAATAATATTTTACTAGTATATATTAACGTTAAAAATTTATATTTTTTTATAACTAAACGATTTTATTTTCTTATTTTTAATCGATTATATTAAAATAAAATATAATAATATAATTATAATAAATATATTAATATACAATTATTGCTAATTTAATATGTTATTCAATAAATTGGATTTCATCGTAAAAATTATGGGACAACAACTTCGAATCTCATTTTCTTGACTATCGTACTTAATATTTTTACCTACTTTAATCTAATAAAATAAGTATCCTAAAAAAAAAAATCCTTTCTAAGCCAATTTCCGATTAAAAAAATGTTTTATACTTACATAAATATAAGCTAAATGTTATTTAAAAAATCAGATGTATAAAATAAATCTCCTTCCTTTAAAAATATACCTACAATAATTATAAATTTTGTATAGCTCAATAAAAATTAAAATATATTAAATAAATCTCATACCTTTAAAAATATACCTACTATAATTATACATTTTGTCTAGTTCAGTAAAATAAAATAACCTTTCAGTTTAAATAAATAATTTATTTTTAAATTAATTTAAATTGAATATTTTTCAAAAAATTCACATACTTAAAGTAAATCAACATACCTAATATAATTATACATTTTGACTAGTTAATAAAATAAAGTAAATATCCTTTCCTCTTAAAATAATATTTTATTGATTAAAAGTGAAAATTTTTCAATAAATTCACATATATGAAATATATCACTTGGCTTTAAAAATTCTCCTACTATAAATATACATTTTGTAAATTAATTTAAATTAAATATTATTCAATAAATTTAAATATTTAAAATAAAGCCTTAAATATATACCTACCATACATTTTACTTTGTGAATAATTTAATAAAATAAAATAAATCTTTTTCACTTTCCAGACCGCTGGACTTTAAGTTGAAGTACGAGTTCATAGATCTGCATCAGGATGGTTTGCCTCAGGGAGGCGGCGAGTTGGATTGCAATCGCAAGTTTGTCAGCAGTTTGATGGATCGCAAGGATCCGGCCATTTTTCGCAGTGTAAGGAATATCTTTCTGTTTGGAAGAGGTGGAACACGGCATCTCAAGTGTGTCTATCGCTTTGAGGCATTGCGTGGAGAACGAGTTCGCATCAAATTGCGCAAGGTGACGACATCGAATCGTCCTTGTTATGCTCGTCTGGATGAGGACATCAATCGATCTTTCTGCTACGGCGATACCAATGTGCGCGTGGAGGTAAATCTATATATATATAAAAAACTATTTGTTCTGACTGACATATCACAATTCGGGTCAAAGGTCAGGGAATTGCTTTGTAGGAAAACCTTTTTGTTTTCTTAAAATATCTGAACCAAACTGACAGTTTATATTTTTGGGACTGTCTCTTACATTCTGACCAAAGTTGGTCAAAGTGGGATTACTTTATCATACAGGAACAATCGGATCTTTATTAAATTAATAATCTTTTCTCGACAGATCTTTGAGCGTCCTTATCCGGATTCGATTCTACTGCATCGCGGCTGCGTTTGCAATTCCTCGAATCAGACGCATCTGCCGGTGGAATACACCTCGACCGGAAGGGATGTGGAAGTGCATTTCATAGCACACAATATGACGACACTGGATGATCCCGATACGGCCAATTTTGAGGGCATGTTTGAGTTTGTGAAGGCGCCAACAAGCTGCAAAGATGGCAGACGCAAATTTGGACCAAGTGGCACCATAGACATGACCTTTGGTGATGTAAGTAGAAATTCAATAAAGTGCTCCTACAGTTCATAAAATTTTGTTGCTTTCCTGCAGGTTGAATGCCGTTCCAGACCTTGGTTGATAGAACCCTCTAATGGCAACAAGTTTCTCTATGTGCGTCTTAAGGCTATCTTTCTGAGCAAGCACAATCCCAAGAAGACATTGAATGCCACACATTTGCAGACCAACAGCTGGCGCTGTGAGACCAAATCAAGAGCTGTGCTCACCACATCTGAGGGTGAGCTTGTCCAGCTTTTATGGACACCATTAATTTATTAATTTTCCTTTATTCAGGTCTCACTATTGTCGCGTGTCCTTTGAGTCCCGATTCGAATGCTTATGAATTTGTGGAAATCTTTAGCTCCGGCTGGAATGAACGTCCCAATTTTGCGCTCATCAATCGCTCCAAGGCCATCAGCGTGGAGTTTCTGCGTCCCAGCAATGGCGAGTATACCTTCAACTGGATGGAACTGGTGCCGAGACCAACACTTAGCATAGCAGGTGAGTCTTTAGAGTTGATCTAACTTTTATCAACTTCTCTAATTTGTTGCAATTCTTTAGAGGATTGCCAGTTCAAGTGCGCGGAGCTGGGCGCCTGTGTGAATGCGAGCGTCTGGTGCGATGGCATCCGTCACTGTCCCTCTGGCGATGATGAGGCCTTCCTCCAGTGCTCGGCTTTAATGAAACTGCCCGCCGAAATCCTTGCCACACTCTGCCTCATCTTTGTGCTCTCGTGTTGTGCTTTTGCCGCCTTCGCTTACAAGTAAGTCAAATTTTATAGACTACCCACCCTAAACCAATTAAGAGTTATGAGCTTACAAAAATCAAACCAGAAATAAGTGAACTGAATAATATGTGATAATATTTCTTTTCATACTTTTTAAATAAATTAATTTTTAATAAATGAAAAGTTGTCATATAAAAAATTGAAAAAAAGTTATTTTTTAAAACTTTTTTTTTAAATTTTCATCATCAAAATAAATATGAAAGAATAATTAAAATTTCCATTCTTATCTTGTATTTGTAATATAACTATAATTTTTTTAAAATTAATTTTAAATTACGTGTTTTTCTCTAAATAAAAATATAAAGTAATATTTACATTTTTATTTTTAATTTTAAATCATAATATAAATTTATTTTAAATTTTCTTCAAAAAATCATTATATAAGTTTATTTTCAATTTTAAAATAAATTAAAATAAATTTAAAATAAATTTATCTTAAATTTTCTTCATAAAAATTAAAAATAAATTAATATTATGATTTATATTTTTATCATAAAAAGTTTAAATAAATTTATATTATGATTTCTGACCAAAAACTAAAATTGGTTTAATATGTTATAATATTTTTGCTTATTTAAAAAAAGGAATTTAAAATTTATTTTAAAAATATTGATAATAAAAATATATTAATTGAAAATATAAATTTCTATAAGTTCTATAATATGCATCATAAAATTTTTTAAATAAATTCTATTAAAAGTAACCCTTTATCAATTTTTAAAATGACAATTTTTCAATCATTAAAAGAAGCATTTAAAAAAATGTTTTATAATGATTATAATTATCGCATTTCCTGATTTTTGCCTATATTGATTTTTCTTTTTTTCTCAAGGAAAATCAAACGTAAACTACGAGGTTCTTCAGTGTTGCAGACGCGTCTCAAGTCCCTAAGTTCTATGGATACGGCGGTGTTGGATGAAAAGGAGGTGATTTGCTGACAAAGCGACAATTCTGTGCGTTATGTTGAGATCGATCGTGTGACCACGGTCTGATGCTCGACGGCCCCTAACGTACAGAATTGTGCCCCGGAACTGAAACAGAAAATCAAACAGATATCGAAGCGAATGCGAAACGCAACAAAAGGCATCAAAAACCAAATCAAAAACAAAACCAACTCAAAAACCGAAATCAAAATCGTTCACCTGTTTTTAAAATGCATTTAACACAAGAAAAGGGAAGAAAACAAAAACAAACAAAAACCAAATCGATAAAGGTTTTAATTTCGTATTTCAACTCTGGTTTTATATAACATACATATATATAATATTTACATACATATATATTTGGTAGATCTTGAGGAGAATCCTGCGAGGTGTTCGGAATTTTTATAAGCAATTTTTCTAGGCCTGAAAAAAATGATTTTTCATACGTGTTTTTTAAAATATGATTTCGACGTGCTCAGTTGTTATACGGTCGGAATACTTATTCCACACACTGTACATAAGTATACAGACGTAATGTGTAGTGTTTAGTTCAATCAAAAAAAAAAACAAGAAAAAACAAAGATGATCATAAAAGATGCTATAAAACTTCCACTAGGTTTTTTATAACGACGTAACAATTAAAATTTACTGAAAAATAAATAGACCTATGTAGATACAACTGTTTCCTAATAGCCTCTAAGTGAAAAAAAACGTAACTAGCCAATCGAAAGCGGACTAAAAAAAACTCTCTCTCTAATAGAGCTGAGATTAGAACCTTATCTAAGATATTCGTAGTCCTGTTTTTTTTAATTTTTATGGGTTCTATTTTTGGGTGGATTCCCACAGCATTTATTATGCGGCGCACAAAATCAAAGTGAACTAATTAAATAAAATTAAAAGTGAAAGAATATAAAGAATTAAGTATGGGGTCTAATAATCGCCCAAAAGTAAAGTAATAAGTAAAGAATGTTTTACATTTTAAGATTTGATGGATGCATCGTAAACATAATAAATGATCGATTGATCGATAGATCGATATCTAGTCGAGAGAATATGTCAATATACTATATATATATAGAAAAGCTAGCTGAAAAAATTCGTTAGTTGTTTCATAGAACGTAGACTAATCACACGCATTATATCAGCATAAATCTACTAAGTATTTTTTAAGTAATTAACGAATCGATTGATTCAGTTAAGATACGAGATCATTGTCTCAATCTCACGCTCATTTGTTGTACTCGTTGTTGTTGTCTCCACTTAAATCGAAAATCAAAATATCTAAAAAAAAATTCAATCAAAATGTGCACAATTCGCTCACATCGCTCACATTTTAGCTCAAGTTCCTCCTTCACACCCTGAACAAATTGTTTTGCATGGTAAAGTAATTTTGTTGGCTCTGTCTGGGAATTGAAAATTTGCATAATTTCTCTATTTTGTATTCTTTCTTTCGAATCGATATCGTATCGAAAAAAGAGAGCGCGTAATGTCGTCGTCGTTGAGACCAAGGCCTAAGTTTAATGGGGAGCAACAACAGACACTGAAAACCGTTGGGATTAACAAACAACTGAGATCAGGGATCGATCAGGGAATCTCCGAGGCAATGACAGAGGCAGAGGCAGAGGCAATGACAACAGTGACAAAAATTATCTTATTTAACAACAATCAACAATTGTAAATAACAACAACAGCAAATAGAGAACTTAATTGTATCAACAATTTTACACTGAGACTTTTATTTCCAAAAACCCTTTTCATTTAGCAGAACAAAATAGCGACAATTGTTTTGATATTCAAATCAAACTCAGACAATAAAATTACAAAAAATATACACATTATTGATTTGAAATGATTAAACGATTAATCGAGTAGTGGAAGATAAAAAAAAAACAAACCAGAAACATAAATAAACAGCTAAAAATACACATACTTAACATAATTAACAATTAAGATACTTGAGATCGGAAACAAAAGAAAACGTATCGGATCAGAATTACATACTTAAAATCAATTAAAAGAAATGATCAACTAATAATTAAATGAATTAATTAATTAACAAAACATATTTAACGATTTATGTTCATTTATAAAAATAATTAGGCAAATATATATTATGATAAATATGAATTATACTATATTATGTGCGCCGATCTCACAAAGATAAAGATATGGACTGAGGCAAAAGATAAACTGGATTCTGAAACTGGCATGAGGCTCAGAATGTTTTTGAAAAGACCACAGACCACAGACGACGATGGAGGTTAGATTTTTAAAAATACAATTTAAAATTAAAATTTAAAAACAAAAATAAAAAACTAGTTTAAACATAAAACAATTAATAAATGAAAACGTAAATCAACATAAGCTAAATTCAAAATGTTGTAAAAAACAAAAAAAAAACCCAAAATCATATCAGATTCTAAAATGATATTAACATTAAATGGAAAACCGTAAATTCAATAAATGAAAATTTAAATTCAAACCTGTTTTTAACTCTATTAACTTATTTGTGGCAAGCTGGATGTGGATGCCACATCCTTCGCATGTCGCTGACGATGCTTATAAAGTGAACTTGGATCACGTGTGGAAAACTTGCAGTGCTCGCATTTCAACGGCTTTTCACCCGTGTGCTGACGCATGTGGATCTGCAAAAGATTTAATTGGATTATTAATAAATATATATTACTACATATTATAAAAAATACTGTGAATTTTAATTACTATCAATTCGACTTTAGTTCAATTTTATTCTATTCTCACAAAATAACTTAAATTCTCGACTGCTTAAATTAATTTAATTTAAAAACCTAACGAATACTCTCGATAAATAGAGATTGCAACTGAAAATTTAGTTTTAATTAATTGAAATCAAAATTTATTGCAATCATTTGCATTAAATTAATTGCAGACTGTTTTAATTATTTAAAACTATTCTCACTTATAAATCTCTCGAATATTGTTGATAAATAGAGATTGCAATTAGATTAATTATTTAATTAATGATAATAAATGCAGTCTCTTTTAATTTCAATACAAAAATGGTAGAATTCGAAAATCACAATTACAAATCATCAATTACTATCAGAATCGAATTGCGATAAAAAAGTTTTATGAAATTAATAAAATTTGAATGCAGAATTAATTTAGAGGTCAAAAAATTGCCAAAATGATATTGAAGATTTAAGATCTGTACAGTTTAGGAATATTTCCAGGTTCTTGTTTTAAACTACAGGTATTACCTTCAGGTGTTACCTACTATACTACTACTATTTACTACTACTAATCCTATTAAATCGTGCCATATTCTACTACTACTAATTCTCCTACTACTTTTATTTTATACTACTAACTTTATATCCTCCTACTGCAATTAGCCCTACTACTACTTTATTTTCTACTACTATTTTACTCTTACTACTTATATTTTCTACTTACTATTGCTCCTACTACCTTTACTTTCTATTACTACTATTACTCCTACTACTACTGCTTAATACTACTATTTTCTACTAGTAGTATTACTCGAACTACTTTTATTTTCTACTACTACTATTATTTTACTTTTACTCCTACTACTTATATTTTCTACTTACTATAGCTCCTACTACCTTTACTTTCTATTACTACTATTACTCCTACTACTACTGATTAATACTACTATTTTCTACTAGTAGTATTACTCGAACTACTTTTATTTTCTACTACTACCAATTCTCCTACTATTACTATTACTACTTACTATTAGACTGGCCTTGCGCGCTGTCTTCTTGCCACACACGCTACATATAAATGGTTTGATTTTGTTGTGCACAGTCTTCACATGCTTGGACAGAGTTTTGCCGTTGACAAACTTTCGCTGGCAAATCTCGCAGGTTTTCTCCGCATAATATTTGTTCTTTTTAACTGGCGCTGGCTGTGGCGTCACTTGAGATTCAGTTGCCTCGTCCAGCTGCTGCTCCTGCTGTTGCTGCTGTTTCTGGGCACGACGTCGCAGCAGCTCCCGACGCAGGACTCTGCCACGCCACTTTTTGTGCACACGCATGTGTCGCCATACGAGCGCTGAAATTGCCGATTTGTAGTCGCAATTGATTACAGGACATTGCAACAGATCCACATCCAGCTGATGCATCTTCCATAGATGCGCGGAGCAGCGACGCCAGTTTGTAAACTCCAATCCACATTCGCTGCAGCTGTAGCCCTCGCCCTCGCCCTCGCCCTCGCCCTTGTGGCACTTGGCATGCAACATTAGCTTTGTGGCATCCTCGAATTTGTAGATGCAACCGCTTCCCTCAGCACAACTGGAAATGAAAGTGGATTATTTATAAAAACTATAGAATTTTTATAAATAATATTACTCACGGCACTTGCATATTTATACGCAGCGCAATGCGGAAATCTTTAAAAGGCATCGGTTGCAATTCGGCGGGTGGAGGAGGCGGGGAGACTGTGGAAATTGTGCGGGACGCCTCAATTTTCTTGGCATTTTGTTGCTTAAGTCCGCCTGTTTTAATCGGCTGATAGGCATGAAAGAACATCATATGACCACGCAGATCCTCCATTAAATCGTATTGCCGTAGACATAAACTGCACACGTAAACAATACGCGGCGGCAAATCCATTTCAAATAAATTAAACAATTTTCACTGAGCGGCAAGTGTTGCGAATTTCGGCAATCGACAATCAGCTGTTTACTTAACAGCAACAGCGCGTTAACAGAGTTGCTCATCAGCTGTAAATACATAACAGAGGTCGCACTTGTAAAGAGGAGCAATAGTGAGGAGCAATCTAGAACTAACAGTGACTGATAAATAGAGCAAAATAAAAGCAGAATTAACAAATTAATTGCACATAAATGGTTGTGACAAATCTAAATATCTAAATATTTAAATTAAATTAATATTATTTAAATATTTAATTTGCACCAATAAATCACAGTTTGCAATAAATATTTCATGAACTATCATCAGAAATGAGTGTTGCCACCTTGCACAAAAGTGAGTTGCAGTATGCATGTATTTAGCTGCCAACGGCTTACGGTCACACTGTCAAAAGGAAAAACGCGAACGCGTATAAAAAATTTTATATTTTATTTAATTTATTAGTTTCTTAGCGATAAATAATCAGAGCGCCTATTGTCTCGGACATTGTAGATTGCATTGCAAATATGGGCAGCGCACTAGAGAACTATGTGAATCAGGTGCGCACATTAAGCGCAACGGGTAAGTAAATGCCGGGCCGCCGGTCTCCCAAATAAAATTGATAGAAATTAAAAATGCAAAACGGAATTTGGAAATTGTTTATCATTGACAGGCAGCTACCGGGAGTTGGCCGATGAGTTGCCCGAGTCGCTGTCGCTGCTTGTGCGCAATTGGAGCATATTGGATAATGTGCTCGAGACGCTGGACATGCAACAGCACACATTGGGCGTGCTCTATGTGATTCTCGGCAAGCTTCATAGCGTCGCCTCATCAAATCCGGAGCCGGCACAGATAATACAATTAATGCGCGACTTTATGCAACGCAGCAATGTGGAGCAACTACGCTTTGCCGTCTGTCCGTGTAAGTTATTGAATATATCCCAAAATTAATCAATTTAATTGAAATTATATGGATTCCCTTAGTTTATGAGACGTGCCATTTGTTTACGGACTTTTTGGTGCAGAAGAATCTAAGCATTTTGGGCATTAAGGTGCTGTCGCGAGCGATTGAACAAATCAGACAATTGGACACACAGCTAACACCAATACACGCCGATCTCTGCCAGCTCAGCCTTAAGGCGAAAAACTTTAATCTGGTGCTTCGCTATCTGGATGCGGATATCACAGACATCTCCACCGTGGCCGCCGAGTGCAAAAATCAACAGCAACAGCAGCCACAGCATACGCTGGTATGTTTAACTTGTTAGTTAATTTATAAAAGACTTCATATTTATTCAATTTATTTACATTTAGGATGCCAACAACGATGCCAAGTACTTTCTGTTGTACTATTATTATGGCGGCATGATCTATATGGCTGTTAAGAACTATGAGCGTGCTTTGTACTTCTTTGAGGTGTGCATTACCACGCCCGCCATGGCCATGTCCCACATCATGCTGGAGGCATACAAAAAGTTTCTCATGGTTTCACTGATTGTCGAGGGCAAGGTATTAATTCTTTCTTTCTCTTCCCATGAACTGAGTGCTAATTCCTTTGTTTAATTCCAGATTGCGTATATACCAAAGAACGCACAAGTCATTGGTCGCTTTATGAAGCCGCTGGCAAATCATTATCACGACCTGGTCAATGTGTATGGCAACTCGTCGAGCGAGGAGCTGCGCATCATTTTACTCAAATACAGTGAAGCATTTACGCGTGATAACAACATGGGTCTCGCCAAGCAGGTGGCAACGTCTTTATATAAGCGTAACATCCAGCGTCTTACGAAAACCTTTCTAACCCTCTCCCTGACCGATGTCGCCAGTCGTGTCCAGCTCCCAAGTGCCGTTGAAGCGGAACGTTACATTCTAAACATGGTTTGCTCACACTACAAAGATACCTCTATTACTACAATATATATTACAATATTTGATTTATTTTAAAAACAGATCAAATCGGGCGAAATCTTTGCTAGCATCAATCAAAAGGATGGCATGGTGATCTTCAAGGATGATCCAGAGCAATACAACTTACCGGACATGTTCCTCAATGTGCAAACGAACATAACGCAAGTGCTCGATTTGGTTAAACAAATCAACAAAATGGAGGAGGAGATCATATTAAATCCAATGGTAAGGAAATTATCATTATATACAGTATGTCAGGTATTTTTTTTGACAGAGGAACAAATTTACATGCTTTCTTTTACAAAAAGTACATATTTAATTAGAGTTGTTTAAAATGTTTTAAAATTATTGAAGTATTAAGATCCATTGAGTTTAACCATTTATTTTTTTAGATAAAAAAAATGGGTGCATCTTTCTCTTTGACAAACAATTTACTTCACACACTGTAAATCAAGATTTCTTGAAGGGTTAGGAATATTTTTATTATTTAAAAAAAAATATTTAATAATTATTCCCAATCCTTTAAAGAATTTAACTATCTATCTAAAAAACTATTTAATAAAAATATTCCAATTAGGATAACTTTTATTATATATTTTTTTTATTTAATAAAAATACATTATGTCAATTAATTTTTTTGTGATAGAAAAAATGCATACTTTTTTAAATCAAGTTAGATTCTTTAAAGGCTTAGGGAATTTTTTATTAAATATTTATTTATTTATTAAGAATATCATTAATCATTAAATATTTATTAATTGTCTCTATATATTGAAATAAATGAAAACAAAACAGATTCCAAATTTTCAAATTGCGACATAAATTAGAATCTTTTGGGAATATTACGGAATTTATTTTTGATTTTAAAGTTTGTACTTGTTTGTCTTGATTGTACTTTAAATTCTCCAAAATATAGAAAGTTTGCAGACTTTAAATAAAATATATAATAAATTGTTAATTGATTCCAAACTTTCAAATTGCGACACATATAATAAATTGTTAATTGATTGTTTTGATTATTTTGTTGCAGTATGTGAAAAAGGCGCTGGGCAGTCAGGATGATGACTTGGCGTCACAGCATCCCAAGACTTATTCAGGGTAAGAAACGAAAAGACAAGAAATCAATTAAAGAAAACGAAGCTAACGTTCATTTAATTTTGACAGTGATCCCACGGATTGAAAACAGAAGATGATGATGCTGCAAAGGCGCAACAACCAGGCCCTGGGCCAAACATCTAACTCATATGCTCCAGCAACAAATAGAAGAGAAGACGAAGAAGAACAACAAACAACGCGCCTAATTGCAAATTTATAGATGAACATGCTATTTTAAATAAACTATGTATAAATCAAATGAATCATTGACTAAAACCGACCGTCATCAGACGTCGGCTTCTAATCAATGGAACCAATTATCGATTGCCTGGTACATTCCGTACGGACACACGGAGAGAGATAACAAGTTCAATTATGATAAGAAGGCATTAACTCGATCAGGCGACAATTTTTTAGTGGGTTCGCTTTGTACTTGATGTGAGCGCAATATAATTAGGCACTTGTCGTAACTAATATCGAGTTGTATTTGTATTTGTAATCGTAATCGTTATTTATTTTTTGATTTTATTTACAATATCAATGTCAGGCATGACGAAGTTGTTGTTTAGCTAAACCTTAAGTGACTAGTGACTGCCCACCCATCGACCCCACAGTATAGTTAAGTGCGTGTTTAATATATATTGTATATAGTATATGTAGATGTAGATGTATATAATAGTTTAAGTGGTTTATAAGCACTAGTTTTAGTTGTATTTACAGCTAGGGCTAATTACTATTTATGTGTGTCTATGTACAATGTGTGTTTTGATGCTGCTGCTGCTTTTCCGGCGCTCTGAACCACATCCACATTTTGTATGGAATTTTGATTTAATTTGTGGCCCCTCTGCTTTGAGATTCCGTTTCTCTGAGCCAGACGCCGTCCCCGTTGCCGTTGTCGTTGTCGTCTTTAGTTTACGTTGTTTAACCGGTTTTCAGAGCATCCACTTCGAGCATTGTTGTTGTCTTCAATGGACTGGTGACTGACACGCCCACACCGCCCACACCAACACTGATAGCTTCTTTTGTGGACATGCCACGATATACTTTATGCACCACATTGAAGATTATAAAGCACACAATCAACACCAGCAGCGACATGAAGACATAGGCCAAAACCAGCGGCGTATCCGAAATGGGATCCAACATTCTTATAATATCTATTCCAAAATTGTTGATGTTTTATTTATATTTTGTATTGTTTTTATATATACTATGTATGTAAGTATATATGGAGAGAGAGAGAGAGAGAGAGTTTGTGACAGCGAGACTGAGAGAATTTGGGGAACTGAGGAAGTTGTACGTTGTTCGGAAGGCAGAGTCAAAGAACGAGTGCGTCGAACTGAAGCGTCGCGTATGCTAATTAAATGTTGTATTTAATTATATGTATATACATATATTACTTTTGTATATCTGTATACTATATATAGTATGTATGATTGTTTGCGAGCGTTTGCCGACTTTCCGTACCGTATGCAATGACACCTGAGTGTTAACTGAGGCTAGACAGAATGTGCTAGCTACATAGCTAACGAAATGGAACTTTGTTACGTATACGCAATGTTGTATTGTATTGTGCGCCGCACGCTCGAGTCTCTGTCTCTGATAAGCTCAACAATGCGACAGCGGCAAGCTTAGCATTAGATTGTGTGTATATCTGTTATACTGTTATACTGTTATACTTGCATTATTAGCCAGGGTCAGGTCGAAGTTTCTTGCATCCATCCACAGTTTGAACGCAGTGCATATCGTGACAAGTTTTCACTAGAAACAAACCACATACTGCACTTGTCGTTTATTGAACGACTAGCATATACCCTGTATGACAGTCTAAAGTGCATCATTTATGCAAGTATTATTACATTTTCAGATTGTAACGAGTTATTTTGGTATTTAAAAGTCTACAACGTGGTTGAACGACTACCATATACCCTGTATGACAGTCTAAAGTGCAAGTATTCTTACAATTTCAGAATGTTACGATTTTTTTTGGTATTTAAAAGTCTACAACGTGGTTGAACAACTTGCATATACCCTGTAGACAGTCTAAACTACATCATTTATGCAAGTATTCTTATATTTTGATTTTGTAACGAGTTTTTTTTTGCCATTTGCAAGCGTACAACGTGGTTGAACGACTATCTTATACCCTGTAGACAGTCTAAAGTGCATCATTTATGCAAGTATTTTTACATTTTCAGATTGTAACTAGTTTTTTTGGTATTTAAAAGTCTACAAAGTGGTGGATAGACTAGCATATACCCTGTAGACAGTCTAAACTACATCATTTATGCAATATTTATCACATTTTCAAATTGCAACTAGTTTTTTTTGCTATTTACAAGCCAACAAAGTGGTTGACCGACTATCACATACCCTGTAGACAGTCTAAAGTGCATAATTTTTGCAGCATTCTTACATTTTCAGCTTTTATTATTAAATTAAATAATTATAATCAATTTGCCATCGATTACGTTAAATTTAGATTTAAATTCAGATACTTGTCCAGCTGTAAATCAAATTTTCCAACTTTAACCTTTATAAAGTCTGAGATGGTCGGTTTATCAAACTCTCCATTGTCTTCATTTGATATATTTCTAGGGTATCAAATATTATGAATGCCAAACACATTCATGAATCCAGCCAATCGTTTGTCTTTTATTTATATAGATTGTATATTTTTGCTTTATTAATTGAAATGAATAGAGAGAATAAATAATTGACAGAGAGCTGGCAATTAAATTGGAATAGACGTCTGGCAATATTTGTGACTTGTTACGGATCTTAATTGCTGCGGGGTGGGGAGATGGAGCTGGGTACATATATGGGGTATATTAAACGCTATCGCCATCAACATCGCCATCGTGATTTGGCAATCGCTGTTATCTTAAAAAAGCGACTGATAATGCGAGTATTTTTTTTTATATTTTTTTATGGTGTCCCCTCACGAATTGAGATAAGCATAAAGAAGCAGCACTTTTGTGTGGTCTTTTTACCAGGTGTACGTGGAGAGGTTTTCGATTAAGAGTCGAAGACGACACAGTTTCTATTTTCAGTTTCAATTGCCAGCTAGAAGCGACTTGGACTTGCCTACAGCATAGTTTCTATTTTTTTTATCAACCACTTTTTCATATGCATAACCAGTAAACACACACACACAAGCACACACACACACACACACCTTCACTCAACAAACGAGTTCTATAAAATAAAAGCCTTATTAAATATGCAAGTTCCCTAGTGTCTATTGCCGTCTTCCTCGCTTATGCTCCAATATATCGCTCTCTCTTTCTCTCCCTCCCTCTCTCAGTCTTCCTCTTTCTGCTCCGTCTTGTTTGGTCGCCTCGGTGTCCGACAAGCTGCCATATTATCCGTGCAACGTGCCTCCATCACATCCTTGATGACATCATCCAAAACAAGACGCATATTATTCCGCTCACAGCATCTGAGGAGCACCTTCAATCTTGGTATCTTGGACATGTGATCGTAGTACTTAAAGATGCGTAAACTGTCCGCATCACGTTCCATGGCAGCAGCACATTTATCCACACTATCCTTGCAATTGCACATGAAACTAACAGCACGATGTTTTGGATTCTGAAAGATGTCCAAACCGACACTGACCAAATAACACGGCTCCAAAGTGAGCGTAATCCGCACTAACATCACATAGATGTTTTTTTACTTATGTTAAATGAATTTTAAAACCTACTTACCCACCGTTGAATCAAAGATCTGTGAACGATTCTGTATCCAAATGGAGCGTGCACTTGTTTGAGTGCCAAATATTTCAGATCGTGATGATTCTCGAAGTGCTATCGAGGATCGGGACACGGGAGCCGCAGGCAACGGCAGATTATCATAGATGGAGATGTAGATCTTATGACTGACATACGCCACAATGAAGAACAGTATGATGAGAATGAGCAGGAAGACAATGTAGGTAAAAAGTGTGGGTAACCAAATGATGGCGTCCAGCAACATTAGAACAGAAGCTTGCTACGATTTCAACACGAAACTAAAAATGATGAAAATTGTTTATGTGATGACAAAACAAAAGAAAAACAAGGCTGCAAACCTTTAAGATTTTCGGGAAGGAAAAGGGTTGAAGCTATAGTACAAGATTTGGGTTAGTTAATAAGTTTCAAAAAATGATCTGAGTCAAAGGTTTTGGATTCTAAACTTCGTTAAGTTTGCTTAATTTTTTTAAGCCTATAAAATAAAGTTTCGGCTTCGTTCCTCGTTCTTCGAAATTGTTTTTCCAATTTTGATTAATTTTCAAATAATTTCATACATTTTCTAAACTGTTGTTCTAATTTTGCTTAATTTTTTTAGATCTATAAAATAGAGTTTTTGCTTCGACCCTTCGTTCAGTTTTATAAAAAAAGATTATGTGTTCTTCTAAACTGTTTTTCTAATATTGATTAATTTTTTTTAAGTTCATAAAATAATTTAAAAAATCTTCTAAATTGTTTTTCCAATGATGCTTAATTTTTAATTTTTAGATCTATAAAATAAGGTTTTATCTTAGAATCTTCGTTCAGTTTTATAAAAAATATTTGTTTTTCTCTTCTACAATTATTCTTAAATTTCGCAAAATTTTTGTAAGCCTATAAAGCAATATAATAATTAAAAATTCATTTGTTATCTTAGTTTAGATGATATAAATATTAAAATTATAATATTAAACTGATTAAAATTATAAACAACTAAACATAAAAAATGTATGAAATTGTTGTAGTTATTTTTTTGAAACCAGGTCTTTTTTTAATTTAATTTTTCGACAGGTAATTGTAATTGAAAAATTGTTGTCCACTGTTATTAGTTGACGTTAAATAAGATAAAATAAAATAAACTTATATAAATAATTAATTTTAAAAATTTTAAATATAAGGTTTGCAGCCTTGAATAGTTAACTTCTTCTTACCACATTTTCCCCATTTCCACCTTAACTTGGATCGTTGGAACGATCTTTGTTTTGCAACATCTATGTAAATGTATTTATTACTGGTATTGTGTGTTTTTTTTCGCTCGTTTTTTGTTAGCTTTTGTTTTTTACTTTTGTGTTTATAGTACATACGATTTTACATTGATAATATTATTTATTTTAAATTGTATTCTCTTCTCTCTCGCGCTCTCTTTCGCTTACACTTGCTCTCTTATTTTTGTTGTTGTTGTCTGTCGTGTACACATTTCATAACATTTAGCTTTTGTCGCTATGCACGCTCTCTCTCTCTTTCTCTCTTTTGCTCTCTTTATAGTCTAACCCGCCGGCGGGTGTAGGGCGTAGGGGCGTGGCTAGCACACCGAAAAAAAAACAAACAAATCCCTTTCACTAACTGCATGTCTGTGCATGTCTATGTGTGTGTGTATAACACTTTCACTCACGCACACTTGTCAAGCATTCATTTTTAGTACTTTTTCTTATTTGTTTCCATTTTGTATTATTTTACAATTTTGTTTGTTTTGTTGTGTGTGTTTGTGTTTTTTTTTTGTTTTTTTGCTGGCAGTTGTTAGAAAAAATGCCATTTTGGTTATGCGGCGTATAGTATAACAGAGTATAACAGTTAAATAATGGATAAGGGGCGTTTATAACAGTTTATGCAGCAGGCTATAAGTGACAATTGTTGAACAACAAATGCAAAAGCAAATTAAAATATTACAATTAAACAAATTGCACACATATTTTTGTTGTTTTTCGTTCACTTTCCATTTGTTTATAAGTATATTTTTTCTTCACTTTCATTTTCTGACTTCATGTGCAATGTTTTCATGTTTTAGTTTTTAAAAAATAATTTAACTAAATATTAAACAATATTTTTGTTTTTCAGTTTTGTTGTTGTTGCCCGCTCTTCTCTTTCTTTCTCTCACTCTCTCTCTCTCTTTTGTTCAACACAAACAAATTATACAAACTAAATTTAAGTTTTCTCTTCTCGCTTCTTCTTTTGTATAACAGTTAACTCAGCATGCATGTGTGTGTGTGTATTTGTATGTGTGTGTGTTTAGCTTACTTTACGTTTACATGTATTTATTTATACGTATTTGTTGTAGTTGTTGTTGTTGTTGTTTGATGTTGTTGTAAAAAACATTTAGATTCTCCAATGATTATTAAATGAAATGTTTTAATTAATTGTTATACATATATGTTTTGTTTTTTGTTTTGCTTTGGCAGCATGTTCCGCATATAAAAGAAAAGTGTTATACAGTTTTTTTTTCGATTCGTTTCATTTTTGTGTTGTTCCGAAAAAGGCAAAAGTTGCAAATAGTCAAATTGTAAATAGAAAAATTGAAAGTGCAACATGTTGCAAGTATTTGTAGTAATAGTTGTTGTTGTTGTTGTTGTTGTAGTTGTTGTTGCTGCTGTGGAACATGCCGCAACTTGTACACAAAGTAACACACACATTACACAAATACATATGTAACTTCAGCACAACATACAGAATTCATATACGTAATTAACATATTGGTATTGGTATTGATAATTTGCCCCCTTTCCTTCTACTTTCTTCCTCTTTCTCCTCCTCTGCCCCCTCTTTTTTTATTGAGCTCAACTCAATTTTTGACTCTCCTGTTTTTTAATTCTCAATTGGGGCTTCATTTTTCACTTTTTCTTTTGGGTTTTTCTTAACACATTTAAATTTGTTTTTTGTTTTTTGTTGCTGCTGAGCGTTTGTTGTAGTTGTTTGATTTTAATTGTTGTTGTTGTTGTTGGCATGCGAGCTGCGTTGTTGTTGTTTTTGTTGTTGATAATGTGCTGTGCTTGTTGGCTGCGACTTAAACGGACAATGAAACGAAACTGTTATACTGCGTAATGTTGCGCTTCAGAATATCCGCACAGGGACCCAAAACGCGTTCAAATCTGTTGAAATAATTAAATATAATAATTAAAAAAGGAGCTTAGAACTAAACTTATAGTTCTCACCTCGCTCTGTCCAGCTTGACGCACTTGAGCGGGCCACGGGCCACAACGGTCGCTGCACGGGGCCGATCCAGGAGCAATGCAATCTCACCAAAGTAATCGCTGGAGCCCAGGCGACCCACCTCAGCGGGTTCCTCGCCCTGCTGGAAAAAGGAAGAGGGAAATTTATTAACTATTTATAAATAAGTAAATAATGTTTCTTTATTTTAAAAATATATATATTTTGAAAGTTAAACTGCAAGCTTTAAAAAATTTAAATTGTAAAACAGAAATTGAAAATGATTTGTAAATATAAAATATTTGTAAAAATAAGCTACAAACTTTACAAAAGTTAAAATTTTAAAACACAACTTAAAAAACATTTGTAAATATGATTAAATTAAAGAAAAATGTTTAATTTAATAAAATAAACAAAATAAATATATAAATAATCAGACATATGTTGAGAAACTAACATACCAATTTAAAAACATTTCAAAAAACATTTCACAAAGAAATGATTAGGGAAAGAAAAAAAAAGGTTAATTTAATTTAATATAAAAAAAAGTTTAATATAATTTCAAATAAAAATATGTTTAAGTAAATAAAAATTGAAATGATCAGAAAAATATTGAGAATCCAAATTGAAAAATCATATAACATTTCTATTTATTTTTATATAAATTTAAAGAATTAAAGAAAACCCAAAAAACTCTTATAAATTATATTGAAAAAGCAATTTTAAACTATCAGACAATATTTCTTACTTAAATTTGAAAGAAAAAAATATTTTAAAACAAGAAAGAGTAAGTTTAAAAGACGTGTCCAACAATTATTAAGTTTAATTGTTGAACACAAGCTTTACATTGTTAAAATAAAAAGAAACATACACAATTTGTAAGTACTTTAATTTTACATTTTTAGTTATAATTTAATTTCGTTTTAATTTTTTACATATATTGCAAGAATTGGGGAATAGCCAGAAAAACGAAAATAAATAAGATATGAGAAGACAGTTTAAAATAAGATGCTAAGCAGTTTGAAAAAAGAGAACTAAATTAATTGAATAAGCGACATATTTTTTTATATAATTATAAACTCTAGAAGATCTAATTGATAAACTTAAGATCTGTGTATTAAACTCACCTCGGAGCGCTGTTGCAGGACAACGGCACAGCCTTCGAGGATGATGTAGAAATCATCGCCAGCGGCGCCCTGCTTCACAATGGTCTCGCCATCCTCGAAAGAGCATGTCTCCAGGGAATCGGCGACCGTGAGACGTTCCCACTTGTCCAGACTCTCCAGTATGGACACGCGTGACAGGAACTCCTCATACATCTTGCGTTTGCGTATGGTTGAGCCCATGAGAATGCGTCTGTACGAGTCACGATCGATGCCCCACAGCTTCACATCGCTCTTGGCGCGCACGGTGGCGGCGCGTGGTGTGCCATAGATGAGGGCAAGCTCACCAAAGCTGCCGCCCTCGCTGATGGTGGTCACCAGCTCCGAGTTGACAAATACCTAAAAAGGGTAATGACAATTAAAGTGGACAATTCATTTGGTTTGCAAACTTGGTTTTTGGATACTCACGTCGACCTCACCCACATCGATGACATAGAAGTTGTCGCCCTCATCGCCCTGCTGTATGATATTCTCGCCCGCCGTGTGATTAACCGGAAACATGGCATCAAATATATCGGAGCGTTCGCTTTCATCCAGATGAGCGAAGAGAACATTTTTGGCTATGGCCTTGGACAGGGCGTTCATTGTCTTGTAATCCTTCGGTACGACTTTCTTAACATAGTTGGCGGCGTCCTCTTCGGTCACCGGCTCCGCGGAGATGCCGCCGCGCCTGCGCACGGGTGGTGCAGCTGTTTGTGGCATTGGACTGAGATCCTCGCAATCGTCTGGGCTGATTACCTGTTTGCTGGCATCCAGTTTCACTTGTTCCTGCAATAAAAAAAGAAGTATATATGTGAGTATAACAGTTTTGTATAACAGTATTACAGTTGTGTATAACAGTATAACAGTTTTAGAAATTATTGTAAATCAAAGCAAATTTGTAATAGCACCATTGCAACTTTATATTGAACTGTTCACTTTGAGCTATTTTAGCCAACTGCAACATAAACCATCTAGAACAAAAGTCAACACCCACCGCCATTTGTTGGCAAATAGATGTGAAAAGTGTAACAGAAGCTTTTCGCCAACAAAAACCTACGCACTGGAGGCATTTACTTAGAACGCCCACCTGATGCAGCAGCCACAATAACTTCACCGCCACCACTTTCATTCAATGTGCGTCATTCCAGCGGTGCGGTTCATATGTCAAAAGTCAACTCCTCCTGGGAGATGAAAAGCTTCCTCCGTATTTACTCAGATGCCCGTTTATCTATTTTTGGTAGCTCAAAGTTTATGCGGGCGATGAATTGAATTGAAAAAAAAACACCAACCAACAAACACGAAAAATGATTAAGCTCCGTTGGACACGTCCTTTTCATAAGCAGCCCACATAAAACTGCACTGCAAATGCATCGTGGCTCAACTTTTGCATTTCGTATCCATCTTAATCACATCTGACTAATGCTGCTCTGACGTCAATGTGGTCAACCTGCCACAACTGGATCCACAAATCAGATTAAGTTGCATTTCATGTGTCACTCAAGAGTGAATGCAGCTCTATTTTTGGCTTTGTTGTTGGCCCAAATGCTGGTAGAAATGTCAGAAGAGCATTGCAACTACCTAAAATTACATGATGCGATTGTATAACATTCAAAATGTTGGAGATAACTTTTATGAGAAAGGTCAAAATCAAATCATTTTGATTATTTAAGTGTGGACAGGCAAAAACTTAGCATAACAGTATGAAATGCAGTTTATGCTTGAAAGGATAAAGTTCTAGCGTATAACAGTTTGTATAACAGTCGACTGAAAAGCTTTATGTCATACTAACAGTAGCTTACTATAAATTTGTAAGATATGTAACAGTTTTGAAACTAATAGCAACTGATTTATGATTGAAAGGATAAAGTTCTAGCGTATAACAGTTTGTATAACAGTATAACAGTTGACTAAAAATCTTCATATCACACTTACATTTGCTTACTATACATTTGTATACTATCTAACAGTTTTAAAGCCAATAGCAACTGTATAACAGTTGTGTTAAACTGTTTAACTCGCTTTTACAGTCACCTTTGGTTTTTAAGTGATATATAGAGTACTTTGGAGATTAAAAATAATTCTATAAAACTTTTATAACAGTCTTACAAATGTGTGCTAAATATAACAATTGTAAGGCAAATAATAAGAGTTGAGTAACACCCCGTATAACGATTATTAGACTAATAATGGCTGTATAACAGTTGATTTACAGAATATAAATCGCTCTTACAACTGATTATAAGAACCCGCTGCAACAATTTAGCTTATCAGCACCGCAAAAGTTTTCTACCCAATAATTATGGAACTCATAAACACGGCCAAAAGCAGCGCCCCCTCCCCCTCACCGCCCAGCAAAAGCCATTTGACTGTCAGTACGCAATAAACAACCGGCAAGTAAATTCAAAATGGGCAAAATGCATAAACTTTTATGGTCCAAACAAAACGATTTTGTGGAAGCGAATAAAATACGCCGAGAATTGAAATCGACTCGTGCAAAGTGTAAACAAAACGCAATTAAAATAAAACTACAACAACAACAAAAAGAATAAAATAATAATATTAAGTCAAGCAATTTGCCAGATGATCATGGAATGCCGCTGATAAGAATTGACTTTGCCAATAATAATGATGATGATAATGATAATGATGTTCATTCTTGGGCCAGTTGCCAGTTTCAATTTGAGGTGTCGACGCCACCCACAAAAATAACCGCGAAGTACATCAATCAAAGCGTACACTGAGAGAAAAAAGCCGTGCTTAAATTAAAAATAATATTTGATATAAATTACTTAAAATCAGGGACTAAAACCGAAACGAATATCGGTTCCAGTTACGGTTTCGCCCGCATTAAGGTTTTCGCTTATCGGTTATGCAAAATCTTGGAGTATCGGTTTCGTAACGGTCATCGGTTTTTTATAAGTTTCGGTTTAAAAATACCGGTATGGATTCGGTTCACAAAAAACAAAAATTAATGTTTTTAGTTGACCAAAATAAGAAACGTTATTCATTGTTTTACATGAAAAAAGACTTAATGCTCTTATTAGCCTAGAAAATAATGTTATCTGGTTACTGGAATGGTCCAGCGTAATGTCGATTTTATTATAATTTGATCTCATATAAATTTGGTTCATTTGGCTTGAACATTTCGATTATTTTGATTTTACTGAATTTTAATAACTTTGAACTGCTATAACTTTGTCAAAACTCAGTGAATTTTCTTGCGCAATGTAAATTTTAGCATGATTTTACCTCTAAATTTGTTCTGCATTTAAATTTTTTTCATTTTTGAAAATTTTTGAAAATCGAGTTTTTTAGAAATTTTACAGTGTTACCCCTTATCATTTTTCAAAAAATTCGAGTTTTCAAAACTGTTCAAAATTAACAAATTTTAAATGCAGATCAAATTAAGAGGTAAAATCATGCTCAAATTTACATTTCGCTTGGAAATTGATTGAATTCTGACAAAGTTATGGCAGTTCAAAGTTATCAAAGTTGCTCAGTAGCTGGGACGGCCAGAACCGAAATAAACCTTTATAAATGAATCGGTTACTAGAAGGTTATTTTGGCTTAAAGAGTTTCGGTTTATGGGTTTCGGTGCAGTGGGAAAAAATATTTTCAGTTACGATTACAAATTTCAATCGATTTTAACTGGTTAAAGGTTACGGTTTCGGTTAAGGTTTTAATCCCTGCTTAAAATAAACATTAAAATTCTATGATTAAGCATTAACAATCATGATTTAATAACATTGAATCTTTAATCAAGAAAATCTCTAAAATTAGTAGAAATTGGGTAAGAAAATTCTTTATATAAGTTAAGTTATATAAGTTCAAGACTCAGGGACGACTCACAGATCAAGTATGCAAAATCTTAAATCAAGTACTTTAATTTTTATATCCTTTTTAGCGAACGCTTGCTTAGAATTCGCAAATGGTTCTTGCCTTTCTGCTATGAGGCCCTGAGAACTTAAGACCATATTTAATATAATCCTTTCATACAAGTGAAGTTTAATCGATTTTGACTTAAGTCTTATCGAAATACTTGACTTTAGTAAATTCAATATTAGTAAAAAATCAAGTTTGAAATGTATCGTTTTGTATCCAAGATGCTTTCGTTTGTATACTCGAAAGTAAATATCGAAATTAAATATTATTATCACAGATTAAAATTGTAATTAATTATGGATTCTATTAAATACATTTTAAAATTAAATATTGATCTTAGAAAATAGATCTTCTTTGAAATCAAAGAATTTTTGTTTACAAATTAACATTTTTTGAACCGAAATCGTAACTGAAACCGATGTTCTTTTCGGTTTTTATCATTGATTGTAATACTTGATATTTTTTCGCTCAGTGTAGCGAAGCGAGTCATGATTGTGCATACAAATGCCACAAATTGTAGCACATTATCAGTGGCATTATCAAGGCTGCAAGCAACCATAAAAAGCTGACAAGTCAAAGCCGCCTGTTGACTTCCAATTGCAAACTTTTCTCCCTTTGGCCAACATTTTGTGTTGACCAGCAAAACAGGAGGAAGTTTCAGTGGGAGTGGAAATGAGAGAGAGAGAGAGAGAGAGTGGGAGAAAAGAGAGGGCGCCATCTGGGACTGTGGCAAGGTCTTGGCCAGGGTTTGAGCCGGCTCGCATATTCGTTGACCATGACCTTTAATGCAGACGCGGAGTCGGCGCCCAGTCAACTAGCCAGATGGCCCTGACTGGCTGCCCAACTCACTTCCCCTCTCTCTCTCCTACCCTTTCACTCTCTCTCTTTCTCTATCTGTTACTCCCTCTTTTTCTCTCTCTCTCGATTTGTTAGCATTTGGCGACGTTCCCTGCGACATATTAAACGGAAATCGATTTCGCATTGCAAATTGAGTTACTGACGTAAACTACATGGAAATTGTCTATATATATGTGTGTGTTTTTCTCTCTCTCTCTGTGTGTGTGTGTATGATTGTGGGTGTGGTGTGTATAACTAGGTGTGTAATCTTGACAAACGTTTGACACTGAGACGCTTATCAAGGAACGGTAATGTCATAATGAAAACATAAACGAACTCAGCTGATTAAATGACTTGCCAGCTATGTAGATTGACAATCATCGATTGTCGATTGACGATTGACAATTGACACACTGACTATTTATCGAAAAACACTTGTTGTTGTTGTTGTTGTTGCGACAAAAATCAATTAAAATTTACATTGAAATTGTAATAAACTTAAGTGCATCAAATAGTTATCATAAATTCAATTTTAGGATTGTTGAATCATTAGATTTATAGTAATTTCAAGTAATTTCATTTAATTTTAATCTCATATATAGTCGATAGTAAATTTGATAGTACAAAGTTCTTAAACTATCGATATTATTTAAATTTACATCTTAACTTCGGTAATATTATTGATAGTTTCAGTAATTAAAGTTGTGAAACTATCGATATCTATAGTATCTATTTACTATCGATCATTCTATATTAAAATCGATAGAATTATTTCTAGTATCACAGTTCTACTAGCTCTAAAATTTTCGAAAGTATTATAATTCTCCACGATAGTGCTATCGGTGGTATTGCAATTTTATAACAATCTGGTAAAACTGTCTTAATATTGATAGTATACGAGCTATTTGAACTCTAAAAATATCAATATTAATACAGTTCCCCCAGTACCGATAGTTTCAAAGATCAAATTCGATAGTAATAGCAACAAAAATACAGTTCCACAATAGTCAATAGCATTATTAATAATCTAACAGTTCTAAAAGTCTAATGGATCAATCACTTTAGTACACTATCATTATTTATATAGTTCTATTAGCTTAGACAATATTTTAGAATATTTATCGATAGTTAGTCTATAAAAAAAACAATAGTTATTGTCTAAGAACAATAGTTAGTCCATAAAAAACAATGATTATTCTCTAAAAATAATAATTCAGTCTATGGCTCCACTTTTTAAGCAATTCTAGGAATTTTTTAAGTTAAAATAAAAAAAATATTAACACTGATAGATTAATTATTCTACCAGCATCGATAGAAAAGATCAAAGAATACACAGCAATCGTTATTATATTTTTATTTATTTAAAATCTATCTCTATACACAGTCTTAAGTTATAACAAGTGAAAAGGTAATTAAAATTTCACAACAAGATCATAAAAATTGAATGTGTAATAAAGAATTGTCTGTGAACTTTTAAAATGCTTTCGATTTGCTTGAATTGAGCACGTTCTTTTCTCACAGTGCATTGAATAAGTCAATGCCAATGTGCCATAAAAGAGCTTGCTTTTTATGAGGCGATAACAACAACAAGTGCGTGACTATTCAACTATAGAGCTTATAAAGCATCTTTAACCCCTCTACCTCTACCTCCCCCTTAACCCCTTTTCGCCCCCCTTCTTCACTCGATAGGCACGCAATGAAAATTGTTGCACACACAAAAAAAAGTGCAATGCGTGACGATTGAATTTGACTGATTGAACGAATGAGTGTGTGAATAAGTGAATGAGTGAGCAGCTGTATGAATGCTTATTCAATAATAACTAATAAGAACAAATTACACAGAAAGAAAAACCATTCAAGTTGAAAACTCTTGATTTTTACATGCATTTTTTAAGTATACATTTAAGTTATTATTGTTAAATTAAGACAATTTGCGGCAGTGTTGCCATTTTAGCTATTTTATTGCTAGATTTAGCACTTTTTTTCATTTCGTAAAAGCTAGAAACGTTGTTGAAATGCTATTAGCTATAAAACTAGCGATTTAAAAAAATGATTTAGCCACTTTAAGCACTTTTTCGTAGTTCCGATAGATTTTGCTAGATTTGCTAGATTTAGAAATTTAACAATTGCAAGCTAGAAAACTTGATAAAGTGCTATGAGTTAGATATCTAGCAATTTGTAAAAATGAATATAATTTTCTTAACTGTGCTATAAGAAAATCCATTTTGTCAAATGGTAGAACCATTGAGATACCGAAAATCTATGTAAAAAAAAATGGAATGCGTTGTAAGTACTACAAATTGCCAAAAAAAAAATTATTTAAAAGTGATTTAATGATCAGAAAAATTTAAAGATTTAAATCTGTAAAAAAAAATGTCAATTTTTTTATCACTTTTTAATTTTCTTTTAGCTATTTCTAGCAATTATTTATTGTCAATTTAACTATTTTAGTCCATAATACTCTGGCAACACTGATATGTGGATAATATGGCAACGACTAAACATTAAAAAGTTAAAGAAGCCTAAAAAATTGGATTTAATTTTAAAAAAAATGTACAGAACTCCGAATCTTAAAATATTGCTGAGAAAAGTGATGCTTAAGTCAAGAATTTTATATTTGGTTTCAGAAAGTCCCGGATTACAGTACTTCTGAATTTGATTGATTTTATCCCGGTTTTTCTTTTCTGTGTACAAACTGAAAGCAGAACTTAGATTAAGCTAAATAAACAAAACGACGCTCAGTGCAAACCTTTGACATATTTTGTGCTTTTGCTTTCAGCTGGCTTGTTGTGTGTGTGTGCGAGTGTGTGTGAGTGCACTGGTGTCTGTGTGTGTGTGTGTGTTTGCCTGTAATTGTAATTGCAACAAATGCTGTTTATGGACACAAAACCAAATGATAAAAATCAACAACAAACACGACGCGACGCGACAACGTGAGAAGCAAAAAAACAACTGACGATATAAATTTTCACTTTGTTTTTTTCTTGTCGTTTTCCACTAATGGATTTTTGTGTAAATTTTCACAGATTTCAACTGCCAACTAGAAAACAGAAACTGCTCAAAAATTATTACGTATACGTAACGCACGACAACAACAACAACAAGAGCAACAACATCAACAACAACAACAACAGAGAGCAATGACAAATCCAATGTCAAAGTTTTATAAAAATAAATATTCAAAAAAAAAAAAAAATGATTTTGGTCTAAAAAATTTGTACAAATTTCAGAAATAATACAAAAAACATAAATAATTGGCAAAAAACTAATTTTAAAATTGTTTTAAAAGTTTTTCTTATGCATAAATAATAAAAATATGTAATATAAAAATTGTTATACTACTTATGCGGGCATTTTTATTCTATAAAAAGAATTTTAATTGGCGCAAAATGCGAAAGAAATTATATAAAAATATATCAGGCACTGTCTATATATTTAATACATATATATTATAAGTATATAGTATAAGTATATATATTTATAAATTTCTATATTTGTGGAACGCGTGCGTCACACACATAATTTTATTATAGTTTTCTCTCGTTGTTGTTGTTGTTGCTGTGGATTATTAATTAATTGGATTTTAGCTAATTTAATTTTTTGTTTCTGTTTTTTGTAGTTGTGCCATTTTTAATTGTCTAATTAATCCAATTGCAGGAACTCGACGTTGCTTATGAGTATAACACATGTATAGTGTGTGTGTTTGTGTGTGTGTGTGTGTGTGTGTGTTAATTTTCTAACCGCTTTTTAGTCCCGTTTTTTACGTTGCCCTCGTGCAACTTTTGTCGCCGTTTAATTTTTCTTTGCTTTTCGTGTTATTTACAAAACGGAGGCGCGACACAAACTGAAAACTCAAATGCGAAAAAATAAACACAAAACTAAAAACTGAATTCGAATTCGCTTTCAGCTCAGTCGCAGTCAACGTCGCAGTCGCCGTCGCAGTCGCCGTCGCAGTCAACGTCAGAGTTGGCTTCGTCTTTGCTCGCCTTCCAGTTCCCTCTTTTGACGCACATACATACACATATGTATCTCTCTCTCACTCTTGCACTCTCTGTGTGTGTTTGCACCGTGTGTGTGTGTGTGTGTGTGTGTGGGATTTGTGCTTAAGGTAGCTCAAGATCTGGACAAGGCGACGTCTTAGTGCGGGGGCGGTGGGAGGCTACGAAAATGCACTGCGACAAATAGTTGTCACCCTCTAGTACAGCTGGTAGCAGTCGAAAAATTATGTAGATGATTTCACCATGCAAAAGTAAGTAGAGAATTCACCAAGGAAAGGTATTCACTGGTTAATGGTATGTTGTGGATGTTGGTGAATTCACTGGTGATTGGTAATGCAGAAGGTGTCGAAAGCTAACCGCCAATGATATTCCCATGTTAAATTCAACAAAGAGGTAATTTGTCAAGTAAGCTATGGTGGTGAGTGGTAACTAGTGAATTCAGTGAGCCATACTAAAGGGAATACACTAAAACAACCACACTGAAATCAGTGCACGTAATAATGACAGTGCTGGTTCTTTTTCCTTCATCACAGCATTAAGTAAAGAAAAAATTATGTTTTTATGCAAGAATCAAAGCCGTAAAAGGTCTCGGATATACTATTTTTTAAGGGTGTAAGTATTCAGAAAGAGTGTTTTTTTATATAGATTTTTTTTAATTAGTCGGGTAACCTTAAATTGCGGGTTTAATCATTATGAATTTATTTTTTATTTTTATTTTATAATATTTATGACCATTGGCATGGCAAGGTAGGAGCTGATAAAGTTATATTTTGTGGCAGGTCGGCAACTCTATCCATAGATGGGACCATCAAAATACAAGAATCCAACCCCTAAAAAGTCTCGAATATACTAATTATCAAAGGTGTAAGTATTCTGAAACATGAAAAAGTCTTATACTCAATATTAATTTACATAAATTAATATTATCCAGAAAATAATAGCCGTAATTTGTTTCGGTTTGATTCCCTCATTTTCAATAACATTTTTTGATCTAAATTTAAAATATTATGAAAAAAGAGTCCGAATTATGACAATTTTTTCATAATATTTTAAATTTATTTATCTATGTATATATCTCATATTTTTCAAAATATAGCCTAAAAAAAGGAATTTTTTGTATACAATCGAGACGAATGAAAATTCTTATTTATAAGCCTTTTAAAACTACAGCAGTCAAATATTTAGTTTTAAAATTTACGGACAGTTCAAATTTGCTAGAGTTTTATTTTAAGAGCTTCTACAACAAATTAACAACAATATGTAGTAAGTATATTCCAATACATGCAATTTCTCGCAGTGTAGTCACTCAAATTTGCCCAGCAAAATCTAAAAACAACACAACACAAAAATACACATGCTCAACAACTGAAATGAGCGAAACATTAATAAAGCAACAGAAGCAACAACATAAAATGATGGCCACAAAAGTGTAGCCAAGAAATTGTTTGCCCCAGCGAGGAAAGAGTAGAGAAGAAGAGGAGTGGAAAGAGGGGGAAAAGACATGTGAATTGTAGTTTGACTTTAGTTTCGCTATTTGCAAATGGAAAAAAGGTAAAACAAATCAATTTTTAAGGTAGGCGTAATGACGGGAAGGGGAAAGGTAAGGGGTGGGGTGGGGTGGGGTTGGTTAATGGGCAACCTCAAGAATTGTGGGCGATTTATTTGCCTAAGCTCAACCTACACAACAACAACAACAATAACAACAAACTACAATCATCATATTGCGTTTGTGTGGAATTTATAATTTAGTGTGGAAATAAAAAAAATGTTTGTTTGTTTAACACACACAGATACACACAAACACACACACATACAGTCACATATGTATCTATTGCTATTATAATTATAATTATGATATCCAATTTGTGATTTCTTCGTGCACCACGTGACGTATGCGCAATGTAAATAAAAATGTGAGAATTGAGACTTGAACAACATGCGATGTATGTAGAGAGAGAGAGAGAGAGAGGGAGAGTGGGGAGAGAGAGAGACAGAGAGTGGGGAGAGAGAGAGAGACAAAGTGGGGACAAATTAAGAACAAGAGTATAAAATGAATATGTAAAGAGGTGCTTATGAAGGAAGGCATAGAATAAAGACCTTGCCCACGTAGAGAGGCAATTGTCAGGTGAGATTCAAGTGTTTGACGGTTCATGACTAACAACAGAAAAATGTAAAAAAAAAAAAAAACAGAGAAACATATACTGATAATTGTTCTATGGAATAAGTAAGAAACAGTCCCATTTATTATATATTTAACATCTTCAAATATATTTATTTGTTTGAAATCAGTCTTAAAATAATAAGACTATTTATTAGACTATTATTTATGTTTTTATAAGAAGTTTAAATATATGAAATATATTTATTTGTGTTAAATCAGCCGTAAAATAATAATAAACATTAATTATTATTTTATCAGACTCATGTTTATATATTTATAAGAACTTTAAATATTTCAAATATAATTATTAAATTATTATTAAATCAGGCTCAAAATAATAATTAATACTGATTTTTTATTCTTATTCTTTTACTCGTATTTATTATACGGCAAAAAGTCAAATTGGAAACTAACATTTAAATTACTATAAACTTTGAAAGTAAAACTGAACAGAAAAGAGTTATTGACAACTATTTTTATCAAAATCGTTGAAAACATTTTTTTTATTATTAAAAACTATTTTGTATTAAAGTCTTTAAAAACATTTTCTTTTTTGTGAGATTTTTGTTTCTCATATCAATGTAGCTGAAAATTGAGTAGAATTCTTCAAATATTTCAAACTATTTGCTAAATTGCACGAAAAACTTTTGTAATTCAATCTTAAAAACATTTTTAAAATGAAATCAGTGAATAGACTCATTTAAACTAGGACACAGCGCCAATTCCCTTTCCTTTTTTTTGGATTTTTAGCTCGAAAATTGAGCTACCTATGCAGTTGGATGGACGCTTGCCGTGCTGCGAGGTGTGAGGAATTGCGTAGGGAAAGGAAGGGGGTGGTGGTAGGGGGCAGGTGGTAGGTGGGTTGACCTGACCCAACTTTCCACAAATTGCGGAAAAGCTTTTTGTTCACCGTTTTTCCTGTGTCGCTGTGTTCGTGTGAGTGTGTGTGTGTGTGTGAGTGCGTTTTATAATCGAATTAATTAAAATTTTGCACACTGCTTGTGGCAGCAACACCTTGCTGCCCTTTTAAAAGCAGTAAATACACTGAGAGAAACTATACACACTTATATAGGTATACAAATATTTTAATTTAAAAATATTCGAAATGTTGTTCAATTTGAAATTTGTTCTGATTTTTGGTAGGCTTTGTCACACTGTGCCAACACTGAGAGAAATTATGTACATTGAGTATTTATAAAAACAATTGGAATTTTAAACTATTAGAAGCCGGGATTAAAACCTTTTTCGAAACCGTAACCTTTAACCGATGAAAACCGATTGAAATTTGTAACCGTAACTGTAACCGAAAAAATGTTTTTCCACTCTTTAAATCGAAATAACCGTTCAGTAACCGATTTATTTATAAGGGTTAATTTCGATTCTGGCCGTCGCAGGTACTGATCAACTTTGAGAACTTTGAACTGCCATAACTTTGTCAAAAGTCAATCAATTTCCATGATCAATGTTAATTTGAGCATGATTTTACCTCTAAATTCGTTCTGCATTTAAATTATGTTTTTAAAATTTTCAAAATTTCGGTAAGTATGTAAATTTTCGAAAAATTTTGAATTTTTAAAATGAACAAAATTTAGATGCAGAACGAATTTAGAGGCAAAACCATGCTCAAATTAACATTGCGCATGGAATTTAATTGAGTTTTGACAAAGTTATGGCAGTTCGAAGTTATAAAAAATCAGTAAAATCAAAGTAATTGAAGTAATACTGGATCATTCCAGTAACCAGATAACATTATTTTCCAGGCTAAAAAGAGCATTACGTCTTTTTTATGTGAAACAATGAATAAAGCTTCTTATTTTGGTCAACCGAAAACATTATTTTCTTTTTTTTTTGTGAGCCGAAACCATACCAGTATTTTTAAGCCGAAACTTATAAAAAAAACCGATAACCATTACGAAACCGATACTCCAAGATTTTGCATAACCGATAACCGAAAACCTTAATTCGAGCATAAACGAATCCGTAACTGAAACCGATATCCGTTTCGGTTTTAATCCCTGATTAGAAATATTCTCTAATTTAAAATTTGCTCTGATTTTTGGCAGCTTTTGTCACACTGTGCCAACATGCCCGCATGCTGCAGTTGCCATTTTTTCACACCCCTCCCCACCCGCTCCCACCTTGGGGGCTACCCCAATGCTTTGTTAAGCGAAATTTCCAATTCAGTGAACTTTTTGTTGCCAGCTGCCTTTCCTCCACATATATACATATAAATACTTATATATATTTTAGTGGAGCATGCGGCACGGTAAACGGCAGCGTGACACGCCCACCTCACGCCCCCTAAGCAACCCTTTAGTGTGTGGCAGCTAAACAAAAGCTTGCTCCTCCATGAAAAATTATTCGGGCCAAATGTGCCACAGCAGAAGAATCCACATCGATGCTTGAATTGCTGTCAACTGGTCAGTTAGTGTCCTGTTTACTCCTTACACTTGTCAACTCTTTCTCTCTCTATCTCTCTTTCTCTTTGTGCCACTGACGTCATGTTTGTGGCATGCTTGCTATTTATAACGCACTAAATGTAGCTGCAACTTATTAAGGTATCTAAATAGTCTATAATCGAATTATACGCACGCTAGTCACAAATAAAAATCATTCGAAAATTCAAGTTTACAACTCTAAATTTTAGCTTGAATTTTTGAAGTACACAGAAAAAAATTCATTCTACAATTCGAGTGTAAATATCATGATTTAAGCATGCATTTTTGAAGTTTGTAAACAGATTTATGAGGGCTTTTCCGGTTTTCAGTTTATATTTTATAGCAATTAATAAAATATTTATAATGAATTAAATTTAATTAATATTATATTATATTCAGTCCGCAGAATTGTTCCAAATTATATTAGATCAGGTTAGAGATATTCACTTCACTTAAAACCGGAACAGACCTTTATAATTCTAATTTATAATTTAATTTTATAAATTTACTTATATTTTATTATATAATTTTAAATTTACGCCAATATTATTTTTATTTGTTTATAAAAATAAACCTAAAATACTTTTCTTATACAGAAAAATCCCTATAATCAAAATATTTGCTGAGAACGAAATGAAAAATCGCAAGTATTTCGTACTTGATTTAAGAAATTTCTAGATCATTGAGCTTTTGACAACGTTTGAGATTTATTTTATTTTTAATTATCGTATTTTTTTCTGTGTACTTTCAGTATAGTTGGCACACGTTACGCATACGCCAAGTTGGCCATTGTCCTGTTCAGCTGTTGCGTCTCATGGGCCGAGTTTCTCTGCACCATACATTGCCTAAATAATTCACGAATTTTCCGACCAATTTTCCTCCTCTCTGTCTTCCTTTCTATCTTCCGTCTTTCTCTCCCTGCTCTTGCCATGGCACAGGCTGTTGTGAACGTCGCTTATAAAGCCGCTTAATGGATGGCCAAACAAAAGGTCGCCACATCCGCTGGATACACGAATATTCCTACAGATTGAACCATAACCTTCAGCCCAAAACACAGCCGGGTGTGTGTGTATTATTTACATAAAAGTTTTACATTGATTTCGGTTCTCGATAAAAACAAAAACCTGGCCAAAAAAACTTTTACACTTTTGGCAACATTAAATGGAAACCGTTTATTTATGCAGGCAACAAAGGCAAAAGGAAAAAGACAATAAGAGTAAAGGAAGAGCGTAAAAGGGGGAAAAGGGGAACCTTAAGATATACAAAACGCATTTTTTTAAGCAGGCAGTCTTCAAAATTAGAGAGCGAGCTGCGAATCCCTCAGGAACGAATCTAGAGCTAAGTTATTGTATAAATTACCCATGCACATTACAATTCTCAAGTGGTTCAAGCACAAGCTAAGCCATACCACTTACTGAATTCTCCATAGAGTAAGGTATGTACTATATACAGTTAAACTTCTGTATAGTGAACTAGTGAACAATAAAGTTCTCCATAATATGAATTATCTTATATCTTCTTAATGATTTTTAAAGTTTCTTTATTCTAAAAAAAATGTAAAACTGTTTATATTTTAAGTTCATCTAAACTAAAACATAAACTATACAAATAACTTTACAAAAATTGAAAAATAAGAGAAAAAAGAAGCCATTTTCTGATTCCATATAAATTTACCATAGAGAAGTTTCACTGTACCATTTGTCTTTACTATATCTTTCTACCTTCTATTTCATTTGAACTACACAGCTTTTTGTACTATGAAAATGTCCAAATTCTGTATAATAAAATTTCTATATAATGAAATTTATTTTAAATATTTTTTTAGTTAGTTTAGAAACAATTAAATATCGTAATTGCATTACAATTGAATTTAACAACCACTTTTCGGACTATAAAAATGTAGAATTTCGAAATTTTGTATAATTATGTTTCTGTATTATAAAATTTTTGTTTTATGTATATTTTTAATTATTTTATAAATTTTAAAGTATTGTAATTTCATAAAAACTTAAATTTTATCTAAAACTAAAAACAAAGAAAATAAAGAAAATTAACAAAGTCATTTTCTGATTTCGTACAAATGCACTTTATAGGCAAGTTCTACTGTACTAACTGACTGTACTGTATCTTTGTGTATCTTCCACACTTTTTCACACCCCTAGATAGATTTAGCGATTGTAATACACACCATCATAATTCCCGCTCGGTTTCCTCAGGTGCTTTTGTCAATACAGCGGTCAACGTTGCTAACAATAACAAAATATATGATGACACTACGATTTGGCCAACTATTTATTGGCTTCACTAATCACAGGCCGGCGTAAATAAACAAGGCGCTGACAGCTGTCGCTGTTGTTGTTGTTATTGTTTTCCTTTTCTAGCTTTGGTTCTTGCCTCTCACTTGCACTATTTGTTGACGGTTGACGGTAGACGGTAACGGTAACGACAACCATTAAATGTTCAATTTAACGATGAGAATGATGACAATTGCCAGGCGTGCCATAAACCGCAATCAATCAACGGGCCAAAAAGCACGAAATGCGAAAATAAACGGAGAGAACGGAACCGTGAATTGTAACTATATGAGTGTAACTCCAACTGTAAATGTAACTATATGAGTGTAACTCCAACTGTAAATGTGAGAGAGACTAAGAAAGACAAAAAACACACGCAGTTAGCAGCAGCGACGATGGCAAACTGACTAACGGTAAACAGCGACGACAAACGACGACGACGACGGCAGCAACGACGACGACGACGACGACGACATGATGACCTTCACCAACACGCACAACAGCCCAAGGAAAGTGGCCAAAAAAAGAAAACTTTTCGCACACACACACACACACGGAGAGAGAGACAAACAATAACAAAGCTGTGACGCTGGCAGCGACTGCGACTGCGACTGCGACAGAAGTATCATCAGGCAATAACAACAACAAACACTAGCAACAAAAGGGCGCCTGGCAAAGCAAAAGCTTTGTTGGCAAGCAACAAAAATATATTTTAAAAAAAGTCGCGCTTTGATTTCGGTTTTTGCCGAGAGTTGGATTTTCAAGTGCAAAATTGCCATAAACTTGCAAAAGCTGCAAGCAGCATGTATTTGTGGGGGAGTGACAAGGCAGGCATGCACACCCACACACACATACACATACACACACAGCTTGCTCTTTTAGCAGCACAGAGGGAGAGCAAACAAAAGAGTGAGCGCGCGCCTAATGTAAAAATGAAAAAAGTGTGACCACCTTAGCTATGTTAAGATTGATGTTAGGCGCTAACATAATGTTAAGCAGTCTATTTTACGTTAACATTATGTTATGCAGACTTATGTTATGATTTATGTTATGCACTAACATTCCAATGTTATTACTTGCAGCCATGTACAAAATTTGATGATTGCAGATTTTGACACATATGTATGTTATAAATTATTGATTAAAGTTTTATTTTTCCTATAACTAATTTAATTTATGTCACATTAGCTGCTTTGATTTATGTTATGCGGTAACATAATTTTATACAGTCTACTGTTATTACTTATGTTATGATTTATGTTTTGCGCTAATATTCCAATGTTGTTCAGACTAACGTTATTACTTACAGTCAGGGACAAAAGTCTTGGCAATTTGATGATTGCCAATTTTGCATCATTATTATTGATCAAACTTATATTTTTCCCATAACTTACAAAAATTACATCTAAACTAATAACTACTATTGACTAGCTTAGTGTGTGTTCGACTAAGTAGCAACATTAGCTATGTTATGATTTATGTTATGCAGTCAAATGTTATTACTTATCTTATTTTTTGTTTGACGGGCAAAATAAATTTGCGTTTCATTATTTACGAACTGAAAATCACATTTATGATAACATTGACGGTCTTTATATTATTATTATTTCATTTATTTTTTTAATGTGTTATTATTATGTTATGTAAATGTTATTTATTATGTTATGCTAGGCTGCCACATTAGCTATGTTATAATTCTTGTCATGCTGTTTAATGTGATTACTTATGTTATGTTATGATTTTTGTTAACATAAAACTGTTATGGTGTCTGCTGTTAATACTTATGTTAAGTTTACAGAGCATTCAGCTTGCGGTTACAACTGTTGTTTATTTATCGACACACAAATCAAAGCTTTTGTAAGAGAGAATTAGAGAGAGAGCTCGCGCTCTCTCGGCATGTAAAAGCTTTTAGGCTGACCATAAATCAGGGCAGCAATTGTCCCACAGTATGTTTGTTGTTGTAATGCATATGGCCAACTAATTTACACGGCGATCAAAATGGAATTGATTGTATTTATTGGGATGGAATGGGTCACTTACTATGTCCTCCTCTGGTATGGTGGTGCAGGAGGTGCGCACGTGTCGCACACGATGCACTGCATCAAGACTTAAACGATGCTCGTGGTCATCTCGCAACATGGCATCGAAAACAGCAACGCCGCCATCGATGCTGCTCTCACGTAGGATGCGACCGCCACGTCCACTAAAGGAGCCACTACCATGTTGCTGATATTGATGATGATGCGGAGTGGAGTTGATGTTGAAGCCAACCTCGGAGAAGGAACGAATGCGCATTGTGCCATTCGCATCTTGGGTAAGGGCCACCGATTTAAACCGATCGATAAAAGCATCCTGGAAGCTATTCACAGTATTCAGCTGATTGCCCATGGCGGGCAATAAATTAAGATACTACCGAGTACAATACGCGACTAATTGCCACTTGAATGCAGTACAACAAACAAACAACCAAACAAACAAACAGAAAAACGTCAACACAAAAGCAAAAGCAACAAAGTGAAAGCCGCTTTTGTTGTGTTGCTTCTGCACGGCGACAGGATGTTTATCTGACTAAACTGAAATCAGCTCACGGCATTCAACAGGCCAAAGCAGTCAAAACACAGGCAAGCGAATCACAGCAAAGCGGAGGGAGGGGAAGGAGTGAAAGAGAGGGCAGGATTGTGTAAGAGAGAGAGAGAGAGAGACAGCGCGAGAGAGAGAGAGAAGACTTCCACAGGTTGCAAGTTGCAGCAGCGGGCAGCCTTTTCCCAGGAATCATTTGCAAGCTTTTGCAAGCTTACAACGCCCACAATACTGCAACGCCCAGTTGCAATACACACACACACACACACAGACAGACAGACAGACACATGTGTGTGTCTATTTGCATATTGGTGTGAGTTTATAAAACTCATTCAAGCGATTCAGCATCACACACGCTCCTCCTGCGAGTTCCATCGCATCCCATTCCTCTTTCCCTTCTCCATTCACCCCTTGGTCACTTTTTGTGTACGAGAAGTGTCCCCAAAAATAACCCCATTATGGTTTATCGATTTGAAAGGAGCGTCGCTCTTTCAGGGCTGGACAATGAACCTAAAAAGTCTACAAAGGAAATAATTTTTTAACAAATAAATAATATGCTTTAACTTTTGAGATTGCTAGAGGAAATCTATTGCATATTTTAAGAATGCAATACAGTCAGGGTTAGAGAATTAGTCCAAAAAAATGCAATTGCTAAAGAAAAGTCTCCAAATAAGTCAATTTGAAAGGAGCGTCGCTCTTTCAGGGCTGGACAATGAACCTGAAAAAGTCTACAAAAGAAAGAAATTGCCACCAAATGAATATAAAACTTAAACTTTAGATATTGCTAGAGGAAATCTCTTGCAGCTCTTAAGGATACAATATAATCAGGGTTGGAGAATTAACCCAAAAGAATGCAATTTCCAAAGAAAAGTCTTCAAATAAGTTCAGAGCTTAAACAAAGTATATTGTTAGAGGAAATCTATTGGTATTTTTAAGTATACAATTTGGTTCATTCAGTTGAATGGAGGTTACACTCTTTTAGAAAAGAAGGCGATAGCTGTAGGAAAGTCTCCAAATAATATAAAAGGAATAAACATTGTATTTCGCTATAGGAAATCTATTGGATATTTTTATTCACAATATGGTTAATTGATTTGAGCGGAAATTTAACTCTTTCAGGGTTGGAATAAGAACATAAAGTCTCCAATTATTTAGACAATGACTGAAGCAAAAGAAAGCCATTGATAGAGGATAGTCTCCGTATTAATATTGACCTATGTATCTTTGCGCCGATGAATCTTTTGGTAGAGTTAAATTAATGAGAATTGATTAGGATACAATATAAATTTGAACGCACTTTCTACAAGGTTGTATAACTATCATAAAAAAAATCAATGGAAAGCCAAATTGATATAGAGAAACAAGATAAAAAAAACAGTTTTAGCGTTAAAAGAAACTAATTTACGAGAAATGCTATAGATCCTTAAGGTGGAACGATAAATCCTTAAAAATGTAGGCTAAGAAAGGAACTAAGAGAAGCTTTAGGATAGAAGAATGGAGATAAAAGTCTACATTAGTTAATTCAGCCAAAAGGCAATTCCAGAAGACAATTTGCACTGAGAGTAATGATTGATTTTTTTTTTGTTTAAGAAATATAGAAATCTGGATAGCCAGTAAGAAGACTCTTACTTTAAGCATTTGTGTTGCTCCCCCCAGAGAAATTTATTTAGAGTTAATTGTGTGTGCTTGTGTGTGTTTTTGTAAGAGTTTTAAACAAAATAAAAACCGATCTTCACTTGAAAACTATGCTAAATGAAGAAAGCTAACGAACGACTTGGACATGGAACGTCTCCTAATTAAGGCGACGTCGGGATTTCGCAGTCTTATTGCCACGCAGCCGAGAACCTTGAACACGTGACTTCATCGAACGGAATTTGGCAGCAGCCCCTTTGGCCACATTCTTTTTTGGCTTCTTCTTTTGAATCCGACCTCGGGGATTACTAGACGGCTTTGCCCGCTTTACAACCGATTGTGAGCTGTTTGTTAACTCTTGATTTGAATTGTCTTCAAAGAGATCAAAGGCGAGACGAGCACCTACATAGGGACCCTGCGAGGATTTTATGATCAGCTATGGAAATGGAAATCTACAAACTGCAATTGGAGACCTCTTCAAAGAGCGCCTTCTCTGTATCCCCCAGTTGCTGCCAGGCCGCTGAGGCATCATTCAGCAAAGTGCGTGGCGAACTCTTATCATCGGTGCCTAGCCAAAATTCCCGCAGGAAATTATAATAGGCACTCTTGGTAACCAACATCGGGATATGATGCTCCATGCTGGAATCGAAATAATCGCGCACCGATATCCCAAATCTCAATTCAAATACTCGATAATTTCTTTTTTTTTAAATATAATTTGTTTTTGGTGCTTACAGTTTGAAAGCTACGGAGAGAATGAAAATTTCAACTAGATCCTGAAATACCTAGCTTAGGTCTACTAGATTTCCAAGTTCTAGAGAACTTTGACCCGTATATTATATTTTTATTTATTTAAATGAAAATTATTAATTAAGTTCATTGAAAAGGTCTTATTTTATACGCTAAATAAAAGAATTATGATCTGATAATGTATAAAACTTCATTTAAAAATCATAAATTTGAAAATGTATAATTTAATTTATTTTATTTTCTTAAATTGTTGCACCTTTGTTTTTTTTTATAAAAATTAAATTTTATTATTTAATCATAATTTGTTTATTTAGATAAGTTTAATATTAATTTAACCTGTTCCAGGCTGGGAAAATGAATTCTATTAAAACTCTTAACAAATAATAAATAAATTGTGGAAATTCAAATCTTATTTTATAATTTAAGCATTTTGTAAGGCCAATCCTAGGATTAAGTCAACTGTCTTATGTTGTGACTACCCTTTAGTACGGCTCACTGGTGAGTTCACTGGTTACCACTCACCACCAAAGCTTACCCGTCAAATTGCATCATTGGTGAATTTAACACGGGAATGTCATTGAATGTAAGCACTCGACACCTTCTGCATTACCAATCACCAGTGAATTCACCAACATTCACAACATACCAGTAACCATTGAATACCTTTCCTTGGTGAATTCACTGCTTACTTTTGCATGGTGAATTCACCAACATTCACAACATACGAGTAACCATTGAATCGATTTCCTTGGTGAATTCACTGCTTACTTTTTCATGGTGTAATCACCAACAACATGTTTCGACTGCTACCAACTGTACTAGAGGGTAGTGCCATAATCACAACTTGTAATAATAGGATGCTAAATATGTACTAAATACATATAAATATATATAATTGACTTACCCGTTCGAGTTTCTGAAAATAGTTGCGCAGGAATTGCACGGGATTCTCGGGACGACAGACGCACAATTGGACGATGCAGTCTTTGAGGACGCGCTGAATGCCGTGCGATTGAATATAATGCTCGCATTCCCGCAAGCTCTGCTCCTCCAAAGTCTTGGCCATCATGTACGACATATGTAAACGTATCTATGTGTGTGTGTATAGGTGTAAATTGAAGGCTGCGTCGGCGTCGGCGTTGACGTTGACGTTTATTTGGAGTGTGATGTTGTTGTTGCAGGTTTTTCTTTCTTTCGATACGCAATATACACAACCAAATGTATGACAATGTGTGTATGTGTATGTGTATGGAGTGTGTCTGTCTGTGTGTGTGTGTGCGGTTAATGTTTGACTTTGTGGTTAAGCAGCTGCACGAATTGCAACTTCAAAAACTACACACTACAGGAAAATCAAGTAAAATAACTTATTGAACAGGGCGTCAAGTGCACCGCGAGCACCACTTGTGTATGTACATATGCATGAATGTATGGGATGTATAGCTTTTTCTCTTCTTTTTGTTGCTTTTGCCTTTGCGTTTTGCGTTTTTCGTTTGCTTTTGCTTTTGATTTTGCTGTTGGCTTTTTGGCACTGTTTTCACTTTTGTAATACACTTCGTTTATCAGTGCTGCTCAATATGCTGCCGTTTATTGATTGCCTGCTCGTTTGCTGCAGCATTCAGAACACTTTTGATTTGTTTTCGTAGATGCTAAATACTGTTTTTATTTTTCCTAAAAACTTAACTAAATTTTTCACGCACGTAAACTTCTGCAGTTGTTGTTGTTTTTGGATGATAGTGATGAGCGACAGTGTTACCCTATGCAGTGCAGAAAAATTACAAAGTTGTATATCGTTTGCATAACAATCGATAACAAAGGAAACTTAACAGCACTGACACTAAGCTGTTAACTTAAATTTGCCATGGAAAAAATTATCAATATCAATATGAATCAGTTAAATCTGAATATATTAAGTAAACAGCTAAATCAATTAATTTGCTTCAACAAATATTGCCAATTCGAGTTAAACTGTTTCATATTAATAATCGATATCTCGCTTGCTCTGTTTTGACAGTTTCGATAACAGCAATAAAGCTATAATTCCCGTCAACCGCTGATCTGACGGGAAAAAAACTGAATTGGCAACGGAACTTATTTAAATTAAAATTTAAATTAATTAAAAGAGATTCTAAAAACTGTAGCTATGTGGATGATGCCACCAATCAGCAACTGTTTGAGCCAACAATTAAAGGTTAGCACTATAATTCCCTTTCGCTGAGTGCATAATTCACACTCAAGTGTTTGTTGTTCTTTGCGCACATATCAAAAATTTGTTTATTGATTTTTCTCAAACAGCTAAAATGCTGCACACGGAATCATTGCCCACACATCAAGGCATTTACACGCCGCTAAGTCAGGCAATGACAGATTCCGAGTCCGATGAGGAGATTGAGATACACAACGCGAGCAAGCATCGACAACAGCAGCAACAATTGCAACAGCAGCAGCAGCAGCAACAGCAACAATTGCAATTGCAACAACAGCAACAGCAACAACGTAATCGCAGCCGCATACCACCAAATACATTGGCATTAAAGTCGCCACACACGCGTCCCACGGCCACACGCATTGTGAAGCAACAACAACAACAGCAACAACAACAGTCGAAATTCAAATCCGAACACAGCAACAACAGCAGCAGTTACACCACCAACATGCAGAACACTTTCCGCTCGGTGATGCTCAGCGATTTGGGCAGCACAACGGCCGGCAATGTTGGTGTGGAGTTCTCCAATTTCAATGGGGAATACGATGTGAATGCAGATAATGTCGCCATACTGAGCAATCACACGGAGGACACCAAACGGTTGCCCATGTCAACCAGGCGACGTTGTTGCTTCATCGCCTCCTTGTTGCTCTGCCTGTTTGCTGTGGTGGGTTTTGTTTGGCTCATACCCTGCGGCAATGCGGATGGCACTGGCGCCTGTCCAGCGCCCGTGGATCGCATCAAGACCCACAACTGGCTGAATAACTATACCAAGATTGAGCTGCGTGGCGGCGTTAATGTTGTCGCCGGCTTACGCGCCTGGGAGAACAATCTGGTGTTTCTCTATCGCGGCGACGTCTTCTTTCCGGAGTTCCGGCCCAACAATCATAAGCGCAATGGCATCATCTCATTGATTGGGAATTCTGGTGCCGTTGCCTGGTACGATGAGACGGTGGATGAGCCGGTGGCCATAGATTGCACCCTTCTCGATGTGGACAACAATGGGAAACCGGATTGTCTGGTCATCGATGAGTACGGCGAGCTGGGCGTCATCAATTCCGCCAGCGGTCAGTGGCATTGGCGTTTCATGGAGCACTCGGCCCGCAAACTGGATGCCTATGACTTTCCACTCATACTGCCCGATCTGGACGGTGACAATGTGTTGGATATATTGCTTATATCCAGCATATCGCTGGAGCATCGCACCAAGACATTTGTGCAGCAGCAACAGTTGCCGGGATCAGCTGGAGCAGCTCAACTGGAAGCACGCAATGTTCTGCGTTTGCTATCGGGACGACGGGGAGAACCCATTGGAGATGGCTTTCGGGTGCACGACTGCATGCAGTTGTCCCGCCTGCAACTGGAGTCCTCCAGCTCGGGCAGCTCTATAAGTTCCGTCAGCTACAGCTGCCTCCGGAATAACACGGAAATCCAATGCTCCAAGACGCTGGCCGAGCTCTATGCGCTGATTACCAACAAGTCGATAGTGGGACAACGTCTGTTGCCCGCCTCCAAGATTTCGCAGCATCGTCGTCATGGACAGCGCAAGGATACGGAGGCACAACGTAATGTTTACTCACTCAGTGGCCGGGAGTTGATTGTGGAGAATCGGGGCAAGTGTCCCGATTGCAATGTGACGCTGGTGTTGACGGAAACCCGCGATGGCAGAAGGATCACGTTGCGTAACTTCACCAATAATGGCATGTATGGCATGGTCCCAGCACAGTGGCACTTTAAGAACACCAAGTCCAAGATGTCCGGATTTGTGATGAAGTTCTGGAAGTGGCATGGAGCAGCAAGGCAACAATCCCCGCTGCCCCAATCCAACAACAACAGCGTGGACAAGACCAACAATTATACAAACAGCAGCGGAAGCAGCTCCTCCAAGCATTTAAATGCCATCAAGGAGAAGGACAAGGACAAGGATAAAGCCAAGGACAAATCATACTCCAAGGCGGCACAAAAGAAGCAGCAACAACAACAACAACAACGCTTGAAACGTGATTCATTGCTGTCACATGAGTTTCCCGCTGAGCGAGAGGAGTTTGATAACTTTGAGCATTTATTGCCCATACAGAAACGCGAGACATTCAATGTGCCGGCCAAGAATCGCAGCAAAGCGAACGCTGGACAGTCTGCTGGACAATTGATGAAAAACTATAAAATGCAAATGATCACAGAGACCGTAATCCTGGTGCTCTTCATTGGCGCCGACACACGCATCGAGAACACCTCGCAGAGCAACATTGTCCAGTTCTGTCGCAGCGATCGCAATGAGATGATTTGCCAGCCGGATTTGATTAATCAAGAGAACTCAATGCTCATCGCAGATCTCGATATGGATGGTTCACAGGAGTTGGTGTCCTACATGTCCACCTTTGTGCCGGCCGATGAGGATCCCGAGCACAATTGGAAGCTGGTCAGCTATGTGCGTTTGCTGCGTCTCCAATCCGAGTTGCCAGCCTACTACGATCAGGAAAAGCGCAACTAGGCGGGGGAAGGGAAATAGAGATGGGGGAAAGTGGCAGGAACAGGGTGTGCAGGAAATAAGGCTCCAATGAAATAAGGCCCCAAAAGAGTAAATGAAATAAGAGCCCAAATTTTGGATGTTATTTCATATCATAATGAAATAATACCCCAGCTTCAAATATTAAATAAGTCCTTAAATTTGGAATGTTATTTCATAATGAAATAATACCCCAATTTTAAATTTAAAATAAGGCCCCACTACGATAAAATAAGGCACCAAATTTTTGGTATTATTTCACAATGAAATAATTTTACCAAACTCACCACACACCATCCTTATCTATTCATTGGGACGGTTGCCTAAACTCCCAAAGGCCATGAAAATGTCATGAATTATTTCTTTGCGTTTTTCTAACTTCTTTTGGACTTGGAACTTCTACAAATATTCAACGTAATGATCTTTTTTCATATTATTTTTTTTAGATTGAGATTTTTTATTATAAAATTAACAAATCCAGTGAAGTAGTGTTGGTAAACGGACCAAAATAATGACAAGTAATGACGAAACAATATTTAAAAATAAAGATCATTTTGTATGGAAATCTTAAATTTCAATTTTAAAAATCTAGTTGAGACCCCCCAATTAATTTTTATCTCTAAATTCATGATAAATCGCCTTCTGTTTGTGGTTATTTTTTTCATTTTCAAACTTTCGGTATAAAACGGAATATTACCGAAATATAATACTTGATTTAAAAAATAAAATAAAATAGGGCCCCAAAAAATTTGTTTTGGGGTCATATTTAATTTTTTCTTTGGGTTCTTATTTCATAATAAGTTTTCATTAATGTATGATTTTTTAGGGCCTTACTTCATTTTTTTTTGGGCCTTATTTCATTGGGGCCCTATTTCAAATAGCCAGGAACGGGAACGTGCATTTAAGCAACACCAAATAACACGTACTTATGTAGTAGTTAAATTGCTAGTTGCATGTATTACAATTAAACATTAACAATTACGATTGTACTATATTATAAATAAAATCCTTTTCTAGACTCCCAATAAATGGTTTAATAACAATTTCAACTTGTAATTACCTAGGAAAACACAAGGAATATAGTTTCGAAAATTTCTCAAAATTTCAAAGAGTTTTACATTTCCTTCTGGGTTTGTGAAAACCAGGGACCGTCAAGCTTATCATTTTTATCAATAAACTAATAATTAATTCTTAATTTAAATCTAAAAAAAAAAAACGAATGAATTAATAATTAAGTTTTAATCATTTTTTATTTAAATTAATAATTAATAATTCTAAATAAAAATTAAAACTTAATTATTAGGATGTATATTTATTTTCTATTTAGTTAAGAGTCAATATAAATTTATTGATAAAAAAAATTCTATGGAAATTTATCCGATTCTAGAAAACCCCATCCAAAAATAGTTTATCTGGGATATTCAAATTTAACCAGATAATTATTTTTGGCTTTGGTTTTTTTTAAATTTAAATAAACTCCTATTTTGATCCCTGGTAAAAACCGAAAACAAAAGGAAAACTTTTTAAAAAACAATTTACAAAATACGAAATTTCGTATTTCTTATTTTATTTTCTTTTTGTTAAAAGAACTGCCTACCACTGTGCGTGGTAGTTCCCTAAATATTTAGATCGCTCACATAACGCTTGTAGTTGGCCTGAAAGTTGGCTGATGACCATTGTTCCGTCAGGATTTTAAACTCCGCCTCCAAACGCTGCAGAGATGCCGTATTCGCAGTGTGATTTAGCTTTTTGAGTGCACGATAATGCTGCAAAAAGAGATTAGAGTTGGGAAACGAGTAGCAGGGATTGGGATTAGGAGACTCACCTCGGCTGTGGTGCTGGAAATGAGTTTGGCAGCTGCGAGCGCCTCGTCGTTGACACTGCGCGCCTTGCAGGCCTTATCAATAAAGCTATTTGGCGACTCCACAAGCTCCGATGTGTGCAAACGCTCGCCAAGCAAAAACAAACGCGTGTGCTACGGGAGAGAAACCAAAATTTAGAGGTATTAGAAAGATATACTATAATCGGTACCTTTTTCAAAAAAGAGACAAGAAACTAAGAAAAAAATTTGACAAAAAACTTTTGAATATCCAAATGAGACAAATATAAAATGTACAATAATTAAAAAAAAGTCTAGCTCATTATTAATAGGAAAAATTCACTTTGATATTTCTAACTTCGGTTGAATTTTCTATTCAAATAAATGTATTTTAAATATATAAATAAAATATTTCTAATCTCGTATTTTTCCAATTTTTGCTTCCATTATATTGTTCCTAAATTTAAATTTCCTAACTTTGATTTTCCAATTACAAGTTTTCCAGCAAGCAAATTTAAAATATAATATTTTTGAATTACTGAATTTTCTAATTGTTGTCTTGTTATTTGTTTTCCTAGTTCTCATTTTCTATCTACATGATTCCCAATTTTGGTTTTATAATTTATGTTTCTTATAGTTAGTATTTTACTAATTTTCTTGCCCTAATTTTACAGATTTTGAATCATTTATTTATGTATTTGCATTTTCCTAATTAAATCCCACTTATTTTTTGTCCTTCTTGTCTTTCTTAGTATTATTTGCAAAGATTCTCATAGGGAATCATTCAAATCATAGATAGATCAAGCGAATTTAAAATATAATTTTTTGAATTGTGCAATTTTGTAATTCATATTATCTACATGATTCCCAATTTTGATTTTATTATTTATTTTTCTTGTAGTTTGTATTTAAGTTTTGTTTTCCTATTTTTCTTGCCCCAATTTAGGGATTCTAAATCATCTATTTAATTATTTGGTTTTCCTAATTTTGTCCTATCATATTTTATTTTAACTTTTGTTTCCTCATTCTTGTCTTTCTTAATATTATTTATTCTAATCCTAGATCTATCACCTACCACTTGACTGGTAACCTTCGGATGCTTGTGCCATAGCGCATATCCCTCTGGCAGTTGTCCCAGTTTCGCATAGCCTGTTTCAAAGCTGCAATCCTCAGCGGCCACCACATAATCGAGCAGCGGCAATTGCATAACGCCCAGATTCATAAGGTTCCCCACAATGCCAGCCACCAGAGGCTTGGGGAATGTAACCAACGTACGCAGATATGTTCTAAATATCAAGAGAGAGAGAGAAGGTATATTAATATACATTCATAATTAAAACAAGTTAAACTTACTTCAGCACTAAGGCAAATTGATTGGCACTAGATTTGCGTTTCTCCAGCGTGGGTGCAATCAGTTCCTGGCAATCGATGCCCTCACAGAATTGTGGTCCCTGCACGCTTAGCAGCACCGTGTTGCAGTCGTTGCTCTTGGCCAGCTTATTCAACATCTCGGTTAGCTTCTGCAGCAGTTGCAGTTTGTACGTGTGTCCCATTTTCGATAGCTGCGTATTGATAACCAACTGTGACACCTTCTCCAGCTTGTGCAGCGTAACCAGCTCCGTTTTTGTGATACCACGTGAATCCTTCTGTTGCTGCTGCGCACCTCGTTTCAGATCGTTGGCTAGAGTTTGTTGGGTGGCGCCATCGCTTCTTTGGTTCGCTTTTGTCTCTGGCTTCAAGAACTTGAATGACGGATCATTGGCAGGCACATCTGAGGCATCGTCCGATAGATTGGCAACTGCAGCCGGCTTAGTGTCCAGCGAGAGGCGACTAACGGATGCGTTGCTCGAGTAGGAGCTGTTGGAACGACGACGCATTATCATTGACTCCTCGCTGGCACGTTGTTTGTACACATAATCCCACGAATCCGATGCCTGCGATTTTTTCGCCTTTGTAAAGACTGCATCCACGGCAGCATTATTGTTGTTTATAGCCGGAGTTGCTGCTCGCTTGTTGGCTTTCGGTGGACTTTCCTTCTTGGGAGTTGGGTGCACCACATCAACAGCAATTGTTGCTGCTTTCTGTGGTTGCTGCAAATGGAGAAATAATTGTGTTACATGAAAATTCACAACATTTTTAGGAATATCATAAAAGTTATTCCAAAAATTACTAAGAAAATAATTTAAGGAAACCAAAATTAGGAAAAATTAAAATTATGTTGAATGGTAACTCAAAAGATTTGTAAGTCACAAAAACAAACACTAAAAAACGAAATATAAGGATGAAAAAAGGGAAAGCACATACTAAGAAATTCAAATAAAAATATTCCTATTTTCTTTTTCGGCTTAACTCGGAGAACTTAAATCTCTGATTTGCGAATTACAAGTTTTCCAAAATCATGTTCCTTATTTTTATCAAAATAATTTTAAATCAATTATTATTTTGAAATATCGATATTTTTTAATATTTTACTTATCACTTACAGTGTAAGGATTAAAAATAAGGATATAATAAGAAATTTAAGTTTTCTAATTTACTAGTTTTTTAAGCTTATGTTTCTCATTTTTCACCAACTTTAAATGTTTGAAATCAATTATTATGTTAGAATATCGAGTTTATCTAATTTTTGGCTTGTCAAAATATTTCTACTAGTTTGTATTTCCAATTTTTTTTTATATTTTTAATAATTTCTTTATCCCAGTTTTTATTTCCAATTTACAATAATTACAATTTGTGTTTCTAATACGTTTCCTATTTTTTTTCCAAATTTATATTTTCTAGTTTTTAATTTTAATGTGATTTTTAATCAAATATTTTCGATCGTTATATGTTTATTTTTTGCCTAGCTAATAATGCCTTAAAAATTCCTGCCAAAGTTTTTTATATGAAGTTTGACAGGAATATTTAGTTCCGGGCCTGCTGGAGAGAGGCCTTTAATAACAAGATTTTTAGTTTCAGTTACAAATATTCCATTATGTGTTTGTTTATATTTCTATGTTTTTAATATTCAATTTCGGGGATTTTTATTTTTGATTTCTTAATCATTTTGTTTTCCCAGTTTTTATTTCTTAACTGCAAATATTCCTTTTTGTGTTTCTAATATTGTTTCCTACTATTATTTCAAATATCTATATAAATTTTTTAATTTTTGTATCCAATTTTGCAGATTTCTAATAAATAATTTTTGATCTTTGGAAATGTTAATTTATTGTCTAGCTTATAATTGGTTTCTAATAACAAGTTCCCTAGTTATAAGTTCGCAATTCTGATACTCTTATTATTTTATTAGAATTCTTATGGTGGATCGTAAAGCTTACCCGTCCTGTTATGGTCAGCGAACGCTTGCGCATCAGCGGCTTGTTGGGCAGCTCTCCTCCGCTAAGTTCCCGCTGCTCGCGCTCCACCGCCTGCATCATGTTGGCGGCACCTTCATCGCCCATCAATCGATCAATTTCGCTGATTTTTTTCTTCTTGGCTCCATTGGGCACACTCGGTGTCTGGGAGCGACGCTTGGGCGTTGCAGCTGCAGCAGCGGCATTGGATTCCACAAGTTTTGATGGCGTCGCCGCACGTTTTGCTGCCACTTTATGTGGCTCCTTGGGCGTCGATGGTCGCGCTCTTTTTGGTGTTTCCACAGTAGTTGCGTTTGCTTTAACAGTTGCTGTTGTTTCTGTTGTTGCTGCTGGTGTTGGACTTGCTGTTGTTGTTGGTGTTGTTGTGCCCTTGGCACTGGCATATTGCGCAAATGATTTTTGTGTCTCTGGCACATCGGGATCCCAAATAATCTTGCGTTTAATAACGCGCGTACGCTTAAAGCCTGCAAACAGAGAGTAAGAAATTTAAGTTGTTATCTATTAAGTGACAATTTCATGACATACCCATGGGTTCCGTATTAATGCTAACTTGCTCTGTAGCTGGCCTGGGAGTGACATTCTTAATTAACACCTTGACGCTGCCCGTTTCTGCTTTGGATTTCTTTTTGTTGGCAGTTGTGGCTAACGAATTGGAATTGGAATTACAGGTATTATCGCTGCCGCTGTCGTACTCATTCCAATCATCATTCAGTGTGCTGATTATGTCCAACGGTTGCTGCTGTTGTTGTTGCTGTTGCCTGGCCGCCGCCTCCTTGCGACGTGCCGTCTGTGATTTCAGATCGGACATTTGCTTGAGAGCCACGGCACGTGCTTGTTCCGGGGATAGCTTTAACTTCCCCTGTGACGTTGCAGCAAACTTGTTGCCAGTTTTGGAGCTAGCTGTAGTGTTACCTGCAGACTGCAATACTGGACTTGGTCCGCTTGCATTGTCACCATCGTCAATTTCCATGATCTCGTATTGCCCCTCGCCCTCTATGGTGACGCCCACATTGTCCAGCTCGGCCAGCGCCAGTTCAATGCTGGATTTCTCCTCAGCAGCAGTAGCAGCAGCAACAGACTCGACTGCAGCTGGCTGTTCCTGCTCCTGATCGGTGCCCTTTAATAGCGCTATAAGATCCACTTCCTCCAATGTAGCCACCGTTTCCTTTTCCTCTTTAACATGTAGCTTATTGTCTGGTGTGCAACGTGTCGGCAGCTCGTCCATAATCTGCGCATCGTTGTTCCCAGTTCCATTCTCGGATGCACTGCTTCCCGCGTCTTTTGCCTGTGACTTGGTTTCCAACTGATCCGACTCGCTGCAATGCTGTATACTATGCATTTTGGCAATTTCCTGCTCCAATGAGCTCAACTCATCTAATTTATCAATTGTCGACTTGTCTGTGTCTTTATCGCCAGCATTGCCGGTTAACATTTTCAATTCCTCATGTTTGGATTCTGATGCGCCCGCTTTTTCTGCTTCTTTATCTTCTTCTTCTTCAGCCGCTACGATGTTTGTTTCGGATTTCAGCGATGCTGCAACCTTCTGCTGCTGCTGGGCATCTGATTTAGTATTTGCAGCTTCCGCCATGTCACAAGTGCCTTTTAAATGGCTTTGTTTTTATATTAATTCACAAAGTTTTCAAATTCCTATGCACTACAATAAATTTTTTCATGCACTTGCTGCAACAGCGGCCATTTTATAGTGATGCGCGTTCAACGATTTGTATATATTCGATAAGCAACAAATATTTGTTGTATTGCAGTGAAGTATCTCCACAAATATCGATAGACGATAACTAACCGCGCAATTCAAACCAAACAACTGAAAATGAAATTTTGCAAGCAATTATTCAATTTGATGAATACTTTTAATTTGAAATAAGATAAAATAAACACCTTAATTTTTATGAATGTTGGACGTCCGACACCGCTCAAGGAAAGAAGTTGTATAATTATATATAATTAAATTCAAAAAATATATCGTTAGCTCGACAAAATTCGAACAAAAATTCTGAAAAAATAATATTAAGAATAATTCTAAAAAGGACATTTCTTTTTATTAAAAAATATATCGCACTTTTATTGCAAGGTTGCCAGATGTACCTTTTTTTCTGAGTGGCAACTTTATGGAAAAAAAAGTCTCATCTGCAGCAGGAAAACGCTGATAAGAGGGGAATTTGTTTATTTTCACAAAAGTTTAAGCAAATCAATTGCCCAAAAAGAGGAAGCATTTAGTTAAAGACGCTCAAAGCGACAGTTCAAATATCGGTTGAAAAAAAGCCGCTCGGTCGTGGCGGCGACAACAACAAACAACAAGTCAAGCAGAAACGCAAACGCGAATAAGAAAAATACACAATTTGGCCCGAAAGTGGTGGTGGCATCGAGGGGAACGGGAACAGGAACAGGATGTGGGACTCGTCAATGTTTCTGAGCACATTGACGCCAAAGTTTTATGTTGCTCTCACAGGCACCTCGAGTCTAATATCTGGTTTAATTCTCATTTTCGAATGGTGGTATTTTCGCAAATACGGCACTTCATTTATCGGTGAGTTTTCATTGAATGAAAATTGAATTGAGATTGTGTATCAATTGGTGTATATTGCTTGCAGAGCAAGTATCGATCAATCATATTAGTCCATGGATCAATGGCAATGATGCACAAACCGAGAATGGCAGCGGCAGCAGCAGCAGCAGCGGCTCAACCAGCAGCAGCAACGGCGGCGCTGGAGGAGGAGGAGGAGGAGGAGGCGGGGGTGGTGCAGGGGGTGGCGGTGGTGGTGCAAATGGTGGCACCAATTCAAATTCAACCACCAGCAGCGGCACACCCGAGTGTAAAGTGTGGCGCAATCCATTAAATCTGTTTCGCGGCGCCGAATATCAAAGATTCTTTTGGGCAACCAGCAAGGAACCGCTGACCTATTATGATATGAATCTGAGTGCCCAGGATCATCAGACGTTCTTCACCTGCGAGGGCGATGCCCGCAAGGAGGAGTACGAAATCATGCAGACGGCGTGGCGTGAACGTAATCCGATGCAGCGCATCAAATCCGCACACAATGCACTCGAGATCAATGCGGAATGTGCACCCGCTTATATTCTACTTGCCGAAGAGGAGGCTATGACCATATTGGAGGCTGAGAAAATACTCAAGACGGCCCTTAAGGTGGCCGAAATCAATTATCGCAAATCCCAGGCCACTCAGCACCAGGGCGCAATTGCCGATGGTGTCCACAGGCGGGATACGAATGTCCTCATCTACATTAAACGTCGCTTGGCCATGTGCGCTCGGAAGCTGGGCAAACTCAAGGAGGCGGCCAAAATGTTTCGCGATCTCACCAAGGAGATACCCTCGATAATGAGTGTGCTGAACATCCATGAGAATCTCATTGAGACACTGCTCGAGATGCAGGCGTATGCCGATTGCCATGCCATACTGGCCAAATACGATGACATCTCGTTGCCCAAATCGGCAACCATTTGTTATACGGCCGCATTATTAAAGGCACGTGCTGTCGCTGATAAATTCTCACCGGATATTGCCTCGAAACGTGGCTTAAGTCCGGCCGAGATGAGCGCCGTGGAGGCCATACATCGTGCAGTGGAATTTAATCCGCATGTACCCAAGTATTTGTTGGAAACGAAGCCACTCATATTGCCGCCGGAGCATATATTGAAACGTGGCGATTCCGAGGCATTGGCCTATGCGTTCTTCCATTTGAAGCACTGGAAACAGGTTGAGGGCGCATTAAATCTGCTGCATTGCACCTGGGAGGGCACATTTCGTATGCTGCCATATCCGCTAGAGCGCGGTCATCTCTTCTATCCATATCCGACGTGCACCGAGTGCGCCGATCGCGAACTCCTGCCGGCCTTTCATGAGGTCTCCGTCTATCCGAAAAAGGAGTTGCCCTTCTTTATATTATTCACGGCAGGATTATGCTCATTTACCGCACTGTTGGCCCTGTTAACGCATCAGTATCCGGAGCCAATGGGATTGCTGGCACAGACAGTACTTACCTGGATATTGTATCCGATTCAGTTGCTCAAGGAGCGCATCGAGGCATTCTGGCCGTGTAATCTGCTCCAGCAATTGTCGCGTGTCTAATCTCGGACTATGTATGGATTAAATGGAAAACGCACAACAACAACAACAACAACACAGCATGCACACCACTACACACACATAAACACACACACACACAGTCAGACTTACAGATACAAAGATACATAGATACAGATACACTCACATCAGATCAGGATAACCGAAGAAAATGATAAGGAAAAGAAAATCAGCCCAAGTTACAAAAGAACTCATCAACATATACATACTATATATACATATATATCTATGCATATATATCTTAATATATATACATATATTTTGGATCTTTGTCTGTGTTTCGTGAAATAATAAAAGAAAAGCAAGTATGAACGATTTGTGGATACCCTGCTTGAATAATACACCTTCAAAACAGACGAAACTCATTTCGGTCAATTGTTCCTATAGCTATATCAGCTATATATCTATGCTGTATACAGCATGTCAAGTAACTATTTTCATTTAGAAAAATAATTCACATATAATATTTTATTTTCCAAAAAAAAGGAATTACTTAAACTTGATTTTTATATTATAATTTTTAAATTATAAAAATATTATTATTTGATTCATTGAGTTTAGCTTATTTTTGGCAAAATAATATGAATAATTTGCACTTTTTCTTTGTCAAATAAATTACTTGACATACTGTATACTGTCCGCTTTTTTTCGAATATTCATCCCCGTATCGTAAGTTAATAATAATTATTATTATTATTATTATTGATTATTACTTGTGTGTTTTTGTATGTGTGTGTTTTGCTTGGCGTATTTATGTTTTAAGTTTTATTATATAGATTTACAAAAAAATACAGAAATGATCATTTTAATATTTATTTAAAACCTAATTTTGTGTTCATTATTTGACATGATTTGTGCTCATTATTTACAGCTCGCAAATGCTATAGTAACCATTACAGATCTTGCACACTGTGAGCAGATCCGGGAAGCTATTTGGATTTAGTGACATGAAATAGTCTTTGACTGCATCCAAGATTTGTTGGGTATATTGTTTGATCTGCTCTGCAGTTAACTCACGATAGTTATTCATTATATGCATACCTATTCTATATAGCACCGATTCAGAGGTTATATACATCCTTAGCACCGTATTTAGTTGTTCCCAAAACCTGCTCATAAATAGATTCGTTAAATTGAGTATGTAATCCATCATATCTTCCTTTAAATTGTCCGCCAATGAGAGCAGCACCGTCTCAAAGCTCTCGGCATTAATAATACGCTCGAAAAGGGATTTTCCATATTTGTAGAGTATTAATTCGACACCATTGATCACAAGGGTGCTAAGACTCAATGCACGGACGCCTTCAGCATAATTGCTTGTGATCTCCGGCGTATCCAACGATGTTGACTCCGTTGATCCAGACGACGCAGTGAATACTCTTCCTGTTATGCCTCCAAGTGCTGTATTATTGCCACGAGCAGCATTGCCAGGAGCATTGAATGTCTCCGGAATGGGATTTCTCACCTGGCCCAGGATATCGGGTCCGATATTGTGCTGTACGTTGGCACGCAACTCAGCTGTATTGACAATCAACTGATCATTCAAGGAGACGCCCTGACCATTGGATGCAAAGATGGGGCGAACACCTTCCCGATTTAGATTCCTATTGATCTTATAGAGATCATTGAACTGCTGGCGAGAAGGCATCTCGTTCACATTGCGTATAATGTCCACATTGGCCTGTCTGACGCCTCTCACGCGAGTTGTCTCCTTCACCATCTTATCGAAGATGCGGCTGCAAATGATCACACAATTACAATGATAAATAGATCCAGATTCTCAAGAAATAACAAAGTTATTCATAATAAAGGTGAATTTTCCAACGATATAGCAGGCCGAATTTAACCAAATTTTGTCGGTATGTAGAAGACAAAGCCAGATCAAGAATTTGTAAGTTTAGTTGAGATATCTTTAAAACTTACAAAGTTTTCCATAATAAAAGTGAATTTTTGACTGATCGTTTCCATCACAGCTATATGATAAAGTAGTCCGATTACATCGAAATTTGGTCAGTATGTTTAAGATGATAATAAATTCGTATTTTGTGAGTTTGGTTGAGATAGCTCCAGAAATAACTAATATTCCATAATAAAAGTGAATTTTTGACTAATCGTTGGTATGACAGCTGTATGATAAAGTAGTCCGATTACAACGAAATTTGATCAGTATGCTTAAGATGATAATGGATGCGTATTCTGTGAGTTTGGTTGAGATCTCTCAAGAAATAACAAAGTTTTATATACTAAAGGTTGATTTTTCGTAGATCGTTCCTATGACAGCTATTTGATATAGTAGTCCGATTACAACGAAATCTAGTCGGTATGTAGAAGACAACGCCAGATCAAGAATTTGTAAGTTTATTGAGATATCTTTAAAACTTACAAAGTTCTCCATAATAAAAGTGAATTTTTGACTGATCGTTCATATGACAGCTATATGATATAGTAATCCGATTACAACGAAATTTGATCAGTATGCTTAAGATGATAATAAATTCGTATTTTGTGAGTTTGGTTGAGATATCTCAGGAAATAACAATGTTTTTCATAATAAAAGTGGATTTTTCGTAGATCGTTCCTATGACAGCTATATGATATAGTAGTCCGATTACAACGAAATCTAGTCGGTATGTAGAAGACAACGCCAGATCAAGAATTTGTAAGCTTAGTTAAGATATCTTTAAAACTTACAAAGTATTCCATAATAAAAGTGAATTTTTGACTAATCGTTCGTATGACAGCTATATGATATAGTAATCCGATTACAACGAAATTTGATCAGTATGCTTAATATGATAATAAATGTGTATTTTGTGAGTTTGGTTGAGATAGCTCCAGAAATAACTAATTTTCCATAATAAAAGTGAATTTTTGACTAATCGTTCGTATGACAGCTATATGATAAAGTAGTCCGATTACAACGAAATTTGATCAGAATGTTTAAGATGATAATGGATGCGTATTCTGTGAGTTTGCTTGAAATATCTCAAGAAATAACAATGTTTTTCATAATAAAAGTGGATTTTTGACCAACAGCTAATTAATATAGTGATCAAATCCGAACGAATCTCGGTTATAACGACTCATTCTTTTGTTCTGATCAAGAACTTTGTGTGTTCTTCAACTAAGTTATAAGACCCCATTCAAGATTATGAAGGATTATAAGCTATGCGACTTACCGCTGACGATTGCTTAGAGTATCACGATAGCTTCCAATGCGACGATTGGAAGTGTCACTGATGATTGTCGAGGCCAGCTTGAAATTGTAAACGCTGTGTGTGACCAGAAAGAGCGATGCAGATAATTGTAGGACATCTATTGTGGATATGTCATCTCCATCATTGTATTTCAGAAATAAATCAATTACGCCATTGACAACGCCCGTGCCAGACATCATAATGCAAGAGATGTTCATGCCATTGACGGTCAGTTGTGTGATCTGCCAAATTGTAGTCTAGTTAATCAAGGAATAAACATACTAGAGTTAAACTTACGGCACCAACTTCTCGGCCAGCGTTTGTGGCAGCCGTCAGTGCGCTGGTGGCACCTGCGGCTCCCAGACCCACAGCTCCGGCAATAACGCCGAGCCAATGACTGCGGGCCGTGCGATCCGTGACATTGATCGATTGCTCGTGGAGACTGCGATCAACTAACTGGGCGCCAGAACGTGCCGTTGCATAGCCGGCAGATGCCAGACCCACAGCACCTGCCACAAGCATCACAGGTGCAGCGAGCGTGAATCCAGCTATACCAGCAATGCCCAAACCGGCTGCTGTGAATCCACCAATTGCCGATGTCGTGTCCAGTGCACCGAGCACTTTACGCGTTGTCGTAGCCGCCGGTGTTAGCCACGATTCCAACACGACATCTCCCCTAGCTGTAAGATTATAAACGCCTCGGCGGGGAGCCACCATAATGCCTTCGGGTAGCTCATTTTCCGTAACATAGGATTCCCAGTTTTGATAAACTCGTCCATTCTCATCCACATAAATCATGCAGCAATCGGAGCTGTTGCTGCTTCGTCCATTGCTATCAGCTGCAAAATATACAAATTGTAATCGATACTGATAAGATGATCGCTATCTTATCTTACAAATGCAGCGACGGGCACGAAAAACTGGATGACAGGACCAGGATTTCGAACTCTCCGCCGTATTGTGATTGGTTTCATTGGTCGCAACCAGCACATAAAAGATCGATGTGAGAGACTGACGATTGGCGTATTTACCTGCAAGATCGAACAAGACAACAATATAAATATATTTCATGAGACATGGATCAAACAACAACTTACGCTGCTCCCAGACGCTATTGAACAATGTTTCGCGCATTCTTTCAATCACTCCACATTGTTTTTTCCACTTTTCTATAGCTTCCTCCCTCTTATCATCGGGCAGATCCGTTGGTTCGCTTGGATTTGGCATTAGCGACTCGATTTTTGTATTCAATATGCGCGCTTGTTCATCTGATAATCTATATATGCACATATACATACATATTCAATTGCGACTCAAGTTACATTTGTTTCCAATACTCACAAATCCCATATGATCTCATTACCAAATCCAAGCGACTCGCCAAACGATTGTTGCACCTCGCGTATAGTGCGCGCAACACTTTGTATCGCTGCAGTGGCATTATTATTAGCTTCAGTATTATTGTTGCTCATCTTTAATTCTTTCCGCTTGAACTCTAAATGACTTAATGATCACATTTGACGGGAAAACACACTTTTATTGCAAACTGCTAAAGATGTGAGTCATGCAATGTCGATATCAGACCACACAAAGTGGCTTGATCGATAGTGTGCAGTGTTGCTCACGATATGCTAATGATTATCGAAAGTGTGCAATCTCATCTAAATGTATCGATAAATTCAATTCCGTTGCGTTCATATTTAACAATTGCAAATTTTGATTCACAGCACAATTTTAATTTTAAAATAAAAAGTGTGACAAGTATTTTATTTTTTATATAAAATTGTGTTTAGCTCGTTTGATGCAAATCTAGCGAACTTTATTATTAGTTACAGCAAGCAATATATAATGTATAAATTGCAGTTTGTTTACAATTCATAACCGAAACTTACATATGTATGTTTGTATGTAAATCGAACAGAGGTTGTACATACATATGTATGTACAAATGTTTGATAAAACTTCATATTCATATTCTTACATACAATCTCAAGACCGGTTTTATATAGCAGAAGAATGCTGCGGCTAAATTTATTTGTGATTTGCCTTTCTTTGATTTAGTGGCGTTGAACTTGGCAATCATTTTGGCAGCCTCAACGTTGATGACTCAGCTCTATTTGTGCACACGTATTTTCCTATGACATTTTCCTGCTAATTTATTTAAAACAATTTCCAAGTATATGTTATTTCCACATTGAATTGCAGCACGCAATCCTAACACACACACACACACACATCATTCTGCAAATTCATATAACGCATTTGTAAGTATGCATGTGTGTGTAAATGTAAGCATTTTTAATGCTAAGGAACGAGTTTAAGAGAGAGCTTTTAGTCACAGCATTACACAAACTATGAAAAGCGAGTTTAAGAGAAAACTTTTAGTCAGAGCATTACACAAAAAACCTGAGAGAGAGAGAGAGAGCGTTTCATCAAACTGGACATTGATTAACCAAAGCTAACAGAGCGAGGGAGAGAGCGAGAGCATTAACGAGCGCTGTTTCATCTTGTTTAGAGATCTGAGTCTGGGGGTCTCGGTCTCGGTCCCCGTCGCTCAGTGTCAGTTGTATGGTTAATAGCGTGCGAAGCGGTCGTTAAAGCGCACGAGTTTTCGTCTCCCTTTACGCTTTCAAGTGATATTATCAAGTGTATTTCCCAAAAAAAGATACACGAAGACAACGAAGAAGAATAATACAAACAAAGAAGTTCATTTAGGTTGTGTTTTTTTTTCCATTTAAATCATTAAAATTCTTGGCATTCTCAATTAAAGACGTTTTTTAATTGTAAAATGAGCGACTCAAGCCATATTACACTTCAAATGGATAAGCTGGACAATGATAAATCGCTAGCGAACAATCATGTAAGTTTAACCAGCTTCATATTAACAACAGAATATAGTATATGATACAATCAGTTTTGCATTCATTTACATATATTATATTAACTCATCCAACTTTAAAGTGCCGAAAACTGAAGGATATCGTCAAACAGTAAAATTCATAATAAATACCCTATACGAATTTATATTATGTTAATTATTAGTTCTATTTTTTTGTGCAAAATTGTATGTTTTAATTATTTATTTACCGTAACTTAAATTAAAATTAAATTTGCAAATATATTTATTAAAAACACAAATTATTTTTAACTTAAATTTAAAACTGAAAATATTAAAAAAATCAACGTAGCAGAAGTTAAGACTTTGAAATAAAACGTATTTCAAGCAGTGCACTGCTTGCAGGACATTTATTTCTACAGCTCGCTTGTTTATTTTAAAGAGTATCTCCGCGTCGAGCACTGATTAATGTAATTTTTTTCGTTTTATCGCTAGCTACTAGAACGTCAATCAGATTTTATTATATACACTATTCTAGGTAGTATAGCTATAAATATGTATGTTTGAAAAGATTTAGACGATAATTGCAATGTAAACAGAGGAAAGAGACGTTTAACTTTGGGAAAGTATCTTTGTCGCAAATCTGAAGAGAAAAAAAATCCCAGATTAGTCATAGTCTGGATACAATTATGAGTTCGAATTTTATTGGGGTCTTTTTTCTAGTTCGAGTCTACATACATATATGTATTGTATGTAAATGGATTAATCAGCAATCATGACGGAAGCTGTGGTGCATAATAATCTTAAAAAACTTGTATTATTAGTTTACATTGGCTTTAACTGCATTTGCAAATCAGGAAAAGATTACATGTTTGTAATAAAACATGCTTAATTTAAATACTTACTCGATAATAATGAAATTAATTATTAATTTGATGCTTTTACAGGGTATACGAAACGAGGCCATTGATGACATCGATGGACGTAGTGTTCGCATACCGCGAGCAGGTTAGTAAATACAATCATTTAATCGCTTATTCATTCAATGTATGTGCTTTATTTAAATGTCTTCTAACAATCTGCCTTCGCTATCTAAAAAATATTCCAACTCCAACAATCAATTATGTAAGAATCGATTTCAAGTTGTCAGGGATCGTGAAAATTATATATGTACATATCTAAATATAAAAATAATTATTAAATTTCAATTGTTATAAAAAATCGTGTAAAAATTCCAATTTTCTATATTTTAAAATTTAAATATAATTACATTATTTTTTAAATTAGGATCGTTACATAAAACTTTTTTAAATACTTTTTATCTTATATTTATCTTTGTATTTTGCTTAAAAAATCATAATCCTTACGATCCCTGGTTAATATTTTAGCTTTGATACATATTTAATATTGATAATAATTTTTCTGCAGTTCCCGAACTTGACGATGAATCTGATGATCGTCCGGATAATAATGGTAATAATGCTGGCGTGGATGATGGTCTTCTAGCCGATGGGAGTCATGAAAGTCGTGGTGGCAGTGTTGGAGGGGGAGATGGAGGCGATGCCAAAGGTCGCGTGCCAAATGGTGGAAGACGCACCAGTTTTTCATTGCCCGGCTTTAATTATCCTGGATTTGTTGATGTCGATGGCGTATCGACGCCCATTCCCGATGTGAATGCCTATCAGCATAAGAAGACATTGGCACAGGGTATGATGGACTTGGCGCTACTTTCGGCGAATGCAAATCAATTGCGTTATGTTTTGGAGACCAATCAGCAACATCCGTACTTTTATCCCAGCTTATTGTTTATTTCAATCAGCATCATATTTCAGGTATGTTACTCATTTGCGTATTACCAAAATTGGTAGATTACTTATTTACGATTTTTGTTATATATAGATTGCAGTCGGCGTTGGACTTATTTGGAACGGCAGATACAATATTAAGAACGAGCAGGAGATCTGTCGTGCGAACAGAATTAATAATTACACAGTCATTGGCATTTTTATTGTAACTGTTGTCAATGTATTAATATCAGCGTTCGGCGTTGCGGAACGAGCGCCAGTGACAACAACGTAACGTAATTACGTTTAATTATTCAAATATATCATCCATTATTCATCACACTAACGTCTAGGAAAATACTCACAATCTTACACAAAAATCACTGTTAACATATTTATGTAATAATTCTATATTGTGATAATTGAATTAAAAGCCATCACTTTGCACTTTGTTAAATAAACTCTATTTGAATTGGGCGGAAAAATGCACTTGGAAATATCGTTCAATCGTTCTACAACACTGATATCGAAGCAGCACTGACTGCAGTGTAGCAGCCCTGTGCGAGTGACCCAATTTGTTTGCCAGCCCTGGTTGTTGATCTGAGGCAAAAGTTGCGTTGATTTATTACTAATAATTTACTTAATTTTAACACAACTTTACAACATTTATGTAATAATCCTATTGTGATAATTGAATAAAAAGCCATCACCTTGCACTTTGTTAAGTAAACCGTATTTGAATTGGGCGGGAAAATTCACTTGGAAATATCGTTCAATCGATAAATATCGTTCTGATATCGAAGCAGCACTGACAGAAGTGTAGCAGCCCTGTGCGAGTGACTGAACTTGTTTGCCAACCCTGGTTGTTGATCTGAGGCAAAAGTTGCCGTTGACTTTTTGCTATTAATTTACTACATTTTAACACAACTTTAATAAATAGCATGGCAAAAATAATAAAAGCGGTGAGTACGAAGCTGATTGAAGCAACGGAGAAGCTTGTGCTGAGTGCATTAAGTGCACTCCATGCCGTTTGTTATTGTTATGTCATCGACTGTCATTTGGAAAATTTTTGTTAACCAATTGTTATCCACACAGTCCACAGGATTAACTGGACTGGCCGTCGCCACCAATCCGCACCACACACTGAGCGCCTTGTATGGCAAGATTCTGCGTGCGGTTGCCAAAATGCCACAGGATGCGAGCTATCGCAAAAATACCGAAGTGTTGGTCAAAGAACGAGCAAACGCTGTGGCAAACGTGAGTGATCCCATTTAATGTAGAGTATACGCAATTAATTAATATATTTTACGTTTGCAGAATAAGGATATCTTTGCTTTGGAGAAGGCTGTCGGCTGCGGACAGGTGGAGGAGCTCATTACACAGGCGGAAAATGAATTAATTCTAGCGCGCAAGATGCTCGGCTGGAAGCCGTGGGAGAAACTGGTGCAGTCAACGCCCGCCAAGCAATGGGACTGGCCACCAGCACAAATCCTAGAGCCTAAAGTCTAAATACATCTATTGTTTGTTTTTCCCCTTCACGTTAACAGCAAAATAAAAGCAAAGGCCAAGAAAACCAGCTTGCGATTGTATTTGTAGATAAGCAAGAGATTCAGATTCAGCAGAATTGTGTCAATAGCTTTGTGTGTTCAGTATATTCTCGTCATGCGAACGCTACACATCTTTTTATTGCTAGTGCTGCTGATTTTGGGCATTGCTGGCGCTCCCGCTCCGGCGAGAAATCGACGTCAGATCGATCTGACACTGTCGGCGGATCACAACGATAAGGATGATGAGACGGAGCTGGCATTGGAGGCGATTGCGGGCTTGTGGAGCAGTGCCGATAGCAGGACTAAGATTGATGGTTCCGCTAGAGTTGTGCATCGTGCCAATGGAATGCAAACGGGTAACACAAGCTATCAAGCACGCGTTCATCTACATCATGACTATAAAACGAATCCGTATCAATCGTTATCGTAATCCAAGGTGCGGAACAGGATTGGCGTCTGGGCGTGCGTGTCACATTCAGCTGAAGGACTTCTATTTGAATTGATTAATTCAATTAATTCAATATTTGTGGAGGACTTCAATTTTAATTGTTTAATTCAATATTTGCGTGATGTGCCCGTTGAATGTTGATGATTAATGATTAATGATAACATTTTGACCTTTTTTGCCGTCGTCTCTTTAATCAACAACTCTATGCTTAAAAATACAACAAGGATTCGACAAATTACAAATAAATAAGTATAAATGCCATTGGTTAAGTAATTATCATTGCACCCATTTTATGCCGCTTCCAGCTTTTTTGCATTCCAGCAATTAATTAAAATGCACTCCCTGTGCCGCCTGCTTCTTCAGCTCGTCCACGACAAAGTCACGAAACTCTTCGTACGCTCTGTCGATATCGACGTTGTTAATGATTTTATGAAAATTTCCAGGTGTCAATCCATAGGCAATTTCCACTTCGGCGGCATTGAGACGTTTGCGTAATGTTTCCTCCGTTTCCGTATTCCGCTTGCGCAGACGACGCTCCAGTTCATCGATGGTCGGTGGATTGTTGAAGATCAATATGGGATTGAGATCGGTTTTTTTGATCTGCTCGACACCCTTCTGCTCAATGTCCAGTATACAGACACGCCCCTGGCTCTGTATATCGCGTACCGCCTCCTTGCTGGTCCCATACAGATTACCCGTAAATTCGGCCGTTTCAATGAACTCATCATTGGCCATCGCCTGCTCCATATCCGGCCGACTTACAAAATTATAGTGTACACCATCTTGTTCACCCTCGCGGGGTCGACGTGTCGTGTGCGAGACGCTGAAGCCAAATTTATCCGGGAATTCGGCGAATAAACGTTTCAACAATGTGCTCTTGCCGGAGCCCGAGGGGCCGCAAAGAACGAGGGGCCGGGGGCCATTATTAATAGCTTGCGACATCGCGTTACTGCTAGCGCCAAATGCGCGATTGACAATGAACAGAAAGCTTATCATGTTGTGGCTGAAAGCTAGCTCTCTTTTGGCTAAATTAACCCGTCGATGGGAAGCACTAGAAAAAATTAACCTTGCGAAAAGTTCTAACTCCAACAACAACTGTCAACACGCTGTTGATTTAACATAACACACGCACACACAAATTAACATTGCTGGAGTGGCATTAACAGTTAGTATTTTTTCTGCAAATGTTGACATTTCTGTATTTACAAGTCATTGCATTTGCATTTGATTAATTTAAAGAAAGTAAGCTTCCCCTTAGCATAAAAAATCATAAAATAAACTTACATACATATTATTCGCCATCAATCAGCGGCCACTTCACCAATCACTAAAGTCAATTTAACAGAGCCATATGAGCTTAACAGCGCACCTGTAGTAATTCAACGACTAATCGATAAATATCGCACGTCTGTGAGTCCGATAAGAAAGATCGCCCGCCATGTTTTCAAAATGTGAATAAAAACTTTTGCTGATTTTCGGTTTAAAAACGTTTTTATATGCATATTCTTTATACTGTTTTTATATTTAGCATAGATTTTCAAACACATACACACTGAAACTAACGCTGTTGTGAATGCTGTTGCTGATTTCATGTTTTGTATAATTATCGACTGTTATTATTTTGAATTTGAATTACAATGCATTTTATAAACTTAGTTTGCTAAAAATAATTATGGATTTTTCACTTTGCTTTTTAGTTATCTCTTTTGTTTTACGTTTTTGTCTTTACGTGTTTTTTTTATTTTGATCACAATTTGATTTCGCATGCCCAAAACTGAATTTGGTTTGTGTTCCGAATGATTCGCCTGAATGTAACCTTCCTTCTGTTCCTATATACCTGTTCCTGTTCCCGTTTCCGTTCCCGTTCCATTTTCCATATTTTTCTTTTTTTTCTGTGCCTATCTGCCGAATAAAAGTACCACGTACATGTCTCAATATCTAATTATAATCATGCAAGCTGTCGCATTTGCTTGAGTTACTATAAAATACGCTAATGATCAGTCAATATTACGTTTTTTTATTTCAATATATTTTCCCACTCCCAAATCGTATCAAAAGGCAAAAAATCGGATTGCAATTGAATGGTAAGAGAGAGAGAGAGAGATGGAGCTCGAGAGAGAGAGAAAGTGTAGACAATCTTCGGATAAATTTCGGCTTTCTTTTATGTTTGGTTGTTGTATGTTAATTGATGTATTATGTACAATATTATAAGTTAAGATGTTGATGTTCGATGTGGGAGAGTTTAACGAATCTAATGATCAACTAAATAACAGTTCTATCTTGGATGAAATGGTTGATGGTGGTTAATTGAGTCTAATGAATCATCTATCATAAGTATATTGAAATGGATTATAGCCTGGCAAAATAAAAGTATTGTGCAATTCTTGCTGCAATTTATTATATATAGCCCTAATAAAATTTGTATACAACTAAAAACTATGCGTAATTATTTTAAAATTGATTACAAAATATTTGTATATTATAATATTGTATGTGTATGTGTGTGTGTGTGTGTTTTTGTGTGTTAACTACAAATTAAACTTGTACATCCCCGAATAACTCAGTTTTTGTGGGGGACGAAGTGAGGGGGGAAAAGGGATGTTGGATTTTGGATTTTGGATGAATATTGGGCATATATGTATAGCTGGGTGGCTGGCCCTAAAAAATGGGTCTATCTCTCCTTACAGGCTACAATCATTAATTATTTTATTCATAATATAATATTCAATTACTATAGGAGCTTAAAAAATGTTGCATTCGTTTATCGTTATTCTGTGAATTGCTATTGTTAATTGTTAATTATTAATTATTAATTGTTGCTGTTGCTTGTTTGTTGTTGATGTTCTTGTTGTTGTAAATGAGAAACACGACAAGTATTATTAACGGAAAAAAAGACTACTAACAATTACATTTACGATGCGTTTTGTTTGATTTCTTTTTCTTTTTCTGGTTTTGTGTATAATTATGTATAATTAATTATGTAATAATTATTGTTTACAAATAGATTAATCATTTTACGTGTACAATTTATGTTTGCTTGCGTAAATCATAAAATTACCTAATCAAGAAAATCATAATGTTAGTTATTAGTTGTTGTTGTTGCTGTTGTTGTTGCTGCTACTGCTGTTGTTGTTGTTTAGGCCTTCCAATTATTTTGGCGACTTCCGCTGGGTCCACTTGGCTGCTGTGGAGGAATCATTTCCAGCAGATATTGACGCTGCAATTCCGCGGCACGTTGAATGTCCGCCAAGCTGGTCGCATTGTTGGAACTCTTCGACGAACTGGATGCCGAGCTGCTCTTCTTGTTGTTATTGTTGAAAGCTAGAAATGCAAAAAAAGTATGAATATGGCAACGAGGTGTTAAGAGACATGGTCTAAAAACTCACCTGCTACTTGGGCCGCCTGCGCCATGGCCATTTGATAGGAGTAAAGAAGTGGCGCAAACTGCATCATGTGCTGAGGATTACCGCCCAATCCTTGGCCAAGTGCTGCAAATAAACAATATTCATTAGTTATAAGTTACAACTGAGAATAAATAAATTTTTGTAAAACATATCAAGCCCTAAACTGTATTACTTTTCTTTATGTAATTATTATATAAAGTTTTCTTAAAATATTTCTAGATAAATTTCTGCCAAGTTTAGTCAATTTTTGGTATCATATTAATAATAGATAATATTTGAGACATTAGTCTTAAATATTTCTTGGAGAAATTTATATTTTTGGTATCATATAAATTATAATATGTGAATATTAAATGATAGCTTTTGATATATTAATATGTTTTCACAAAATAAAAAGTTCACGTATTATTTTATAATTTTCAAATATTGTTAAATAAGATCCATTTCATTAGTTGATTTTGTTCTTATTCTAAGCATCATATTCAACTATATTTAAGGGTTTTCTTTTTTCAAAATTAAGTAAATGGTTTTTCTTTTGAAAACAACTTCTGTTTTTTAAGTGATAACAAACTTTGGCGGTTATGTTTTGGTAAACCTAAGAGTTGGCCAATAAATTTGTGTCTGGTCAGAGGTTTTAAGCTTATTTAAATCTCATATATAATATTATCAATTGCTTAATTCTTTTTGTCTACTTAAATATCTTTTAGATCTTAAATTTGTTATATCAAGAAAATACTAATAAATAAATAAATAAATAAGTAGATAAATAAATAAATTCAGTCTCTTAACTGTATTCAAACGTCTACTAATATCTCCTTTTATTTTGACTGGAAATTTGAAAACATTAATAATTAAATTATTAATAAATCTATTTGTCTGCTAAGCAGATCTCTCTCAAATCTTAAGTTTGTTTGATTAAAATAATAATAATAATAAGTAAATAAAAAAATAATTCTGTCTCAAATAATATAATAATAATATTTCTCTTAGTTTGACTGAACATTTGAAAACATTAATAATAAAATTAATAATATTGTCTACATAAATCTCTCTTAAATCTTAAATTTATTAGATCAAAATAATAATCTAAATAAATAAATAAATGCAGTTTCTTGACTCTATTCAAATATCTACTAATAACTTTGACTGAACATTTGAACACATTAATAAGAATTAATAAATAAATAACGTAAATAAATCTTAGTCAAATCTCCTATTTTATCTATTGCTTAGTTCTATTTATCTACTTAAGTCTCTTCTTAATCTTTAGTTAGATTTGTTAGATCAAAATAATAATATTTAATAAATAAATGCTGTCTCTTTTAAAATATCTACTAATATATCCCTAAGTTTAACTGAACATTTGAACACATTAAAAATAATTATTAAATAAATAAAGTAAATAAATCTTAGTCAAATCTCCTATTTTATCTATTGCTTAGTTATATTTATCTACTTGAATATTTCCTAAATCTTTAGTTAGATTTGTTAGATCAAAATAATAATATTAAATAAATAAATTCTGCCTCTATTCAAATATCTACTAATATATCCTTTAGTTTGACACATTAATAATAATAAAATTAAAAATTGATAAAAAAATAAAGTGAATCTGTTGGCGAACCTCTAAATAGTTGGGACTGGAAAGCCTGCATGGCGGCAGCTGTTGCTGCTGAAGATGTGTTGCCCATGGCGGCGGCTGCTTGATTGCTGGCTGCCGTCGAGGCGCCACCAAAGTTGCCCAGACCGCCGAGTGCTGCCAGATTGCCCAGCTGGCTGAGATTGCCCAAACTGGCCAGATTATTAATATTCAAGCCGCCCATGCCGCCAAGAGCAGTGAGATGAGCAGCCGCTGCCAATGTGGCAGCTGAATACTTGTCATAACTCTGTGCCTGCTGTTGTTGTTGCTGTTGTTGCTGCTGTTGTTGTTGCTGCTGTTGTTGCTGCTGCTGTTCCCGCTGTTGTTCCCGCTGCTGTTGTTGTTGCTGCTGCTGCTGTTGCTGCTGATGATGATGATGATCGCGTTCGGCGCGAGATGAACGCGCGGATGATGACGTTGTTGGCTCATGATGATGCGCTGCTGTTGGTCCCGTTCCTGGACTGAGTATGCCCGCCTGTTGTGCAGCAATGGCAGCTGCTGCCGCTGTGGCCGCGGCTCGAGAGGATCGGGAATTGCTTCCAGCTGGCGGTGGAGTTGGTTGGCTTTGTGCTGTTGGCGGTGGCGGCGTTGGACGCGGTGCTGGTGTCGGTGTCTGGCATTTGGTTGGGATTACAGTCACAGATGGCGGCAAATTGACCAAAGCTGCGGCGGCCGATGCATGTGATGCTTGGAGTTGTTCCCGCTGCTCGCGTTGTTCCCGCTCCCGTTCACGCTGCAGCGTCTGTTGATTGGAGGCGGTGAGTGCAACACTTGTGGCATTCGTCGAGGATGATGATGAGGAGGCATGCGCCTCCACTGGCGATGGACTGCTCTGGCTGGCCAAACGCTGCTCAATCTCCTGCTCCTGCTGCAGCGCCTTCACAAATGCCTGCTTCAGTCGATTCGTGTGCTCCGCCTTCAGCGCCTTCTTCACATTCGAGGTGACACACTGCTCGCAAATCACCTTGGCATCCTTGTTGGCTACATTTTTTAAAGGAATCTCTTATTAGTTACTCTTCCAATCTTTATTTATTTAATTAACTTACTCTGTTTCTCCCACTTCCAGACGGGCGTAAAGTCAATCTTGCATTGGGCACAACGGAATGGAGCTGCCACCGCATTGGCCTTCTTATTCACCGTCAGATAGTCAACCACCGTCTCCAATCCCAGCAGATAGACAAAGTCCGTGTTACTCGGATTTGGAATAAAGTGCATCTCTGGTGGTGGCGGCTTTGGTGGCGGTATCTATAAAAACAACAACAAATTAAAATATATTTCTATTGAAAATTCAAAGTAAAACTGATGGAAAGGACTACAGTCGAGCGAGCCCGACAGCAAGAGACCCTGTATATATTCATGTTCTATAAAAATGCAAATAATGATTAAAAATAAATTATAAAAACATTCAGATTATAGTATATACTAGCATAAAAGTTTTATATAGCTTTAAAACTGTTTTTTTTTTATGATTAGTTTTGTTAACATTTTTTTCTAAAACAAAATTTGTACTGGAACCTGCATAACATGTTTGGTGCATCTAGCTCTTACAGTACAGAATGGTTTATATATTTTTCATGGTAGATGCTGATCAAAAATATGTATTGTATGATGTTATGGTCACACAATTGGGCAAAATAAAAATTAAACATTTTGTTTCAATTTTAAAATCAATTTAAAAAAATATACAAATCAAATTTTCAAAAAAAAAAAATTAAATAAGAATATAGTTCATAATTAATCAGTATTTAATAGTTTTATCATATGTAGTTCCAAATAACTATACAGGGTCGAATCTTTATTCAAATTTTAATTTTTTTTAGATTAATATTATTAAATTTTCTGATCTGCCTCTTTTATTTTTATTTATATAGTGAAAATAATTATTAAAACTGAACTAAATCAAATTATATATTATTTTCTAATTAATTAACTAAATTTGGTATGAAATGTCAAAAATCCTATTAATACCAAATATTTTTTTTTCCAGAAATTTGAAATTCGATTTAAGTATTGTCAAGCTAAATTAACAAATAAAAAATATAATAATATTACTACTAATAACAAAAAGTTCTGCCTGTTACGCACATTTCGCAATTGACTGACTTAATTTTCTGAAAATCGAAAATAATCGAATAATGTAGAATCTATAATCGATAATCGATAATATCTCACCTGTAGCAAAGTCTTTTCCAGCTGCTTTCGTAGCGCCATCTTCGCAGCCGCTTGACGCTGCGCCGGCGTTTGCGCCTCCTCGCGTGCCGCATTGCGATCATTCTGAAATTTAGAAAAATTATTATTAAATTGTTTATTCATTTCTATAAATTAAAGACTCACCTTTAAATCGTTGAGCTGATTCTGATGCGATTGCTGCAGCGGCGGCGCTGGCGTTATGGAAACAGAATTGCTAATGGTTCCAGGTACCTTCGAATTATCCGAAATATTAGGCTGCATGTTTAACAATGTTTTTTTGGTTTTTTTTCGGTATAAAAATATTTTACAGAATGTAAAAGAAATTAGAAATGCGTTTTAAGCTTTAGTCAAACTCCCTTTCTTTTTCTCTATCTCTCTTTCACTCCAAGCTTTGGCTTGGTTTTAAAATTAAGTTAACGAAACTTTAATTTATTTTTTAATGTGTGGTTTATGACGGCTGACAAATTGGCAAAAAAATAAAAAAAGAACGTCAGCCTACTTGAAAAAGTATTTTAAAATATTGACAGGTGAGAAATTTGACAGGTGTGAATGAGTGTGTTTAGTGTTGCAAAACGAATTAACGAAAATCGATAACTGTGCTGCTGTCAAGTGTGAACCAGGTTGCCAGAACAGATTTTCTATTGGTTTTTAGACTCAAAAGTTTTAATTTATAGCAAAAACACCAGAATCAAAGTTTTGCTTTAATTTTTAGCCTTTTTTTAAGCATTTTTAATTTTATTTTTATCTTTTTTCTATATTTCTGGCAACACTGGTGTTTATTTGCATGAAGGATATCGAATTTCGATAACTGTTATGTGTGAACTTGCATTAAAATGATCGAATTTCGATAACTGTGATGCTGTTAAGTGTCTAGTGTTGGTAAGCGTGAGTTTTGTGATTTAATTTTTAAATTAATTAAATTGATTAAAAATACCAAATAACAAAAGAAAAGTGCTTTTGTGTTTAAATGCTTTGTGTTAATTGTGTTTTTGGTGCAATGATATTTGAATATTAATGATTATATATGTATATTTATAGCATATAAACAAGTTGTGAATGAAAACTCGGCGCTTACGGCAACGATTACATTACAATAACTCACATTGCGTGCTTTCAGGCTGGAAGGCGGCGCCGACGTTGGCGTTATGGTCACCGATGGCGTTATCGTGAGATTCGGCAGATTTGTGCGCGGTGGCAAAACGCTCGAACGATGCGAGCTATTTGTGGCAGGCGTTATTGTTGTGCCGGCGGCCAGCGTGGCGCCCGCAGTCAGCGATGATCTAGGTGGCGGGAGTAACGAGTTCATGTTGTTGTTGTTGTTGCTGTTGTGGTTGCTGCTGCTGCGCTGCGAGGATGAGGACAACGCTGCCGCCGCCGCAGCCACAGCTGCTGCCGAGGAGCTCACACTGCGACTATTGGTGGCACTGTGAAAAGCAGCAGATAAGTTATCGATTAATAAAACATTACATTTCAGTTTGTATTATACATTTCAAAATATAATATTTGATTAATTTTTTAAAAAACATTTAAACTTATTTAAATAACCAAAAAGATAAGATATATTTTTAAGTGCAATATATAACAATTTATGCATGAGAATTCTTTATCAAAACAATTACTTGTCTAATTTTACTTAATCAAAAGTCCTTATATTTTAACTTTTGGTCAAATTGTCAACGAATTTGGGATCAATTCTACTTTGTATATTTAAAAAAAATGTTTTTTACAATTTGATTACCCCCAGAACATTACTATATATTATAATTTAAATATATACAATATTTTAAACCGAATTTTTAAACTTGAAGGCTTGTTTTTGTATAGCTCAGTTAAATAAAAAGTAAGTTATTTTTAAAAACTAAATTTTTATGTATTTTAAAATAAATTTTTAAATTTCACACATTTTACGTCAAAATATCTGAGTTAATGAGATCACCATAACCAAATTATTAAAAAAAAATGTATCTAAGTTTATTTTAATTAAATTTTATATTTTAATAATCATAACTTTGATTATTTCAATAGTTCTATTTTTTTTAAATATGACGAATTTAAAATAATCAATATGAATTAATCAAATGTTTTCATGTGATAACAAAATATTAGAATTGTTATTTCACAAGTTTTCACGTACAAAAAAGTAAATAATAAATATCGATAAGTTATCGATAACTCACCTAATGCTAACGGCCGCAGTGTTGCCACCCAAACTGCTCCTCCCTTTGCTGTGCGCTGGCATCGGCATCGCCGACGTGGGCGTCACACTGAGCGACCCCTTAGCGGTTAGTGCACTGGGTATCGCCGATAGGGGATTATTGGGCGATACACTTGTGGGCGTTACAACCAGATTCTCCTTCATCACCTGCTGCGATTGCTTCAGTTTCTTGAGCAGCATCAATTTCGTCTCCTCATTGCGCAAATCCTGACGCAATTTGCGCAAACTCTTTTCCCGCTCCTTGAGCTCGGCGTGCGTCAACTCCTTGATGGGCACATACGGCGGCATCTCCTCATCATCCGTCTCGGAATCAATGTTCCCATTCTGTTGCCTTCCATTTGTTCGCGCCGGCAGCAGAACAATATCCGGAGCTTCGGCATAGGATTTGGGTTCGGTGCGTGGACGCAGCACGCGACGTTGTACTTTATTCTCATCCTGGACGCCGGTTCCGATTCCGCTCCCACTTCCGCTGCCTGGCAACGCTGCTCCTCCCTCGGCGTTGCCACTATTTATATTATTATTATGGTTGCTACTGCTATTTGTTGTTGTTGTTGTTGTGCTGTTGGCTGTGTTGTTGTTGTTGTTATTGTTGTTGTTGTTAGTACTACTGCCATTTCCAGTGTTGGAAGCTGCTGCTGCCGCTGCTGCTGTCGGCGCCGGCGCTGGCGTTATTGTCAGTCCCGTATTATTCGCTGTCAACGCCCGCAAATCTCGATTGCTGAGTGCTGTTGATGTTGTTGTTGCTGTTGTTGGCGTTGTTGTCGGCGTTATAGTCAACGCCGGATCTCGGCCAGAACTCAGACTCAAGTCGACCACATCGTCGACCTCCATTTTGGCCATTTTCGCGCGTCGCGTCGTCGTGATTACGTATCTTGAGTTAACTGTAAAAATAAACATGGCAAAAAAAAACTTCATTAGTTGATGGTATATCTAATATTGTGTTTGGTTTGTTTTAGTACAGTGCAAGCTCGATATAATGAATAAAGTTTTTGGGAAATTTTCTTTTTGATGTACACTTTATTCATCATAATTTAGTGAAATTCACTATTATTTCAAAAATATGTTCGAATTTATATAATCTTAAGTTTTACTTAAGAGAAAAACTATTTAAAATACCAATACGCCTATTAACTAAGGTCTATTTTTAGTTAATATAATATCTCCATTCATCTTATCTTTAAATTAACATAAATTAATGAATTCTATAATAAACTGGAGCTAATTTATTTAAAAAAAACAGCTATGCAAAAATAAGTACATATTTATTTTTTTGTGGTATTGGTATTAAAATTGGTTTAACAAATTAATAAAAACTCCAAATTTTATTTAGCAAAATTTCTAAGCTTTTCATATTTTTGTATTTTTTTATTTAATTACACATAGTTGTTTATGGTTCTTAAAAATAGTTAATAAAATAAATAAAAAGAAAATATCATGTTCATTGAATTCAACTTTTTTTTTAATAAATAAATATGTGACTCTTTTATTTTGTCAAAACTAGTTTAATTACGTTCACTCTATCGAGTGTTTACTTTATGTTTACCCATTGTGGTACTGTTGCCATTGCACTTTACTTAAGGGTTGCTCCCGTTTCTTATTGTTGTTGTTTTTGCCCATTTCTTTGGTTTTCACTTTACAAGCGGATATTAGAGACTAACCCTTAATGATTTAACGGTTTGTTTGCCGTAACGCTGCTCCCTTTTTTTCTTTTTTTGTGTATCGTTTGTCGTGTAAGGAAATCATAAAGATATCCTGATTTCAAATTCATTTAGGCGACGACCTTGTTAAGTCAACTGATAGCCCCGAGACGCCGTTCGATTCTGATTGTGGCAGACAGACAAAAGGAAAGCTGCACTAAATCACAAAGCCAAAGCAACAACATTTGATCGCAGATACACACACACACACATGCAGAGAGTCGAATATCCCTCTAGTACGACTCACTAGTGAGAGATTGGTGAGCTCACTGGTTACCCCTCTTATATTGTTGTTGATTTCATTATGCAAAACTAAGCAGTGAATTCACCAACGAAATTTATTCACTGGTATGCTGTCGATGTTGCTGAATTCACTGGTTATTGGTAATGCAAAAGGTATCGAGTGCTTATTTGTCGGGTAAGCTATCGTGATTAGTGGTAACCAGTGAGCTTACCACTCAGCCGTACTAGAGGGTTATCTGTGTATGTGTATGCGTATGTGTGTGTGAGTGTTTGTATGCGCCAAGCGCCACAGCACAGCATTAGCATGGCACGTTGTTGGAAAGAGAGCGAGAGAACAAAGTTGCTTCCATAAGCAAGTCACGTTTTCGTTTTATCAAATTTTCGCATACAAAACGGAGCGCGGCAACAAACGAGAAAATTTACATGAAAACAAAGTGGCCAATAGGTTGGGGGAGGGAACAGGGGAACAGGGGCCTGGCTACACTCAAGCAAAGAGGACATGCAAATCGGTAAATGTTTTAGTAGCTGCAGAACAGAACACAGAACTAGCAAAAACTCAAATCACGATACACACACACACACACACAAACACACATGCACACACGAACAAGACACGTGAGAGCGAGAGAGGTGAATAAACTTTTCAACAAATGCACTGCTTAATGTACACACATACCCATGTAGGCAATGCATGTATGTATGTATGTACACATAATTAAAACAACAACAAGAAGCGTGCACCTGTCCGCTTGTCACATTGAAAGCGAACCAATAAAAAGCAATTTCAACAAGCGGCAACAACTCAAACAATAACAGTCCAATTAAAATGAAATAAATGCAGCCACACACACACATAATAAAAAAAGCTTTAATCTTTTGCAACGGTATGGCAACGCTTTGAAGCTGAGCTTACAAACAAACAAACATACATACATACACATGCACATATTGCTCGACGGCCTTAAGAATTGTTGACGTAGCAAGAAGAAAAGCAAAGAAGCATAATTATTAAAACGCGAGCAAAACTATGTTTTATTAATGCATGCTTGTGTGTGTGTGTTTGTATGTATGTATGTGTTATTGTTTGGCTAACAACGTCCCCAACGTGCTATAAATTAACTCGCTTTGAAACTTGGCAGCCACAAACAATCACACACACACACATACACACGTGCATATATAGCGCGCTCACTCGTTCGTTTTGTTCCCCCTCAAAAAGCAGCTGTCGGCAATGTCTCGTTACTTTCCGCACTTGTGTCGTCATCAGATTGCTGCTTGAGAGCGAACAGCCGCGTTGCACTGTGGAACACAGCTGTCAGATTGGATGCAACAGGCATTTCAATTAATTAACATCACATATGTTTATAAATAATAAAACTCAGTTCAACAATTATTCAATTATATTAAATAATTCTAATTTGAATAACAAAACAATTTCACAATTGACTCAGTTTGTGATTTTCACTACCCACTGTGCCGCTTTTCGTGAGCGTGAGAATATCCAAGTTGATATGTACAATGTGTATATGTGTGTCTGTTTAATGATTGTTGTCCGCATTTTGTTTCACATTTAAAAGCAAATCCAAACATTTTAACTTTTTTTTTACAGCTGCTTTAATAATAATAATGTTTAAATAAATAAAATGCCGGCTTTTTGTATACGCGCGAACTCGACATTGGCCTCACTTTCCCTCACGTTGTGTGTGCGCCCCTCTGGCAACCCCAACGCAAAAAAGTTGTATATCGATTTGTTGGCGTTGGCGCTGGATTTTTTTATATTGAATTTTTTTTGTTGCTTTACTGACATTCGTATGGCTATAATTGTGTTTAATAGAGCGCTAAATGTGTTTCAATTAGCGCTTAAAGCTTAGCAACATATGCAAGTGTGTTTCTGTGTGTATGTATGTCAATAGGGCTGATGTTGGTGCAGTGCATAAATATACAGTATGCCAAGTAATTGTTTTGACAAGCAAAAAAATTAACACATATTTTAATTTGCAAAGTACCATAAGTTATCTTGGTTTTCTGATGACTACTATGATTTATCATGTGCAACTATATTTAAAAATAAATAATTGTTTTTCTTTGTCAAAACAATTACTTGACTAACTGTATATGTGTGTATGCAATGCATGTGTGTGAGTGTGTAATATATGGCCAGACAAGTTCAAGTTTAGGTACAACGGTCGTTGCCACCTGCCTGCCGTCTAAATGTCACCACATCCATGTGGTGGGAAGCCATTAGAATGAATGGACTGGAGAGTCGAAAGTGGAGAGAGAAGAGATAACGGACCAAGCGACCCGACCGCCCGTTGATAAGCGATTGACTTACCAGGAGGTCAGCCTTGACTTTCAGCCGGAGTCGTCGTTGGATCGAATGGACTCGTTAAGTACTTATTAGAGTCATCTCAAGCGATAACAGCAACAACTAACGCGCAACAACGACACACACACACACAAACAAACGCAAAAAAAGCAAAGAAATAAGGTTAAATCAAAAGTACAGTTGTGTACATAGCGCAGCGAGCAGCAACAGCACCAACAACAACAACACAAACAAAAGCGAAGAGCAACCAACAAGCAAAATGTGTTTGAGTGCGGCTGCGGTGAGCAGCAAAAGCAACAACAACAACAACAACAGTAGCAGTAGCAGCAGCCGACGTAGAGAGAGAGCAAGACAGAAGAGAGAGCGCGCGTCGCACACACACGCGAGCCCAAAGCCAAAGCCAAAGCAGCAACAAAACTGAGAGAGTGGCGGGGAGAGTTGGGAGTACACTAGAAGAAGAGTGTGAGGTGGGGTTGGGTGGGGGTCGACTGAAAACTGTCTGGCCACCCCATGTAAACCCATTACCCTTCACTCCCCCACCGCACACCCACAACGATATGCAGAGAAAGAACACCTTGTTAACAGATTTACCTATCGATTTGCATATTAGTATAGATAACTAACCTCCCCAACCCACCCAATCAAACTTAAAGCCTGCCAATCGAAGGGCATTGCAATTGCCTTAATTTTGTGATATGCGCAAAATAATTCAATTCATTTCAATAAAATGAAAAAATTATCAAAACAAGTCGCAGCTTCGCACACAAACTGACAAATAAATAAACAAACAGACATACATAAATACAAGCACACGCACACACATAGTACATATGTACCTACAGACATACATACATATATAGTCGTATAAGAAATGCGCATATCTTATGGCCTGCCATTGTATGTACATAAGCAACACAGCAAACCGAACGAAGCGGAAGAGAGACAGAGAGAGAGAGGAGCTAGCAGTAGAGCGGTGGGCTGCTGTTGCTGAGAGAGCGCGTTCGAGTGAGTGAGTGAGAGAGAGCGGCCGACTTGTACATGGGCCCATTGTACATATACATATGTATTAACTCACCATTCACCAATATGGTGGGTTGGGGTAGGAGTCGAAATTGGGGGTGGGGGTTGTCCTGTATATATATGTATAAGTGTGTGTGTGTGGTGGGTGGGGCTGTCAAGTGGGCGACTGCAAAATGCAGTGGCGCATAAATCTAAGCTGCGCCTTTCGACTCTTAAAAAAAACTTATTAGTGACGTCAGCAGCTGCTTAAACCAGGCAACAACAACAATAATAGGGGTATTCATGCAACTGATTAAGATTTGGTTAGTCAAAATTCTTTTGTGAAATCCCTAATCCGTATTACAACAAACACTAATACCAATGCTAATACTTATTAATCTGATTGGGGTTTTCTGTGGTTTTCCCAATCCTAGCAACAAATGTTGGATCATTAAATTAAAATTTTTTGAACACATTTTTGATTATTTCCCTTCAGTTTTAAATATTTAATTTAGCTGTTTATTTCATTTATAATTTGTAATATTTTAATTTGTGAAAATTTGTGTCCACTTTTTAAATCAAATCAAAATCTAATTATCTGTTTCAGGAATTCCCCTAATACTTGTCGGTCGACATTTCAACGTAGTGGCAACTCCTTGACTAATTTACAAACAAGAATTAAGAGTCATAATTGACACTGTAAGCTTTACCTGTTCATTTGCATACGTACATACATATGTATGTAAGTGTGCTTATATATTTGTATTTGCCAACCGCAAAAGTGTTAAGTCATTTTGATCCATTAATACAGTTATTCTTCTTATCTTCTTATGTACACAAGAACATATGTACTTACATATACATATGTATTAAAAGTAACAAGATGTGAGCTAATACAAATCTCACCACTTGACACATGTACTTATGTACATACTTATTATATATATTTGTATGTATGTATGTCTGTATGTACATAAGCATGCTTGTTTATTAATAGCACCGATAAGGATAAGCTTTGGGGAAATTGCAACACTACAAGTAACAATATAAAATATGTATGTACATATGCAAGTATATAAATAAATTTCTAGAAAATGGGTTACGTACTAAATACAACAACTACAACAACAACAATGACGACAACTTAATACAAATTAATTGCGCGCACTACAAACGAAAAAACGTCGCCGTCGTTGGCCTCGGCTCGCGTCGCAGTCGCAGCGCTGTCTCTCCAACTATAAATGTGTGACGTGTTGTTGTTGTATTTGTTGTCGGATTTGCTGCTTATCGCTGGACATACATACATACATACATACATACCTACAAACATACATATGTACATATTTGCACTGTCTTTTATGGCAACGCTGAGTAATTGACAAATGGCTTGAGGGGGAGCGAGAGGGCAAGAGGGAAGATATAGTGAAAAGTGGTGGGGTGGGCAAGGGGTGGTGGTATTGGAAAGATGGAACGATTTTGAGCCTAGCAACATTTACAGCTGTTTTGGCAGGTGGTTAAGTTTGACCAACTAAATATAAGGAAAAATGTTATATACCTGCATGTACATAAGTATTGTTTGTATGTATGTGTATGTGTGTGTGTGTGTGTGTACATAACAAGAGTAATAGCTTTCAAACTGGTTTTAATTGTGCTGCTTTTATTTTTTTTTACTTTTGTTTTATGCCAAAGTCACAAATAGAAATAAAATATGATGATGATACAGTGTGTGCAGTAAAAGTTTTCAAAAAGAAATAAAATCACATATTTCTTAAAAAATAATGGCATTTCATAAATTATTAAAATAAAATAATATTTATTATGAATTTATTTCTTTGTCAAAACAATTACTTGACTAACTGTATGTAAATAGCTTAATCCTTAAAGTCGTTAAATGCTAAGATTTGTTTGCATACGAATTGAAATACAAACATACCTACAGTTAGTCAAGAAAGTATTTTGACAAACTCAAAAGTTTACACAAATTCTTTTATATGTAGATATTTATTTTAATTACTATATTTTATTATTTAAATATATGAAAAATATTTTTTATGAAACTTAAAGATATGTACAAAAACAAATACATATGTGCATTTTTGATAATGTCAAATTACTTTCTTGACTAACTGTATGTGCATACAATAAATGGGAAGCAGTTGCAATTTAACACATCATTCCAATGACGGCCAAATTTCACAATTTTGCAATGACAATTTCCATATTTGCTTAATACACAAATATGTACAAACACACATAGAGACATACATATGTATGTACATATATAAGCGCAGCTCAGTTTTGCTTGTAAAAAGCTCTTGTCTTTTGCCATTTGCTCTTGTTGTTATTATTGTTGTATGTATGTAAGTATATAAATACATACATATATAACTCACTCACACTCCCGCTCTCACTCACAAACTTTTGTACATAATCTGAGTGCGCTCTTCTCTACTCTTCTCTCCTCTCTTCTCATCTCTTCTCTTCTTTGCTTTTGTCTATCCAACCGTGCGTCTTTCTCTGCAACTGTGTTATATGTATGTATGTGTGTATGTGTGAATATTTGTATGTATTATTGCCTGCCAGTCTCCTCCACTAGCAACAACAACTGCAACAATATTCAGGAAAATAAAAAATAAAAACACATAAAAACGCAACAACAGCAAACATAATCGGCAAGGCAACAATCTATTTATTGCACGTAATGTACACATCTGCATATACCCTCTAGTACGGATCACTGGTGACAGATTGGCGAGCTCACTGCTTACCACTCATCACCAAAGCTTACAAGTCAAATTACCTCATTGGTAAATTTAATATGGCGGTAAGCACTCGAAACCTTCTGCATTACCAATCACCAGTGATTTCACCAACATCCACAACATACTTTTTATTGGTAAATTCACTGCTTAGTTTTGCATGGTGAAATCACCAACAATATTTTTCGACTTATACTGATAGTCGTACTAGAGGGTTACACATCTGCTTACAAATACACACACACACATACACATTGATATGTACATATGTATGTATGTATGTATGTTTGCATTTGCTGATGCTTTATTAGTGAAGAACCAACTTTTGTTAACGGTTTTCGGCTGCATTTCAATACTTTTCTTGATTGTGTGGAAAAATTCCACTTAATCAAGCAAATTACCAACGCGTCGCTGTCTCTGCCGCTGTTGACGTCGACGTCGATGCTACGCTTGGCTATTTTTAGGCTTTGCGCTTTACCTTTCATTTCTGCTTTTATTGTTGGCAAAACATCAAAAAAAAAACAAAAAAAAAAATGTAAAAAATACAAATTGAATGCTACATGAAAATGAGACGATCTTCTCGCACGCGCTTCGCTCTGCCGCTGCGACGCGACGTTCGCGCTCTGTTAAGAATAACCCCAAAAAGTAACACGTAAAAGGTAAGCAGCGACGCGGCGGCGCAGTCAGCGTCGACGTCGGCCGCCCAACAACAAAAAAAAAAAAAACGCTAAGGAATCAGAAAACCAGTTAGTCGATACTTACACACATACAATCAGAGAAACTCACATAGATACACACATTGACATTTATAATAATGCGGTGCGGCACGTTAAGTGCCAAAAAAATAAAAATGGTAAGAAAATAGAAAACAGAAATTCATTCAACTCTTAGAGAATGATTTCAATTTCATTTACAATTAATAAAACACACAAACATACAACTGCTTATGTACAGTAGGCCAAGTAATTGTTTTGTCAAAGATATAAAAAATTGTCATACATAAATATTGAGAACCATTCTTAAGGAAACAATACATTTTGTATTTATGAGAACTAACTAAGTAATATATTAAATAACATTTTTTGGAAAAACCGCAGCCTCATTTATGTGTTTTTTAATCAAAAGACAAAATATCATAGTAGTGCTTTTATTTTTTTCCAACTGTATGTTTTTAATTTTCAAAAATAATGTAAGATCAATGGATCAATCTGTTTCTATTATTAATTTGTTTTAAGAATCGTAAAATAAGTATAATAAAGTTAGAAAACAAGTTAATCTATTAAAAGTTGTAAAATAAAATGTGCACTTTGAATTTTATCCAACAAATTACATGAGCAACTGTAAGTTTTCTGCATAAATTAGAAGCGCTTATGCGGCACAGTTTTAGAGCCATCAACATAATTAAAGCGGCTCTTAGCCTTGAACTATGCGAGCCCAACTGGTGAAACACACACAGACACATAAATATATGCATGTATGTATGTGTGTGAGTTCACCTGTAATAATATTTTTTACATGCGTTTTTCACTGCCAACTGCATGTCCACTCACTACATACATACATACATACATACATACATATGTACATATATATACGCATACATAACTTTGTTTGTTTGTATGTATGCATGGCGTATAGAAATAAATGACAACGAAAAGAGAAAACATTTTTTTCTAGCATTTCTAGCTGATAAGCGACGACACTTACACACATACATACAGACATACATATGTATGTATGTACATATGCGTATGTATGTATGTATATATTTGCAATTGTTCACACAGTTGATTTTTATACAGCTTTGTCGCTGCTGTTCACTTATGAATCACTTCAAATGGATTTACGACTGTTTATTAATTGAAATTATGAAATTAAGTGTTGAACAACGCCCAAGAGCGGTAAATTTGATTTTGATCTGATTAGGTTTGCCCCAATGTTGGGGAAAACAAAAGTTGGATCAAGTATTACATTTTTGAATAACTTAAATTTGTTACATTTCTTAAGTTATGAATTAAAATTTATTTGAATATATGTAATTCTATTTTACATTTAATTGCATAATTGTATTTAAATTATTTTTTCATTCTTTCGACTGCTTTTAAATAAATAAATAAAGTAATCAATAGTTTGCCCAGCAACACTTTCTACTGCCAAAACAGCAACCACCAACAATTGCTACTACTTTAGTACATACTACTTTACTAGTTTACTACTTTATTGTACGCTGTTCTTATTTTGCACTTAATGACGTGTAACAAACGCGCGCGTGCATGTGTGTGTGTGTGTCAGAGCATATGTATATACATACATACATATATATATGGGTATGTATCTGTGTACAATGGGAAGAGTTTTGCCATGCATGTGTGCGAGTGAGATGCCAAAGTAAACAGGTAAAAAAGGTAAGCCAAAAAGAAAACAACAACAACTATAAAAGTGGCAAAGCTACTTTTTTTTTGTTGCTTTGCTGCTTTTGTTTTGCGTGAAATTGACAGCAAAAAAAAGATGAAGCTCGATTATTGAGTAAATTGAAATTGTAGTTGCTGTTGTTGTTGTTGTTATTACTGTTGACTTAATAATGTTAATGATAATTAGCCAACGTCAGCATGCAGCGACCATGAAAATTGACCAGAAATGTGGAAAAAAGAGAAATGATCAATGCAAAAAATAAAGCAAATGTAAAATGCGGGCGTTTGCTTGATTTTCAGTTTTTGCTTATGTACGTAAAAGATATACAGTTAGTCAAGAAAGTGTTTTGTCTTGCAAAACTTATGTATGTATTTTTTTTCTATTTCTGATTTTATAGTTCTTTTGGTTGGTACCTAGAAAAAGCTCAAATAATACAGATAACGAATTTTAAACGAATTCAACTATTTTAAAAAATACAACACAATAATGTGAATTTTTATTTTGTCAGAACACTTTCTTGACTAACTGTATGTAAGAAACAAAATAATACACTCAGCACAACATTTATTCGTACACTCGTAATTTGAAATTATTTTGCTCACATTTTATTTTTGCTGTTGAAATATTAAAAGCTGTGTACGAATAAATGCTGGGCACTGTATATAAATATACCCATGTATTGCACATAGATATCCGTATCTGTATTGGTGCTGGTATTGGTATTGGGGGTCTGACTTCTTGCGCATTCTTTGCCTGGCGAACCGCGACGCAGTTACATAAGCAAACACATAAGTATATAAGAATGTATGTATGTATGTACATAGCGGAGAATGACAGAAGAACGGGGCAGACAAACAAGGAAGTAACAAGAGCAACAGCAACAACAACTGTAAATTGCATGGCGATTCAACTTGAAACTTGTCTACGCTTAGCGTAAGGTGGCAACGCTGTACAATATGCGGCTATCCGCACAAAAGGTAAAAAGGGTTCAGCTTAAGCGAGATAAACTCTGTGTGTGTGTGTGTGTGAATGAAACAAAAAGGAAAAGAAAAAAAAGTAAAACCAAATAAGAAAAATTTTCAACGTGCCAACAGCATCTAAAACAACAACAACACAAGCGACTCATTTAAACGGTCAATTGCCTCAAGCAAAAAAAAAGACAAACGTACGAATAGAAGAAGCAGAGAGACAGACAGAGAGAGAGAGTGTGAGGAAGAGAGTATGAAAGAAAGAAACTAAATGAAATTGAGTAACGGCTGCAATGCCCAAAATTTATTGGTGTACAATTTTAATTTCTCGCTTTAAAATAAGAACACAAACACACACACACACATACATATACAAAATATTGAATTGAGTATAAAATGGGCAATCAAAAGTTTTTTTTTTGCACAGACACAAAATCAAGCAACGTGCATAAATTAGCAGACACAGCGGAGCAAAAGAGAACAAGAGAACGCGGGAGAGAGCGAGAAAAGAATAAGAGTGCCCCCCAGTTTGTGAGTGTGAGCCCTAAACATAAAATGCGTTTTTGTATGTGTGTGTGTGTGTTTTGTTAGTGTATTGGTTGCTGTGTGACCATTGAAAGAATCACACACAAAAATTTAACTATGTATATAAACAATAATAACAAAAGAGCAGCAAATTATAAACATATAAGCTAAAGACAGCGAGAATGCAATGTGAGACAAAGTGGCAACGCTTAGTTGACGCTATTATAACCCTCTAGTTCAGCAGGTAGCAGTTGAAAAATGTTGTTGCTAATTTCACCATGCAAAACTAAGCAGTGAATAAGCGAGAAAAATTATTCACTGGTTACTGGTATGTTGTGGATGTTGGTGAATTCACTGGTGGTAATTTGACGGATAAGCTATGATGGTGAGTGATAAGCAGTGAGGTCACCAATCTGTCACCAGTGAGTCGTACTAGAGGGATACATACAGTTGTATGTTTGTGTGTGTATATACATACATATATACTTGTGCTTTAGGTGTGTGCGCGTTAAACTTTAAAGTTGCCTTTAAAGCAGCTTTAGCTTTTTTGCGCTACTTGTTAGACGCCCCCTTAAGGGCTACAGACACACACACACACACTCTTACTTCTATTTCTTTTTTATTATATTTTAGCTTCTTTCTGTTTTGTTTTTGTTTTTGGCCTAACACAAAAATTGTGTATCTAGAAATATATATTTTATGCAGGCACACAACACTTTAGAGGGGGGATGAAAGGGGGCTGTATGTTGGTAAGGGGGCAGGGGCAGTGTTCCCACCTGCATGCATTTGTATATATGTACAAACATAAATACATACATATGTACTTATGCATATATAATAGGCGGTGTCAAGACACATGTCCACATAATTGCCAAACGCGCAAAATCGAAGCCAAGTTCCAAGCACACACACATACAGATACTAAAACACCCACACACACACCCACTCACACACACAAACAGCGCTCTCGTAGCCTAGTCACTAACCCTACAGAGAAACTCCAACCCCAACCCCACCCCCACCCCCTATTGCTAATACCCTGTTTCAGTCCCCCTACCTCACTCTCTCTCTCCCCCTCCTTGTCACACCCACCACCCGCATTCAATGCCAAAACATTCAGCAGCAGGTACAGTTGTGTTTGCAATTCATAGTTGTTAGGAGTAGTTAGTCGGAGCTATTTCATAATTAATACGCAGCTTTTGTCCAATATATGTATGTATGTATATGTACTGAGAATACACACAAATACATATGTATATACACATATATTTGAATTCAGTTGTCCCTCTTTATTCCCCTTTCCCTCTCTCTCCTCTCTTCTCTCTGCTCCCCCGAGTACCGCTAATTGTCCTGGCGTGGCATTTTCATTAAAATTTCGTAATATTAATGCCCAACTGGGCACGGCTACAACTGTGGCTAAAACTAATTTCCTGCTGCAGTTGTGAACCCGAGAAATCACTGCGGACGGCAGTCCGCGCTAGTGACGAAAGCAACACGTAGTGTGCAAAAGGCGACTAGCAATATATACACGCAGAATGGAAAATTTGCTATGACTGTCCGATCGGATTGAGTTATATACCGATCGAAAGGTATGACTTTACCTAACAAAAGTGCATACTAAGACTTTTGGTAACTCACCTGGTTCGTAAGATATGGGGGTGTAAGTGGGAGGGGCCAAATTTTAATGATTGCAGCTAGTGGGGCCGTTGGAGCCTTTTGGTAAAATTTTATAATTTTTAAAAATTCTTATTAAAAATACGCGTCGAATGATACCTTGATCATTTCAATCCGACATTTGGTTCAAAAGATATATTAATTTGAAGTTTTTTAAGGGCCTTCTCAAAATGAGATGAAAAGTTTGTTTGTCCATTTGTTTGTTTGTACGAAGGCGCTGAAAAAGCTAAATTTTTCTGATGAGGAATTGTTTCTTATCAGAATATCAGAAATCTAGAAATGTTTGTTCTACGACTTTAGCGGGAAATAGCTAGTTTAGCGGGAAAAAGCTAAAACGTGATAAATTTGAAACACCCATTGCTTCCAATCCAAGAAAGCTAGAGATGTGTTCTATATGTCGTTAGAAAGGTATATTAGAGGGCTTTCAGACGTGCCTTGAATATTTTTTTGCAAAGTGCTCAGGTAAAACGCTACAGGTGAAAAAAGGATTTTTAGCTTAAACTTTGGCGATTTATTAGAAAACGGTTCCGACGATTTTTATTAAATTTCAATATGTTGTAACACGTAAAATTTCGCGTCTTTTGATATATGACACATGTCTCTCAGCCGCAAGGTGTGGAAGATATGACCGGTTAACTGAATATATACATTTTACTATTTACTATATGGTACTGATTAGAAAATCAAGCTTTGGTACCAAAAACTTTTTTGTTTTTCAAGGTTTCTCAACCAATTTGACAAAGTATGCATTTAAGTAAGTCTTACACATTATGTCCAAATTTAGTTGAAATCGGTCCACTATATCATATAGCTGTCATAGGAACGATCGGTAGGAACGATCGGTTAAAAATCAAGTTTTAGTATGAACAACTTTTTTTGTTTTTTAAGGTTTCTCAACCAATTTGACAAAGTATGCATTTGAGTTAGTCTTACACATTATGTCCAAATTTAGTTCAAATCGGTCCACTATATCATATAGCTGCCATATGAACGATCGGTCCAAAATAAGGTTTCAGTACGAAAATCTCTTATATTTCTCAAGATATCTGAACCAATTTGACACAGTATGCATTTAAGTTGGTCTTATACATTATGTCCAAATTTAGTTCAAATCGGTATACTATATCATATAGCTGCCATATGAACAATCGGTATAAAATCAAGTTTTAGTATGAAAAACTTTGTTGTTTTTTAGATATCTTGATCACACTGTCAACATACGCATCTGGGTTGGTTTTATACATCCTAAACAAAATTGGTTAAAATCGGTATAATATATTTTATAGCTGCCCTATTTATTTTTTATTTGAAGTAAGCATTTTGATAATTTTATAGCAAAATTACACTGTCAGAATCATATAAAATTCTGTAATCTTCCAAAAATTTTAACATCCAAAAAAACTTTTTAACAAAGTAAAAGTCTAGTGACGAAAGTCTTTTCCCTGCCCCAAAATTTCTGATATCCCATTTTGTGACGAACGATATTAAACTTAATATATAAATAATTATAAAATAAAAAGTTTGGCATTCGGCACTGCGCATTAAAATTATTTTTAGGTATAAAGAATCAAGATCTTTATGCGCAATGTTCCGAATGCCAAACTTTTTATTTTATAATTATTTATATATTAAGTTTAATATCGTTCGTCACAAAATGGGATATCAGAAATTTTGGGCAGGGAAAGACTTTCGTCACTAGATTTACTTTGTTAAAAAGTTTTTTTGGAAGATCTTTCCTACAGTGAACATGCGTTATATGGGCAGTAAGATACATCAGTATTATTTAAGATTATACTTCATAGATATGTAGGGCAACTATTATGCAAATGAATGATTTGAATGGGAACTTGACAAAACATAAGATAGATAGATATGTAGATAGAGATAGATAAATCGAAGATAGGTAGATATGTAGATAGATAGATAGAAGACAGATAATTTCATAAATACGTACAGTGGGGAGCTAAAGTGAGTAAAATGTTCATATCGTTTGCTTAAATAATAAACTTAAATAATAAAGTAAAACTAAAAAACTTTTATTTCCCTCTTAAAATTTATAACATTCAACAAATCGCCTGTAGTCAGTTTCGCTTTTTAAGGAATTTAAAAATATCTTATAAGTTAGCCTAAAAGTTTAGCCTAAAAACCATATTTTAAGTAACTTTTTCCATTAAATTAGGCATTATTCTAATCAGGATTTGCTAAAAGCGAGATTTTGTGGAATAATTGTTGTGAGAGGAGTTTTGCAAGTAAATATTTAAGGAAACCGTCAAAAATATAGAAAAATTATATTTATTCATTACATAAATTCGTGTGTAATTTCCTTAGTTACTAATTGAATGTATTTATATATGTTTTTGGAAAGGAAATTTAACAAGCTGTGAGGTTTCTTTTTAAGTTACTTTTTTTTGTATCAACTTAAAATTTTTGTCCCCTGGGGACCATTCTGTGGAAATTTCCTTATGTCATTCGTTATATTGAAACTGCATTCGGTTTGTCTGCATTACAATTCCAAAATTTGCATTTTTGGGTTTATAGTTGTTGTTGTTGTTGCGTTTCTAAGCCAACCAAAGACCGTAGAACGCATTCAGGCCCAACTAGAACAAACAAACAACCCCGCTGACGACCCGATGATACTAGGCAATGGCCCCGATGATCTGGGAACGGCCCAACCAACCGTTATGTCCGCCCATGGGTCGTAGTTCAAGCAGATACACACACACACACACAGATACACATAGATACAGAGATAGATAGATAGATACTCACATAGATACAATGGGTAAAATACGAGCAGTGGCATATCATCGCATAGATTACGCAACTATTGCACAAAAAAACACACTCAACCACCCACTAAATAGAGAGAGAGAGAGAGATTCCCCTCTTCGTTTCTTCTCTTCTCTCCTCTCTCCTTTCTCCTCCTACTCGAGTCTACTTCATGCCACACTCCACTTCTCTCCACTCCACTCGACTCGCGACACATTTGTGCCACTCCAAAAAGCAAAAAGGGACGGTCCACCCAAATCACCAACCCACCCACAAACAACAACAACTACAACAACAACTACAACAGCATCGACAACAACAACTACAACACAACTACAACATCCACTCAAGCATACAAACCCATCCATACAAACAACACCAAATCCACCTCCTTCCACCTGCAACTCTGCTGTCCGCATCGCAGTCGCCGTAGGCCTCTGTCGGGATGCTGCCTGTCTCCCTCCCACTCCCTGCTTCCTTCTACTACATCTCCTTTCCTCTCTCTCTCTGCATCCCTCTGCTTCTTCTTTACTCCCTTCCCTCTTCACTGCTTCCTTCTACTTCAACTCCCTCTCTCTCTCTCTATCCCCTCTCTGCATTCCCTCTGCTGCAGCTGCTTCGTTTTCGGCACCGACGAGTCCCGGATATTATATGCATACTTGAACTATGCGAGGAAGGAAGCGCCAGCAGTTCGGACCAGTCTACAAACCCCTCCCCCTCCCTTTTGACTCTCCCCCTTCCTCTTTCACTACCCCCCCCCCCCCCGCTCACTCTCCAATTGCCTTCATGTTGCTGTTTTGTATATGTATGCGTATATATATATATATATATATGTATCTCTATCTGTATCCGCTTTTGCATGCGACTGTATATGTGTGTGTGTGGCACTTTTATGTACACATGTACACAGCTGTACCCTGGACAGACTCTCTCTCTCTGCGTGGGTGTGTGTGTGTGTGTGTGTAGCCGTGTTTCGGGGGCACTTTACAGCCACAGTTGCCACCCAAAACACCCACAACACAACAATGCAAAACGTCTGCATTTCAACAAAACGCCACAACGCTACCTAATACACAAACAACAACAACAACAGCTACCCCTGGTATCAAACACCCACTACACACTACTCGACCCCTTCCCCACCCACTGCCCTTTTCAGCTAGTGCAGCAGCCCGACTGGGTTTAGTTGGTTTACTTGTTCTTGTTGTTGTTGTTGCTGCTGCTTGTTGCCGAAAAACTTTGATACATAAGCGGCTGTAGACAAGGCGCCATTTCCCCCACCTCCCCCGCCCTAGGAAAATCAATAAATTCATTTCATTTTCAACACTACTTTTTCTTTATCAACACTCAATTCGCTGCAGCGTTTTATCAGTAAATATTTGCTTAAAAAACAGATATTAAAGTTAACTGCAGACTTTCATGTCTTTTAATCGATTTTTTCACTTGCCGCGCTCAACAAAACCCCTACCCAACACCCCCCACTCATCCAACCACCCACGTTAGCATGCCGACTCGCTTGCACGCCCAGTTGCGCCTTGTCAGATTTAAGCGAAGCAAAAACACAGAAGAAGAACAAAAAAAATGGCACAAAAACAACAACAGCATGCTGAAAAGTGTGTGGGAGGGGGACAGCGGGTAACCGAGAGAGAGTTTAATAAAGTCAACAATGAGTTATACGTTTGGCAGCACTGTACAGCACTGTGACCCTTTCCAACACTTCTTACTGGGCACCTTTGGCACCCAACTCCTCTTTCTCTCACTGATCGTGACAATCGGCAGCATCATCATCAAGATGACAACACTTGACACATTGTTATCGATTACTCATAAAGTTCGATACAATTTAGATTTAGTTGCGAAAGCAGCCAAAAGCTGCTGGCGAGAGGAGTCCGCACAAAAGAAACTCACACATACATAAACAAAGCATAATACATGTGTGGAGAGAGCGACAACTAAATCTTGCTGCTGCTCACTCACTCTCTTCTCTCTCGTTTTGTTTCTCTTTTGCTTAAAATCGAAATCATTTAATGGATCATTGTTGTTGTTGTTGTTGTTGCTGCTGCTGTTATTCGGTTTGCCTTTTGTTTTAGTTGTCAACAATGTTTAGGCTTAGACTACATACATATATAGAGATTCATACAATATGTACGTATGTTTGTATGTACATATATATCACTGCATGCAACTATTGAAGCATGAACATGCAATTTATATACATACCAAAGATACATATGTATGTATGTACATACATATGCAACTATGAAATACAACAACAAGCACTAGGTGACTGTACTTTTGATATCAAATCCACTCAGCACACATAGAAATGCAAACACACACACGTGCAAACATATATACATACATATTTCTACATACATTTCCCCCCACTCTACAACTACTCTCTGTTTAGTTTTAGTTGCGCTTTAAACTGCACTTGCTGTAGTTGTAGTTGTAAAGTCTCTGCACATGGAGAGTTCCCATTTTATGTGTGTGTGTGAGTTATCGTATATATGTATGTAGTTTGTGTGTGTGTGTTTCTGTTATTTCAACAATTCGTTTGCTAACGAAATAGAAAACAACAACACAACAACTGCAATATTTGCAAGTGCATTTTAGAGATTGGCACCTACACATTTTACGGTCCTGGGCATGCAGCTACACCCAAAATTCCAGGGGGGATTGTCGTACATACATATGTACTTGTATGTTATAATGTATGTAGTAAAGTTGGGTCAAATAAAATAGCGTCATAACCTAAATAGAAAAATCTTTGCCTGTCTCGTTAACTCAAAACTGGACAGGTGTGTGAGGTAAAACAGGTGCGCAGCGACTGCGTGCTCCACTTGCACAAACAACAACAAAAAAGAAAAATGACGATAAACATTTCGACTGCTACCCCCGCCACAATATCCAATACACATGCACTACTTGCACATGCTGATACACTGTGTGAACGATACCGATACCTATACCGATACCGATACACAACGGCAACGACTAGAAAATGCGGGTCTGGGTCGTCATCGAGACGAGACGAGACGGAGACGGCGAGAATGCAAGCACATAAAGAACGCCAAAATAAGTTGAAAACTAACGACAGACCATTGCGTGCGAGTGTGCAAGCAGGCAGCATAATAAGTGCAAAGTGCGAGAGAGCGAGCAAGGTGAATTCGTTTCGTTATGCATGTGTGTGTGTGTGTGTGCGTATTTTGGAGCATGCAACTTTTCGTGCTTTTGGCAAATGCGTTCGTTGCGCTCTCGTTCCCGTTCCCGGCCTGCGTAAGCCGCACAAGAGAAGGCAAGAGCGAGAGGGAGAGAGTTAGAATGCGAGTGGTATGGGAAGGGGAGGGGGAGTGGAGTCAAAACCAGCAAGCAGTGCGAGAGAGTGAGACTGACTGGCTGGTTGAACAAGTGCATGCGTATATATGTATATATGTGTGTGTGAGAGAGTATCAAGGGTCACTTATAAAATTTTCAAGTGTTAAAAGCAATGCCTACAACTAATTAGCGAAATTCCTTTTTGCATATCAAAAGATTATTTCAAGTTGCTAAATTTAGTATACATATGTATATGTATGTTTGTATGTGTGTGTGTTGGTGTAAGCCAAGAAAGTTCATTAACACAATTAAATATTCAGGAGTTACAGCTCTCATTCATAATGATGACAATACACGCAATCCCCCTTTCCCCACCCACCCCCTTAAAAACCTTACCAACTCCAACACACACACACACACCTACATCATTCTGAGATATGGCAACCACAAATGTGTATATAGATAACGGCAACCCCGTCGCCAAACATAAAAAAACGTAGCCAAGCGACAAACTGAAAAAAAAAAGTAGCAGCAGATAATAAAAGCAAGCGCCTAAGCATGGCGTCACTGAGACGACGACGCTGCTGTCGCTGCCGCTGCCGTACGCCTAACAACAACAACCGCCTCCCCTAGCGGAAAAAAATATAAAACAAAAACAAAAAACACGGTAAAAGCTGTAAAAATTGTCAATATAGAAAAAGTCTACGCTAACAACAGCTTGCAAAATAATGTGCGCGAGTGTCGAAGAAGCCGCTGACGTCGACAGCAGCCGCAGCAGAAGCAGCGGCAGCGACAGAGGCTCTTTTAACGAGCCGAGTGACAAGCGCACACTAGTACGAGAACTCAACATACACGCATACATACATACATATAAACGACATGCATACGCAGCAGACCGGTTGAGGTTAAATTGGATAGGGGAAGCAGCAGCAGATGCGATGGGTACGAGACGAAGGGGGACGGGGGAAACTGAGGCATACATATTGAATTTTTTCTTCGACGTAATGAAAATTTCAGCGTGATGATGATGTTGATAATGATGGGATGGGATGACTATGATTCGTGTTTTTTGGTTTTGAAAACTTACCGCGCAGAGAGCAAAAAAGAGTAGAAAATCCGTTAATCTGCTTGTTGTAGTTGTTGTTGCTGTTGTTGTGGGCGCTGCGGCGACGTTGGCGTCCAGCCTCTTGGAATTTATGCTAATTTTCCAAAACTCACACACACACACACAAATACACGCACACAGATAAGTGCACAAAAATTGTATAATTTTTGGCGATATTGAAAAATTTCACTTTTGTGGTTTCGTTAACCAATTAATTTATTTGTTGTATTATTATTATTTACTTGCACACTCACTTGTACATATATACATACATATGTATATACAATTACTTATTTATCTGTTATATACACATGTACGTGTGTAGACTGTGTGCCTTTAACACTAATACACTTGCAGAACGCGCTGCCGCTGCTTTTGCTGCGTCGACGCTGGCCGCACTGCTTCTGCTTCTGGCTTTCCAAATTACTTTTTTTTCTCGCTTTTTTACACGCACACAAATCGCGTTTTTTTGCTGAATGGTTTTTTTTTTGTTTATTTATATTATATTGCACGTTTGTTTGTTTGATTTATACAATTAATTGCTGTCGAATTTGTTTACTATTCCGAATATGTGATGAACTTCAGAAGATACACATGCATATTAAATTATATACATACATACACACACACGACGCAGCGAAACCGTTGCAATTTATTGCATTACACCTGTAACACTCGCGTGCTGCATTTTTTTGTTGTTTATTTTAATGCTAGCGTTGTTTGTAAACAAATAATCGTAATTGTAAAATAATTAAACGGTGCTTTTCTCCGCCAACGTTTCAGCGCGTCCAACCCGCTCGAATTTGTTTTTGTAAATGTTGCTGATACATTTAAAAATATCGCTACAGTGTGACCGTATGCGGCTATTGGATAAATGGTAAGTGGCAAATTTGGCGCTAAAAAATCTGTTAATATATCGATACTTGTGTGAGTTTTTAACATAAAATACCACTGTTAAGGTGTGCTGTTATTGCTCCTCTATGTAAGCATTACGTTGCACAATTTTAAGTGTGAAAACACGGTTCTCAGTTAATTAAAATCGTTAAATGTCTTTTATATAATGTTATTTTAAGAAAACGCTATCTGCTCAGCTTTTGTTATGTGAATTTATAAATGTAATTTTTGTCGTTATACCAGTCAGCTTTCAACAGAGTAGCGATCAGCTGTTGAATGCAATATAGGACACCTTTTGACAGCGTACTCTAAAAACATGAAAAAACTGAAATTTGGATAGAAATAATAAAAGTTATTTAATTGCTAAGATAAAAGCAACATATAAATGCTAAACAATTAACTAAGCTGTGCCTAGTTGGCCAAGATGCTGCAAGTAGGCCTTGCGGCAATCCATGTCATCAGCTGGCCGATTGTGTGGTGCCCAAACAGGTTCGCCAATAAAATAACGACGTGCTCTAATAAAGTTCTGTGAATGAAGTGAATTAAATGAAGAAATTCTTGCATTTCTGATTATCTAAATACGTACATTGGTGTCCAGTGTGAAACGATGATAGATGCCAGCTGGAATAATGATCATGTCGCCTTTGACCACCAGAATTCGCAGCCAATTGTCGTCGCCACTGCAATAAGAGATGATCAATTTAATGACTGATAAGAAGAGGTATAAACAGGTGTAACTTACTCGCGCACATCAAAGTAACCGGATCCGTCCAAAACCAAACGGATTTCCTCATCTGTATGTAAGTGTTCCGTGTAGAAAGACTTTAACTTGTTGGCATAATCCGGCAAACATTTTTCCGAGCAAGTGATCTGCAAAGAAGGAAATATTAGATAAATATATAATTTTATCATATATGTTTATTATACATACCTCATCCTCGTAGCTGTAACCACGTGTGGTGCGCAATTTATTTAGTTGCTTATCATTTAAATAGTCGTCGGCATTGATCTGCAAGTGGAAGGGAGAAAGGTGGAGAAAGGAGATAAGCTCGTCTTTGTCAAAGGTCGCGGCAAGCTGAGTTACCTTAAAATACTCCACGCCGGTTTTCTTGTAAAGCTCCGACAATTCCAGGTAGGTAGGTGGACTGCGTTTGTGTTCCAGCCGCTGATCGGTCTGTTCGTTATCCATAAACCAAATTTGTACCATTTTTGTTGTTCTTTGCGCACTGAACAAAAAAACTGTCGTCTAGTTAGCCATTCGCGTGTAAGCAAAGTGGTAGTGTTGCCACATCGATGGAAACAGTTGTACCACCTTTGTTGAACTTTCAGCGTTGCCACTTCAATAAAAAGAGGTGTGCCATTTTTGCTGAAGTGTCGACTAGTGAATCGTGAAATTATTAACAAGGTGGTGTATTCACGTAGCACTGCTTGTTTTTCACCATGTTTTAGTTAACGATTCTCGTGTAATTAAAGTGACAGGTGTACCATTTTGGTTTTACTTTCTTTTGATATGTAAAAAACGATCTAGTTAACCATTCGCATATAATCAAGTTGACAGCGTTGCCACGTCAATGGAAATAGATGTGTTTTATTAGTTTCATTTAGACGTTCACACAAAATTAACAAAATATTCAAAAAACATATATCTATATATATATATTTTAAAATTGAAATTGCAGTTATTAAATTCAATATGTTAACGTTACGATTGCGTCGTCTGCTGCCAAAGCTTATTCCCTTTCGATATTACACGAAGAGTGCCGGAGGATGTTCGGAAATTCCCCAGCAAGTTATGGATGAAATGGAAGAGGGATTTACAAATTTGTGCTACTCGGATTCGAAATCCTTGTTGAAAAAGCATTTGACCCGGGAAGTGTTTGACAATCTGAAGGAGAGGACAACGCCCACATATAAATCCACGCTCCTGGACTGCATAAGATCGGGTCTGTGCAATTTCAACTCCAATATCGGAATATATGCGCCCGATCCGGAGGCGTACTCAACATTTGCGGATATCTTTGATCCCATTATTGAGGAATATCATGGCTTTAAAAAGACAGATAAACATCCCGCCAGCTGTTTTGGATACGGTGCCGATTTTCCTGATCTCGATCCGGAACGGAAATTTATAATATCGACACGTGTCCGATGCGGACGATCCGTCAAGAACTTTCCATTCAATCCATGTTTAACGCAATGCGATTATGCCCAACTCCAGACGATGATCTCGAAGGCACTGAGTAAACTCTGTGGAGAACATTCTGGAAAATATTATCCACTCTGCCAGATGAATGATAAGACGAAGGCAGATTTAATCGCCAAGCATTATCTGTTCAAGGAGGAGGATCCTTATTTGGATGAAGCGAATGCCTTGCGCTTCTGGCCATTGGGACGTGGCATATTCATCAACAGAGAGAGAACCTTTATGGTCTGGTTGAATGAGGAGGATCACATCCGTATCATTGCCATGGAGAAGGGCGGCAATTTGGGACGCGTCTATGAGCGCATGATCATTGGCGTCGAATCTCTGGCCCATCAAATGCAGTTCAATCATGATCCTCGCCTCGGCTACTTGACCTTCTGTCCCACCAATCTGGGCACCTCGATACGCGCCTCCGTCCACATGAAGCTGCCCAGTGTGGGCAACGATCGGACGACGCTCGAGGAAGTGGCTGGAAAATATAATTTGCAGGTACGAGGAACTCGCGGGGAACACACCGAAGCGGAGGGAGGGGTCTATGACATCTCGAACAAGCGGCGAATGGGACTCACGGAATATGAGACCATCACCGAGATGCACAAGGGAATTCAGGCCCTGATCAATGCCGAGTGCGAGAGAAGCATGGATAAGGAGGAACAAGCTAAGATTGATGCTAAAAAGAATCCCCCAAAAGCTACGAAGGAAGAGCAGAGGAAAACTGATCAGAATAAACTAGATGAGCATAGGAAAGCAATGGCTAAGAAATGTGAAAGGCCAAAAAATCAGAAGAAAGCTAAAAAATGTGAGAAGAAAGACGCTCAGAAGAAAGATCAGCAGAAAGATAAGAAATGTGATCAAAAGAAAAAAGATAAGAAATGTGAACAGAAGAAAGATGACAAATGTGAAAAGAAGAAAGCTAACAAATGTGATCAGAAAAAAGCGGATCCTAAGAAACCCGATGAGAAAAAGAAATAATTTCAACACTATATAAATATGATACATTAAAGGAACATCTGAAGAAGAGAGATAATTAATGTAATCAGATAAAATCATATGCTAAAAAATCCGATAAGAAAAAGAAATGATTTCAACAGTATATAAAATAGATATATTAAAGGAAGAAGCCAAAAAAGGATTACAAATGTAGAAAGAAGAAAGATAAATATGACAGTACAGAAGAAGTATAAATCAACAGTATATACAAAAGATATATTTAAGGCAGAAACGATAAACATACATATCTAAATTGGTATCACAATTTCCATTAGTGACAAATTTAAAGGTAATAAGAACAAGATAAATCCGTTAAGAAGATTGGTAAAGTGTTATCGTTACTATCGGCATCATTGTTCATCTGCCAACTATCGATGTATCTTTTAATTAATTTGTATTTCATTTCCAGTTTATTAAAGCTTTAGGAAATGAACTTGCGTCTTACTATCTCTTGTTTTTAGGGGTAACTTATAACTTGCATAATTGCATTCCAAAATTAATTTTAAGATAACTCTTTCATCAAAAATACTTATTTTAAATTGTTTCCCTGGAGGAGAATTACCAAAAGAATTGATATTTTTTGCAGCTTTTATAATTTTAAGCCAGGGATTAAAACCGAAACGAATTTCGGTTTCAGTTATGCTCGAATTAAGGTTTTTGGTTATCGGTTATGCAAAATCTTGGAGTATCGAATCCTTAACGGTTATCGGTTTTTTGTGAGTTTCGGTTTAAAAATAACGGTATGGTTTCGGTTCACAAAACAATTAAGGTTTTCGGTTTACCAAAATAAGAAGCGTTATTCATTGTTACTGGAATGGTCCAGCGTAATGTCGATTTTATAATAATTTGATCTCATATAAAATAGGTTCATTTGGTTTGAAAATTTCGATTATTTTGATTTTACTGAATTTTAATAGCTTTGAACTGCCATAACTTTGTCAAAACTCAATCAATTTTTATGCACAATGTAAATTTGGCCATAATTTTACCTCTAAATTCGTTCTGCATTTAAATTTAGTTCATTTTAAGAATTTATGAAAATTCGAAATTTTTCGAAAATTTACATACTTACCCTTTATCTTTTTTGATTTTTTCGAAAATTTTCAAATTTTGAAAATGAACAAAATTTAAATGCAAAACGTATTTAGAGGTAAAATTATGCTCAAATTTACATAGTGCATAAAAATTGATTGAGTTTTGACAAAGTTATAGCACTTCGAAGTTATTAAAATTCAGTAAAATCAAATTAATCGAAATTTTTAAACCAATTTGGGTCTTTGTTTTCTGGGATATAGATCATACTATTGTGCATATAATTATATATTAAAATTAATTGAAAAATGCATTTATTCAACAGTTTTTTTTAAATTTTATAATTTAAATCCTTTTTAAAAACTAAAATTAAATCTTTATGTTACTCATTCCTTTCATTTTAAGGTATTACTTTATTCTGAGTAGTATTCCAAAATTTTTCTTAAGTCTTTCTTTATAATCCATAAACCAAAATCCCACTTCCATATTCCCTCCTTTAAAATAAATAATCCAACTCTTTTTTTTTGTATTTTTTTATTATTTTTTTTTTATAATTTTAATTCTTTTATAAACTTAAGACTTAAAATAAAAATATTTAAAGTTTTTGTTGTTGTTGTTGGTTGTTTTTTGCTTGACACAAATGCCAAAATGTTTTACATTCTTTTTGTTTTTTTAAGCAAATATTTATTCAATTGTTGTTGTTGTTGTTGTTGCGGTTGGTAGTGTGCAGTTAGGTGTTGTTGTTGTTGTTATTGTTGTAGGCATTCCAGTTGGGGATTTAACCGCGACTCTCAAAGAAGACGACAAATGCCGAGTGCCATCGGATGTGACCCGAAACATGGAATGCAACCAGAGGCAGCTACAAAAATCCGACTACTACAAAACTAAAGCAAACACACAACTCGAAAACGCCAAAAGGATCGAGATGTGGCGAACCGAGTTGAAGATTATCCAACGTTGTTGTTAAAGATTGGGCCAACTCCGATAGGATGTTAAAACGGAGCTGTTGTCTACTAGAGAGTTAAGAGTTTACAAGCTCTTCTCAAGCTTGATGAGCTCGGTGATGCCATCGTACATCTCCTTGACGGCCTGGTATTCGGTGAGACCCATGCGACGCTTGTTGGAGATGTCATAGACACCGCCCTCGGCTTCGGTGTGCTCACCACGAGTACCGCGCACTTGCAGATTGTATTTGGCGGCCACTTCCTCGAGCTTAGCCTTGTTGGAGGCGAGCTTGGGTACCTTGATGTGCACGGAGGCACGGATGGTGGTGCCCAGATTGGTGGGGCAGAAGGTCAAGAAGCCAAGACGATCATCGTGGCTGAATGGCACACGCTTCTCAATCTCATTGACGGCGGTGGTCAGACGACGATAGATCTCACCAAGATCGCCACCCTGCTGCATCGAGATGATACGCAAATGATCCTCCTCATTGCACCAGACCAGGAAGGTCTTGTTATCATTGTGATAGATGCCACGACCCGATGGCCAGTAGCGGCAAGCGTTGGCCGCCTGCAGGAAACGATCGCCCTCCTTGAACAGGAAGTGATCATCGATCAGCTGCTGCTGGACGGTCTTCTCCATGCCGGTCAATGGATAGAATTTGCCCTTAAGCTCACCCTCGAGGCCAGACAGAGTGCTGCTAACCTTGGACTCCATCTCCTTGTACTGGGCCTCGGTCAAGCAGGGGTTGAAGGGATAACCCTGCATGGAGCGACCGCAACGGACACGGGTCGAGATCACATACTCGTTGGTGGGATCGACATTGCCGAAGGTGCTCACATCACCGAAATCGGAGGCTGGATGCTTGTCGGACTTCTTGAAGCCACCATGGTAATCCTCAATGATGGGATCGAACAGATCAGCGAACACTGTGTACGATTCAGCATCGGGAGCATAGATGCCAACGCCGGAATCGTGATTCTCCAAACCGGATTGGATCACATCCAGGAGTGTCGACTTGAAGGTCGGGGTAACCTTGTTCTTCAGGTTGTCGAAGATCTCCTTGGTCAGGTACTTCTTCAACAGCGACTTCGAGTCAGAGGCAGCCAACTTGGCAAAACCCTCCTCCAATTTAGCGAGAACTGCGGCATCAACCATGGTGTCTTCTTGTTTGCTGCAATTAACAAAATAATCAAATTGTTTAGTTTAGTTTTCAGTTTATTTTTTAACTTAAGCAGTAGCTTCAAGTAGATCTTATTTTGATTTAATTAAAGCTAACTTAGAATTCTGAATTCAAAGTCCCTTAAAAATATATTTAACGTTAACAATTATTTAAAATTTGTAGAGTTAATTTTTATAATTTTAATCAACAAAAGTTGACAAATCAAAATTATTTTAAAGAACAATTTATTGCTAGCATTCAAAAAATTATTGAATTTATTCAACGTTTGTTAAACAAATTCTCTCGAATTTAAATGAACAAAAGTTAACAAATTTAAAAATATTGGCAAGTAATAAGTTTTCAATTCAAAACTTAGTATTTTAATTTTTTCAACAGTTGTTGCAATTTTTTAATAAGTTTTTAAGTTAAGCAACATTTTAACAAAACAATACAGCATTTAATTTTTCTGACAAAAATTAAATTTTTAAAGCTGTATAATAATTTAGTCCGATTTAAACTGAGTTAACTAAAAGTTAACAAATTAAGCAGTATTAATAACTTCAGTAATATATAGATTTAATTACTATTTTCAGCTGTAAATATATTTATTTCAAATACAAAACTGGCGTGTTTTGTAGAAATATTTATATTAAAAAAGGGAAAATATTAAAAAGAGATTTTGAGATTACAAATATAAAAAACATATTCAAAAACCTATAATTTTTAATGTGCAACTTGATAGTTAAAAGTCTGAGTTTGCAATAAAATGTAATTGTTTCAACATTTGCTGAATTAGCCAAAGTTGACAAATTGCAAAGTATTTAAAAGTGTGTTTTTTATATACATATTATTCTTTTTTAATAGCTTTATACTCTTGCCTATTGTGGCGCCCGAAAGTAGGCAATGAATTTGTGAAATTGTCGCTGACATTGTTTTAATAATAAAAAAAAAGGCACACGCAACTGTGCAATTCTCAGGGAAATACATGAAAAACCCACAGCTTTGGGTGGTGGTGAGTATTCAATATGCTGGGTGGTGAGTGGTGAATGTTGAGTGGTATTGGATGGTGGTGCTTTTTGCCGGCTGCACGCTGAATACGCACAGCAGCATAGAGTACTCTGTGCTGTGCCCTGCTGCTGCCACGCCCCCCTGCGACGCACATGCGCCTTGGTTTAGACCCGGCTCGAACATATCGCACCGACCAGGGCAATAATATTTTTAATGGCATTCAAGTGTTTTTTGGGCAGTCTGACGTCAGCACTTGGATACACACACACAAACACACACAGAGAAAGATAGAGAGTTAGACGAGACAATAAATGGGACCTATGACAAGCCCCATTAGCAGTGTTGCCACTTTAGCAATTTTATTTAGCTAGATTTGGCACTTTTTTAAGTGTAAAAGCTAGCAAAATGGTTGAAATGCTATTAGCTATAAATCTAGCAATTTTAAAAGTGATTTAGCTACTTTTAGATTGATTTTACTATATTTGTCAGATTTATAAATTTTCTAACTGCAAAATTTCATTAAATCTGAAAAAATTAATACTTTTCTTCACTGTACTATAAGAAAATCAATTTTGTTAAATGAGAGAATAATTCCGTCATTGAGTAAAATTGATGTAAACAGATATAAACTTCAAAGAAGTAGAATCTATTATATCAAAATGATTTAGTAATTCGAAAAATTTAAAGATTCATGAATTTAATTTCTGCTAGAATAAAAAAGTTAAAAATGTTATTAAATCTATAATAAATGGCAATTTCTTTTAGCAATTTCTAACTATCTTTTTGTTTGTCAATTTAGCTATTTGAGACAATAAAATTCTGGCAACGCTGTTCATAAGTTAAACTTGATATATATTTTAAACAACACTGGCAACACTGTCCATTAGTTACACTGGGTAACAAAGTATTTAATACACACCCATCCTGAGCAGCTGCCTCATCGGAAGCCGCTGCTAATGTTGCACCATTTGGTTCCCCATTTGCCGTTGCCGTTGCGTCGCCTTCGATCACTTTCTCCTTTTTATCCTTGGAGGCGCACAAACCCATTTTTTCTCTTTTATATATATTCCTCTTTTTTTATCAAGTTTTTTTTTTTATTTGTAAAGTGTATAAAATTTGGCCTTGGCTTGGTCACAAAGTTTTTGGTTGAGTGTAAAAAAAGGTGCGTTGATTCCGTTTGATTTTCTTCTCTTTTTTTTGCAGGTAAAAATGAAATCACAATGCAGCTTTTCTTACAAGTATTTAGTTAGTATATATATATATATAGATCACACACACACACACACAGACAGACGCGCTTAAATTTTATTGCTTTTTGTATAGATTTTGGAAATCCTTTTGCGGTTTTATTTTTATATTTTTTTTTTGGTGGTCTGTTCGTCGATTTTAATTTTCCCAAAAAAAGTGAGTTAGTTATTTTTTTAATTTTTCGGGGGGGTTTTTTTCTTGGTAACTCTCGCGTTTATCGCTGCCGCGCCCAAAGGTATACACTACAAAAAAGACTAGGCTACAAAGCACTAAGGAGCGTTTTTTAAGGAGCGCGCGCGCTTCAAGTTTTCTACTAAAGTTGCGAGAACTTGCGGATTGCTCGACTGGCTGCTGACTACTGAAACAGGACTCGACTCAAATGTCCCGGGCTCAGAAAAACCAGGATACTATTATGTTGCTATACTACAGGGTGCAATCTACACTTTGTGCGCTCGTGTTACGCTTCGTTTTCTGTTTGTTGGGTGCTGGATGCGCTTCGGGTATTTTCAGATTCGGTTTTGGCGCGCGCGTTTTTGTTGTCTCTCAAAGGACACGGAGAAAGGAACTGAATTGAACACAACTACAACTCTCAACTACAAATTCAGCACGAAGAGAGCGGAGAGAATTTTTGCAGGGTTGCCAACCCCAGCACCAGCACCAGGGTTGCAACAACAACAACAAAAACAACAACAGTGAGCAAATTATTGCATAGCCGCAGGCGCCGGCGACGTCCACGACAAATAACTAATAGGAAAGCACTACAGCTAAGAAAGCTCGACTACGAGTGACCCTGTACTTATTCAACAATTATAAGGAACACTAACTATTGCTAATTTTTTAAATGTAAATTGAAAAATACCTCTTATTTTTGTAACTGAATAAATATTAAATGAATACGAAATATTTAATTACATTTTTTATTTCAAAATCATGACATAACTCTTATTTTGAGTATTTAATATTGATGTGAACTTTTATTTTCAATAAAAACGTAACTTTTATTATTATAAATATTAAAAACTGTTTTTTTAAATATTGAAAATAGGAGTTTAAAAAAATTAAAGTTACTTTTTAGCAGGAACTGTCGATTATAATTTCTATAATAAAAATTACAAAATAAAAACTAATTTTTGGAAAAAAAAATTAAGAATAAAAATTGAAAGTGATTATTATTTTTGATTTTTATTTTAAAAATTGAAAAATAAGAGCTTATAGTAATTAAAGTTCATATCAATCAAAATTTTTATTTAAAGCACTAAAAGTAAGAGTTTCGGGATTTGTAAATAAAAAATTAAATATTATTATTTCATAATGCATTTTATTTAGTTGCAAAATAAGAGTCCAAATTAAGATTAAGATTAATACAGGATTCTATTTGCAGGATACCACATCCAAAAATAGGTTATAAGGTTATTTTTTAGTGATCTCTGATAAAAAATATATATGTATATACCGCCAAACTTAATATACCCTTTAAAGTTTTTAAGTGCGGGGTCTAAAAACTGTTGCCGGATGAGAGCGCTACAAAATGCGGAAGGATATATTTATTTGATGCGTGCAACGAACGAGCGAGGAGCGAGGAGAGACGAGAGAAGGAACAACAACCACCATGAGAGACGCAAGCATCGTTAAATCGATAAAATTTATGGCACGCGGCAGCTGTAAAATAAAAAACGGAGGCTTGTTGCGCCTCAAAAAGAGGCTGAAAAGGGAAAAAGGGGGAGTGAAAAAAGGGAGACTGAAAAAAGGGAGCACACACTCCTCGTTGGTCAAGTCAACTTGAAGTGACGGCTCGAGTGTGAAATGAGGGCTGCTAATGGCATGACTGACGATTCGACTGACGACTCGACTACTTGTACTTGTACTTGCCTCAAGTGGCGTGTGGCAAGTTTAAAATGGGGGTAGGGGTAAGGGGAGGGAAACGTACTGAAATCACGGCCAGCTTGCGGCATTCCCAACGAATGTTTGAGTGCACGTGCACCCGAAACGAGATACAAGATACTTTTCACGCCTGTGCAGTGACGTGTAACCAGACAGAGAGACAGAGAGAGAGAGAGTGACAGAGAGAGAAGTGGCATGCTGCACATTGCATGTCTGTGCCACATTATTTCGGCTGCAATTTCATTTTCGTCGCATTTTTTATTTTATTTTATTTAGCGTCTGTTTGCCTTAATTTTATTACTCAGCTTTTTGGCTTGTACTAATTGCTTTTGCTCCACAGTGACTAAGCTCCAATATTACCAATATCTCCCCCTCCCTCCCTCACGACCCTAGCCAACTAACAACTGCAAAGTGTAATTGCCGCTAAATATTGATTTGAAATTGAAAACAATTGAAATGCAAACACTTATTTTATGCCTCATTGGATTGTGTCATTCATAATGAATGTAAATGATATTACATTATTTTCCGTTTTGTAATAGCTTACAAAATGAGCAGTCTGGCAACCCTGTCTAGTCTTAAGAAGTCTTTACTTCTCAATTTCCAGATCTTTTCAATGATTTACTAAATGATCCTTAAGTTTGGTTTCTTTCTTTCACACATATTGAACAGTCTGGCAACCCTGTCTAGTCTTAAGAAGTCTTTACTTCTGAAATTCCAAATCTTTTCAAAACCTTTCTAACTGATCCTTTCACTTGAAGCTTCTTAATGAGAATGGAACAGTCTGGCAACCCTGTCTAGTCCTTATAAATCTAATCTTATTAATTTCCAGATCCTTTCAATATCTTTCTAACTGATCTTTAGCTTTGCATTGCTTCTTTCACTTAAAGCTTCTTCAAATGAGAATTAAACAGTCTGGCAACCCTGTCTAGTCTTTAAGTCTTTTCTTCTAAATTTTAAAATCTTCCCAATGACTTTCCTTAACTCTTGTTTGCTTCTTTTTCACTTTACGCATCAAAGTTTTAGTTTAAAGATCTTTTCAATGGGTGAAGCTTCTCTAAAAGTAAGCTTAATTTTATTCAACAGCTTTAAAGCATTTATAAGAAAAAGTTTTTTATAGCACAATTCAATTTAAGTTAAGAAATATTACCAATTTATTTATTAATAATTAAATTGAAAAATTTAAAGAAATAAGAGCAGCTAAACTTCTCTTTTTAGTAGGAAATTTACACTTTCAAACCCATTTCCAATTTCACTTTCGCATAGAATTCACAAAAAAAGACAGCATACTTCTGGGAACACTTAAGAATTCCATCAAAAAAATAAAATATTTATTTGAGAGCAGAAAGCAATTAAATTATTGGCATTTTAAAAAGTTCCCCAAATTAATCACATTTTATCTACAAATTAAAATTCCTTGAGTTTTGACAGCTTTCTTTGCGAATTTTTGTTAGATTGATTTGAAGGTTGTGATTTGTGGAAAGTTTAAAGCAGTTTTATTAGAGAATTGTACATATTTAGACACTTTTTTCCGTTCTTTTCTTTTCTGCTCAATAAAGATAAGCTTTAGCTGTAGTTCTACTTGTAGATTGTAGATTGTGGTTGGGTGTTGTAGTGTTCTCCAGCAAACAACAACAACAACCCACTTGAGTAAATGTTGCACTAGTTGCTGATATAACTATATATATATTTATATATATATATATATATATACATTTGACAATGGTTAGTTTAAAGGGGTTTCGACTTATTGCCGCCTCTCTCTCTTCTTTCTGCACGGCAAACTAATCAATTAACTCGAGTGTGCACAACACACACACACTCACACACACACACACAACAATTGATGTCATATATAGATATTGAAGTGTCCTCACACATCGGCGGCTCTTGAAAGCAACGCAAATCGAATTAACTTGGCACAATTGAAAAAACTGATTTCATTATTACAGTATAAAATCATCCCTCTTCTTTATATCCCCCTCTCTACCCTTTGAGGAACCGTCAAGGCTAGCAGCGTTAAATGTGACAACCCTGGCAATAAAAAAGGATGCTTTAAAGTTGATTTTCAACTAAAATAATATCTTAAATCAATTGAAATGCTCTGAAATCACTTGGAAATCTTTTTCAAAATAAGTTGACATTCGGAATAGTGTTAAACTTGACAACCCTGTCAATTAAGGATGTTTTAAATTTAATTTTCGACTAAAAGAATTTATAAAATCAATTGAAATTCTCTGAAATCACTTTGAAATCTTTTTAAAATCTGGTTGACATTTTGAATAGAGTTTAACATGACAACCCTGTCAATTAAGGATGTTTTAAATTTGATCTGCAGCTTAAAGAATTTTTAAAATCAATGGAAATTCTCTGGAAATCACTTTAAAATCTAGTCGACGTTTTGAATAGAGTTTAGAATGACAACCCTGTCAATTAAGCATGATTTAACGTTGATTTGCAACTTAAATAATTTAAAAAATGAACTGAAATGCTCTGAAATTACTTTGAAATCTTTTCCAAATCTTGTTGAAATTTTGTATAGAGTTTGAAATGACAACCCTGTCAATTAAGGATGTTTTAAAGTCGATTTTCGACTAAAATAATTTATAAAATCAATTGAAATTCTCTGAAAACACTTTAAAAACTTTTTTCTCCCTCGCATTTTAAGGTATTTTTGATAGAATTTTCCTAAACAACCCTTAGGACTAGCAAGCAGCGATAAACGTGACAATCCTGGCAAAAAATAGATTGATTTCAAAGTAAAAATTGTTAAAACAATTGCAATTCTGCAATCACTTTGAAATCACTTTCAAATCTCGTTCTCACACGCGCTTCACATTAATTATTTTTGATAGAGTTTTCCTAGATTAGCGCTATGTTAATTTTTTGATATGCAACAACAGTTAATTGTAGTTAATTCCAGTTTATAGACGGGGAATAATAAGTATAAACGACGCGAAATTGGCAACCGTTAACGGTTAACTTTGATACGCGAATGGTGAAGGCGATTTATTTTTTGCAAATCAACTGGAGACAGCGCGAGAAAGAGACCCAAGAGACAGACAGAAAGAGAGGGAGAGAGAGAGACTGACTGAGAGTTGGCCAAAAGCAAGTTAGCTGATAAGCCAAAAGAGACAGAGAGAGAGAGAAATGTGATTCAAGTTGCAGTTGCCGGGGAACAACTGAAAGTTGATCTTACAAACAGCTGGTAAAAACGGATAAGATAATAACTTGGCATATATAAGTATTAACACATTAAGCTGTATCTCTCTCTCTCTTAACTTGCGTTTGTTTCTAACGACAAGTTGTTGGCCATATAAATTGGCAACACACACAGAGAGACAGGCAACTGAAAGCGAAAGTCTTGCCAAGAATCGCAACGACTGGAAATTCAAACGTTTTCATAGCCGTTTTTTCCCCAAGTCATTGAACCACACAACGCACAGTGGTCCTTTTAATCAGTTTAAATCGGAAATATGACAGACTCTCCATATTTTAAAATCTTATTTGTGCAGGACAAATTTATAACTTTTTATTTTTTGAAAAATTTTTTAATTTTGTTTAAAAATTATTTCCAATATCAAATGACAACCCAGAGATCTATTAGTATTCACAAAAGTATAGGTATTATTTAAGAATTATGCAGAATAATATTTTAGAAATGATTAAAATTTAACGACTTGAATTTAATTTAAATGAAAAACGATGCATTTAAAATACGTAGCCTAAATAATAAAAGAAAATTTACATTTTATTCAATGTGATAAATTAAAATTTGAAATCCGGAAAAACGGGCCGGAAAATATTTTATTTTATCATTTAAGAATAATCATGTTAAAATTGTATTTTTAATATTTTTTGAAAGGTTTGAGGCTTAAAAGCAAATATTTTTTTTCAAATAGGTAAAATGAGATTTAAAAAAATTTAGCAAATATGCAAATTTATTAAAAATGGCAGAGATCTATTAGTTTCTGAAAAACTGTAGTCATTATTTAAGCATTATAAATTAAAATTATCTCAAGCTAAATTGAGTAAGAAGACCACTGTGCAACGTTCCCCATATTCCCCTCTCTATTTTCCCCACCACCACCTCCTTCTGCACTGCTTGCTGCTTACCTCCTGCTCCGCTGTCCATGTGTGTTGCAATAACTGCGCTTTAATTGCATATAAACAACAAAATGCTGTGATTTTGGTTTGGCGATTGCACAAAGAAATTGGCAGACAGTTCGGGCCATGGCTAAAATGCGAAATGAGTTAAGAAACAACAACAAGCAGCCAACTTACAAAATTGACATTGATATGTCGCAAACGTGAGTAAATGCAACAATTTATGTAGGGAAATCAAGAAAAACAAAAATACTTAATAATATCTACAATAATTTCACTTAATAATTGTATATAATTAACCCTCATGCGGGAGGAAAACAACAAAAATTAATCGGGATTAAATTCTTACAGTGTGTGTGAGAAACAAAATGATATGTATAAAGAGGGAAAGAGACAGAGAGAAAGCGGGCACCCGCATATAATTCAAATATTTCGAGACTTCGCCTCATCTAAATTTTCTATATAATGTTCTGCTGATTTAATTAAAATTCTTTTGGCAAATGTTCAATTAAACTGTAGGGAGAGAGAGGGAGATGAGAGAGGAAAGGAGGGAGACCTATTGAGACTTATGAATATGTTTATGATGGTTTCATCTTGCGTATAAATTTCGCTAGAATTTCGCGCTCATTGCCCGGATGTCGTTGATTTAACTTTGTTTCTCTCGCGCCTTTTTTCTTTCATTTTCATAGCAATTCTTCTGTCTGCGAAGACAATCAACGAATAAATGCGACAGTCATTTATCTACAACAACAAACAGTCACACACACTTACATGCATAGCAAGCAGTGCAGTCTCCACTGCATTTAACAGCGCGCTTCATGCAGTTGCTGTTAAGCTCACTGTTAACTTAACTGCTGCTCAACAGTTTTGTCGTTAAATGGCGTTAACTTTAACGGCATAAGCTTTTACAGTCGGCCAGTGAAAGCTCGTCCTGTGCAGCCGTCGAAAGTTTTGGCTAAGCTTTTTTTGCCTGCTTGCTACAGTCGCGGTCAATATATGGTGCATTGTGTGTTGTGCGCTATTTGATTTGTTTACATTACAGTTTGTTTATTTGTTTTGTGGCAGCGCCAATGAATTGTATATCAAATCAGGCAACTCACAGTGTTTTTTTCTTTTATAGTATTTCGACTAGTTGGCACTTTATGCTGTTTGGTTTACACACACACATATACAGTGCTGTGTGCAATTTCATTTCCTGTCTAGCCAAATGATGCGAACGGAGTGAAAACTGTGCCCAACCCCTTGGCGATTATGCAACTTGACAGCTTGCAACAGACAAAGGGCTTTTGTTTGGCCCGCCCCTGTTTTTTAATGGGGGCGTTGCTTTGTCAACCGGTTTATAGGAAAATTTCAAATGCCATTTTTCACGTTTACAATTTTATTTAGTTTAAATTTTCTTTTTTTGTAGCAAACGATTCTTTTGCCTACTTTTTTCTGCGCTCGTCTTTTTATTCATTTTGCGCTTTAATGGATTTCAATTGAATAATTAACAACAACGTGACAGTTACATAGAGAGAGGGAGGAAGGGAGAGGGATAGATATCATTGTAGAGACAGCAACAGAGCAATTTGTACAACAAATTTGCGCGATTTGCTGTGGAAATAAACAGATAAATTATCTGAAAAAACACAATCTAAGCAATTTTCTCATTTCCATTCGCATTTCTATTCATTCTTTAGCTGTTTGTTAACTTGTCAGCTAGATATTATTTCGTTTTAGCTAATTTCACAGTGCGCTATAAATATATTACGCTCAGGTATTGATTCTTTCCATTCCTTAGGGTAGCTATATATCATCTACCTAATGGGTGTGTGTTAGTGTGTGTGCCATTTCATTGTTTTGTTTATTCGGGTTGTCTGTATTTTTAGCAGCCGGCATTAATATCAACTCGTTGAAGACGGAAAGACCCGAGCTGCTATACTAAATTTAGACAGACGAAATTCCAAGGGGCTGTCAAACTTCAGGCCATATTATGTAATAGTTTTAGCCAATAACTAAACTTTAGTTGCTATTGCAACACTAACTAGAATTAAGTTCATTCAACTGATTTCACTGCTTGCTAGGCAATAATGACTAATATCTTTGGCCGCTAGTGTTCGATAAGCGATTATGCAATTCACTTGGCAATGACCGCCGTCTTTCTCAGTATTAGTATTAGTGTGAATGTACTTATTGTAGACAAGTTCAAGGCGATTGTAATTTAAGTAGACAGCGAAATAGGAAGGCGTCAAGAAGCCCGCCAAGTGCCAAATGTTGGCAAAATACTTTTGGCAGCTGCTGTCGACATTGCTGCTTATCATTTTGGCACTATTAACATTGTTTTCACCTTATCGGCCAATAGATAGTTCGGGTAGTTACTTGTTATAAATTGTGCAACGGTTGTGCAGCAGCTACAAAACTGTTGAGCTCGAAAGGAAGATACGAAAAACAAGTTTTGCAAACTCAATTGGCCAACTAAATATAGGCATACTATCTGTATCTGTAGAAGCGTTGTCTGATTTTTCATTCTTTATTTCTCTCTCTCTTTTCATTTTATTTTGCCGGCGCCGGTAACCGGTTTCGTTGCGGTTTGGCAGTTGCGAAAAACGCAAATTGCAAATTACAAATTGCAAACTGCAGTTCGACAGTGAGTCAACTTTTAAAGTCGCATCTCAGAATTGTGAACTGCTTGCACACACACGTACACACACTGCTTGCACACACACACACACTACTCACTTGATATATTTTATTCACTTAATATATAAATTTAATATTAAATAATTTTGGATAAACTTATCACAAATAATATTCATAGAATATTTCTTTAGAATTTTTATGTTTTGGAGAACGGCTCACCTTTGCAACCGTAGAATTCAACGTCCAACGTTACAATGATCACAAAATGTTGTTCTTTGGCTCAGCTGCAGTCGACGGCAAGCCTGTCGACGTCGCTGCCTCTGCCAACGGAAGCAGCAACAGCAGCAGCTGCGTCAAGCGGCACCCTTCTTCTTTCACTTTCAAACACACATACGCAAGAGAGAAAGAGAGACGGCCAAAAGCTTTGCTTTCGTATATCGAATGTCTGTGTGTGTGTGTGTATGTGTGTGAGGCCTGCCTCCTGCTGCGCTGCCTGCCTGCTGCTGTTGTTGTTGTTTTTGCTGCTCTTGTCGTCCGTCGTGTTTACATGTGTATTAGTTGGCAGTGCCAATTGACGTAGGACGTGACGTATAAGACAAAGCTTCGAGCGCAAAAGAGCACGAGCTGTACAAAAAAGCTCTCGTCACACTGTGCAGGTTAAAGCAGTGTGACCAATGCCCATGTTAAGCAGTGTAAATGTATGCAAAAGAAAAAAGGAAAGTGTTCAGATGCAGGGTGTGTGGGGGTGTGTGTGTGTGTGTGACAGAGAGAGAGAGAAGCGGCTTGCAACTAATTGCATACATTCTCATACATTTGTATATGCAACTTTATGTACAGTTACTGCGCTGCTACTGCGACTGTCTGTCGCGACTGCAGCGGATTATATGGCAAGCCTACTATATGGGGGCGTTTGCATTGGTATTGGTAATCGAGCAGAGTTAACAGTGCCTCACATGACAAACACACACACACACACACATACACATTGCTTAATTATTGTGGAACACACGTTGTGTATTTAATTTATAACGACACTCTCGACTGTAACAATGTGTGTGTTTTGTAGTTATAAGGCTGCCCATGACGAACCTGACCAACTAATCAAAGTAAATCGAAATTTATTGTTCCCCTGGCGCAACTAGCTCAACAACTATTTATTTGCTTTATTCCTCCTCCTCCTTCTTCTTTTTTTCTTTCATTCTTTCTAGAATTAAGTGTAAATATTTGCAGTATGCAAACAAGCTGAGTGTGTGACAGAAAAAAAAAAGCTCAATAAACATTGTGCGAAGGGGGGAATAAAGAAGCAGAAGAGGGTAAAAAATTCATGATGTGAGATTGAAGACATTTCAGATATTGGGAAGCTGAAGTTGAAGTTTAAAACTTTTAAGAGTAATCTTAATCTTTAAAAATCTTCAGCTCAAGTAATTGTTTTGACAAGATAAGAATTTACATACTTTATTCACTTAGTTATAGTTACTTATGATTCTTAGAACAAGTTAATCAAAAGATATAATGAGAATTATTTTAAAATATATGAAACAATAAATTAATTTTTTTCTTTGTCAAAAGAATTTCTTGACATACTGTATACACAAGTTTGCTGATCAGTTTACAAACTGGAGTCGATATCAAAACCAAAGCTAATAAAAAATACAGACGGAATTGTATTACACCATTTAGCTATAATTAAAGGAGATTTAGTATTTTACATTATTTGTAAATTTTATTTACTTTTACACTTAAACTCCTCTACAAGGGTATTAAGTCTTCGGCATTTTTAAAGATGAGATCTTCAAAATTCTTTAAAAATATGAACACATAATACAGAAAACGCAGGTCATATATTTTGGCACTAATACCACACATAAAATAATGAAATTTCGAAAAAGAAATGTTATTATAAAATAGTATAAATTAAAATTACAAATAGTATCGCTTTTATATATAGATCTGTAGTTTTGCTCAATTGCTTAGATCAAGCGACATGACACAAGATCAATCTAAAATCTAAAAGAATATCTAAATATTCTATTCAACAAGAAAATTCTTGAACTTGATTTTGAATAGGCATATAAACATTTGTTTTTACATTTATACAGATAGGATAGATGTATAATATATATAGAAGGCAACCTGCGTGATCATAAACATAAGATACAGAGAAACAGACAGTTCTAGATATCGAACCGAACATTTTCAATCTTCTTGTTATTTGAGCAAAATGAAAATATATCTACATAGATATTTGAACAGATGCCAACGAATTTTATGCAACAAACAAAGAACGATCCTCAAGCTACAAGAAAACAGAAGAAAAATAAAAATATACATATATAAAAGTATATAATATAATACTTTATAGTATATTTCTGTCGTACGTCGTATAATTTGCTGTTTTCAAAAGAACTTTTCCTTTTTTTATTTACCAACAAAATATCATTAATTATATAAAATATTTTTGCAGATATTTTCAGCTGACATTCGCTGTGGTTGCAATGTCAAGTGGCAAGTAAATGTGGCAGGATGTGCCTTACATAAGTATAAGTATTCTCAAGCAATTTCTCCCGGCATTTTCAATTTTATACTTTCGCTTTTCAATTGCTTTTGTTTTGTTGTCATCGCTGAGATTACGTAAATCCCAGGCAGCTTTCTGTGCGTACCCGCAAAAGTATCTATTGTTCTCTATGGCAATACGCAAAACAACAAATACATATACAATACAAATATATATATATGTAGGTACATAAAATATATACTCGTACTTCTCTTCTAAGGGGTTGACGACGACCTTGACAAAAAAAAAATAAAATAAAAGCTGACGGCGACAACAAAGTTTTGTGGCTGGCAATTTTGACATGTACATAGTTAAAAAAGCACTTAGCATACTGAAATCTAAGGGAAGTACTATCAAAGTTCTCTAAAACAAACTTATTTTGAAAATAACTTCACTGTCAAATGATATCTTTTAAATAAAATGAATAAGAAATGTAGAATAATAATGTTTTAAATATTTTGTCATTCCAATAACTTAATCAAATGATTTCTTAAAAATAGTATATGAAATGTAGAATAATCTTGTCATATTTTAAATATTATTTCATTCAAATAACTTACTCAAATGATTATTTGATTATATTATATGATTCCAGTGAATTACTTAGCATAGTTTGTAAATATTTATGACTCTTGATATAAAAGTTCCACTGTACTTACAAGCTAAAGTTCTTTTATAAAGCACAATTGGGGTGACTCAGTTTATTTAATAGATTCAACTTTTTATAACAATATTTGCCTACATAACGATAAGTAGTATGTTTAAGAGGTTTTATAAAGCTGCAGGCGACAACTCTGCCTTTATAATGAAAGTTATGGACCTAAAAGTAATGTAAATATGCTGACAGATGACAACTCTGGGTGTTAAAAGCTTAAAAAAGCATACAAAATGCTGACAATTGGTCACTGTGCTTCTTTCGAGAATTGAAATTGTCTCAAAATGTTTAAAATTTGGAATACCTTCCTAGTTATGTTTTTTTGTTTTAATTAATTTCAGTTTTAAACTTAAAGTTGCACAATTTAATTGATAATTTTATTTCAATTTGTAAGCAATTTATTTTTGAAGGTTGAAAACTCTGATTCGGTTAACGAAACTAACTTGAAAATTCGCTATATTAGCAAGCAGGTGACAACCCTTAGCCGCTTTTTAAAATAGAATGACATTACAATTTACAGAAAGTATCTAACTCTGATACAATAAGACACACATTGAAATTGCGTGTGAAAAATTTGATTGCTTTTAAAGATATCAGCAAAATAAAAAATATATTATATACAGATATATTGTATAGGTTTGGTGAAATGTTTGCTACCAAGCGTTAAACATTTAATGATTAGATTAATTGTTTTATGCCCTCAGCAAAACGCTTTCCCCCCAAGTGAATGTACATAGAAGGCGTTGAGCCATAGATAATGTTATTTTCAGTGAGTTTATCACGCGCAAAAATATTGCTGGGTGATTGAGGGTGTGCCACACACACACACACACACATATATAGATACACACCAATTCACTGTTGAACTTGAAATTGGAATTGCATAAGCAATTTGTTTGTACTTTAGTTAGTATAACACAGAGTTAGTCATTCGAGAGTGAATGAAAATGCGGCAACAATTTGCCTGGTCATATTATTTCGATTTTGCTGTGGCAAAGTGGGAAGTGAATATGTCAAAAAAAAAGAGGGAAAAAATTAGTAAATCATTTGAAAATTGTGTTATTAATTAGTTCAATTTGCAGGCAGCCAAGCACGAGTTCAATTAAGTTTTTTCTCTCTCTCTCTCTCTATGCAGTCATTGAAGCCTGATATTAGAGTTAAATCTGCTAGATACAGATATGATCTATAGTTAACATATATATATTTATAGATACATATTTGTGGGCACTACCTGCTAAAAGCTCTGCGCTTGTCGTCGCTCGCTTTGTTTGTTTGCTAAACAATATTTTGGCATCACTTCAAAAGCGACGCTTGCCAAAAGCAATTTGCATTACGCGTGAGCCAAAAATCATCTCATTTATATATATTACGTCCATATATTTATATAGCTGTATAGATATACAAAATCAGGCAAAACACTGTGTTAAGCGACTTCTTCTATAGGAAACGTTTATAGATAGAAAGTGATCAACTGGCCAATTCACTGTAGTTTCCGCTAATATGCACTGCTTGCATCCCAATAGCAATGGTGCAAGCAGTGTATTTTTAACAGCGACTGAAATTAAAGCTTGCACTGCTTGTTTAACTGCGATAGATTTGAAATTTGCAGGATAATTATAGATTGTATGATAAAATTGATATTTATAAAATAAATTGTAATATATCATTGATCTTAGATTAAATAAACATGTTCCGCGTAAGTTATAATTTAACCTACAATTTATATTAATTTTCCTAAGTTCTAATCCGAAATGAAAGTTGAAATGAAGTTACTTAAACATTATAAGCCTGATCACAACTATATGCAATCTGTAATCTTAATGTCGTTTCCGTTGCCTGTAGAAACACATAGTCTACATTTTATCTATAAGCAACAGTGGGTATCAAAAATCTGACGGGACGCTGTCCATCAGCCTGGGATATATTATAAAAAGTGTCGCGTTATGCGGACAAAGCAAACTCAAACAATTAGAGATGAGGCGTGACGCCAACATATGTACTAAATATATGTATCTAATACTTAATACACATACATTTGTTTAAATTTAGCTAAATTTAAGCCAAAGTGCCGCACAGAAAGGCTCTGCCTGCAACGTTGCACAGCCAATTTGCCGCACACAAAAAAAAAGAGGAAAATAGCAGCAATAAGTAAAATAAAATAAATCCAAGTGAATTTTCAGTATCCCAGCGACAGTCGAGTCGAGAATTGTTGCGTCTCCAAACATGCACGTTTAAATATAAACTTGGCATGGGGGAGATCATGTGACCCAAACGGCAGGCGACAAAATCGTAAAGCGCAACACACATGAGGTGTGTGTGTGTGTGTGTAGGGGGTAAAACTTATTTGCATAGGCAGTGCATAATTTAGACAATTTCCCATTAACTTTTCTCGTAGACATACAGTATGTCAAGTAATTGCTTTGACAAACTAAATATATTTACATATTTGTTTTTTATTTCTAAAAAATAGTGATTACCAACATGTATATATTTTTTTTAACTTATTCTAAGAACCAAAAACAACTAATATAATGCGTGAATTTTTTCATTTAATTTAATTTCTTTTTTTCAATATTAAAATAATCACATTTTTTTAACTCAATACTTTATCCTGTACAACAAATTTAAATAACAATAAAAGTTGATAAAGGAGAATTTTTTAGCAAAAAAAATGTAAATTTGTTTAATTTAATTTAATTTTTAATAACTATTTTTTCAAATTTAAAAAGTTTTAATACCAATTCAAAATCAAAAAAAGGTATTGCGAAAATTTAGTAATTTATTCATTAAATTACTATAAATTTGTTTTCTAGCTTTATAACAAATTAAAAATTTAGAAAACGATTTTTTTGCAATATAAAATATTAGAATTTTGAAATTTGTGAAAACAATTACTTGATCAACTGTAAATATATTTAATATGAAGCTCAAGCGTGGGCGAGTTGCCAAAAGGTGCTTGGGCCTTGGAGCAGGTACATCCTTGGGACACCTGGCAAGGACAAGGCTTGCGTGCAAGGTCTATTAATTTGGTGTAGATTAATATTAATGAAAAATCAATTGCGTGCAATTAAAGGCAGCTTTTCCACACATACATAAATTCTGTATAAGCCAGGAGACAGTGAAGAAAACTGCAAGTGCCGTGGAGACGACAGTTGATGCCATCCATGTTGGCACGAGCTGTCCGCCCAAGCACCGAACATGAGACTAAAATAAACAACGTCATCGTCATCGTCATCATCATCATCATGAGCATGAACATGATCATTATTGTCACAGTGAAGCGGCGCATTATTACAGGCGCATATTTATTTTTTGTTGCCCCAACAACAACAACAACAACAACAACAACAGGAACAACAACTGCAACTGCAACTCTTGAGGCTGTCGCCACATGGCAACTATTTTAGCGACAAGAAGTCAGCAGAGTTCGTTGAACTCGACACTCAACTGCAGTGTTGCCAGCTCAGCTATTTTCCCGACAGATCTAGAGTTTTTCAAATGTCGAAATAGTGGCCGAAAGTTAAAAAAACTACTCGAAATATCCAAATTAATATTATAAGTTCGCTATTGTATATAGGTGTAAGCATTTTCTTTTCTTTTTTAATATTTTTAAGTTTTTTAAAAAACATTAAAAATTTAATGACATAACCTATATTTGTGTTTCTAGCTCTTAGAGTCTCTGAAATCTAGAATATAATGTGGCTCTCAGCTAAATTTCTAATACTCTTAGATATTAACATTTTAAATGATTTTATCTTTTAATGGGAGGAGATATTATTGTGTAATCTTAATTAAGCAATTTATCTGAATTAGGCAATAAAATCCAATTATTGGTTGAAATGTTGTGGGTCAATCAAGCTTAAAGCCATTGTAGTGGAAGTTGCCCCCTTATGTTTGTTACATACATTTGCACAAAGCCATTACAATCCTTTTGCCTATTTTCAAGCAGTGCAGGGTATAAATTCAACCTTAAAACAATAATAGCTTTAATCTGGCTTTCTATTTAATTTCCTAGCTTTTTCTAGCTTTTTTTTAAATGTAAATGTAGTTGGCAACACTGCTCAAGATCTCCCAGAGAACTTCTTCGCATTGCCATGCGGAAGTTCTCGTCGCATCACAAACTAATTGAAAATAACTTTAAGCAAAAATCTTAAAATAAGGCTACAAAAATATAAGAAATTGAAATCAAAATTGTGGTGGTGTTGTCTTACCGCGTGCCCGCCTGCTGCGCCTCCTTGATGGACTGCACAAAGGCATTGGCCTCGCCTTTGATGAAATCATTGGTGGCATCCTTAAGCTGCTCCTTGTCCACCTTTGCCACTTTGCTCGGCGGCAGCTGACCATCGAAGAGCTTCTGATCAAGATCATCGTAGTTGTTGCCATTGGTGGCAGTGCCATTGCCATTGGTATTGGCCTCGGTCAATGATTTGGGCAATGGAATTGGCATCTTATCTGCTGGTTTGCTCGGAGTTGCAGGTGGAGTAACTGCTGCGGGCTTAGGTGCAACAACTGGAGTGGGAGTGGGAGCAGGCGCAGGAGTGGGTGTAACCACTGGAGTGGGAGCAACTACTGGAGCTGGAGCAGGTGCAGGTGCTGGAGTAGGAGCTGGTGCTGGCTTGGGAGCAACTACTGGAGTAGGAGCAGGAGTAGGAGCTGGAGCTGCTGGCGCTGGTTTGGTAACCACAGGCGGCGTTGGAGTCGATGGCTTGGGTGGACTAACAGGCGCTGCTGCAGGTTTTGGCGCAGGTGGTGAGATATTTTTAGGAGCGGGTGTAGGAGCAGCTGCAGGCGTTGCTTTGTTGTCTATCGCTGGCTGTGCGGGCTTCTTGGGACCAAAAAGCCAGGCCAAACGTTTGCTACGAAAACAAAAGAAAATGCAACAAAAGGAAATGATAAAAAAAACAATACCAAATAAACATAGAAATAATTGTGACTTTGCAACTAGATTTAAATAAAGTGCAACAAAGGCAAATGATACAAAAAATGTACAAAAACCAAATAAACAAACAATTTAATTACTAAATGCAATCAAGAATGAACAGCTAAAAGAAAACACGACAAAAAAAACTGCTGCGTCTATTCTTTGATATCGAAATTTCGAGAAAAATTCTTTACATTTCATTCTATGCATTTCCTCTGCAAAACCCAACTCACCCGAAATTCTATAGTTAAAACACACAAAAAGAACAAATCCTTGGCAAACAATTCTCAATTGTTATAATTAAATTACTTTTATTTTAACTACGCAAATTTGACGAACTGAACTTGACAACCGCACAGATGAAAAGGAAGAGAGAGGCAATACAACCAGTGTGACCCCAACAAATTAAACAGGACAAGCAGTGCGACCACACAAATTAAAATTTATTATATGGAAAATTAAATGCTTCAACATTTATTAAACCAATAAATTAAAAATTACAAAGAAAAACGCAAAATGAGAATATTTTACAGCCTCATTTGAAGTGCAATAAACATAATATCCGTTAATGGAGCGTGTAAATAGCTTAAAGGAGCGGGGATGCCAGATCTTCAAAAAAGTTGCCAAGTAAGCACTCTCAGTGGGAGCAGTATTAAAGTGTTCCCAGTTTGCGAAGAAAGTTATTGTTTTGTTTGTTCTGATCAAATTTAAAATGAACAGAACTGAAAATCGATTAAATTGCAGTATTATTCAATTGCAACAGCAGGAAATGAGTTAATGCTTCGCTGAGCAAGTCAATTAAATCTAAATAGATCTGTATACAATGACAGTGATTGTATTACATTTGATATACAGCATTTAATTGATAGTGGGAACAGTTGGATTAACTGGTAAGTGCAAGCAAATCTTTCTATTTGATAATAAATCCTTACACAGCCCCCTTGCTCTTGCCCTCTCTCCCTCTAACGCTTACTGTAAGCTTTTCTATTGTCACGTACGCCAAAAATAAAAATATACGTTGAATAGATAAGCAAACAAATGCGAAAGTTAAGTACCTAGAATATTACGCATACGCCCCGTTGTCCAGGTCTCCCCAACTACACAGTCTGTAAATGAATCGATGCGATCGCTTCAAACTTCAATTATCACATTATTTCGCTAATTAAGCTTAGATAACAAAAATCAAATGAAATGAACAGAAAAGAAATGAAGATACAAATTTCGCTATTGCTCTGTTAGCAAATTTGCAAATTCTGTGGCCTTAACACTCGTCCGTGTGTGTGTGTGTGTGTATGTGTGTGTGTGTGAGTTTGTTGCCGTTGCTAATTGCACTTATCACTATTTGAGATTGTGTGTCGATTTCTATTTTATACCCTTGCTAAAGGTATTTGAACTTTGTCACTAAATGTGTAACGCTTCAAAAGAGGCGTGGCAGACCGCACTAAGTAAGTACAGTAAGTCAAGAAATTCTTTTAACAAATTTAAAAAAATAACACACATTTGTTTTTTAATTTTAAACAGAAAAGTTCTATGAATTTTATTTGTCTTTTTTTTTTAGTTTGTTTTAAGAACCATAAACAATAATATTAAATGCGAAAAAACAAGAAAAATAAAATACGTATACAATGTGTAAATTTCTTATATGGTCAAAACAAATAAATTGTATTGTCCGCTAGGGTATCAATACTTCGGTGTGTCCAAGATAACTTTCATTCTTGGTTGCGGAAACTCGGGCAATATTATTATCATGTGATACTGAAAAGCAACGCAACTGTCGCCAAATGCACGAAATTTCATATGGATCGACCCACAAATCCGGTAACTGACCAAAAAAACAGTCTGAAATATTGTCTACAACAATCAGGAGATTAGATAAGAAATTTGCAGTTTTAGACGTTTTTTATTTATGGGCAAAAATGAGAGCGCAATTTGGCTTATTAACTCGTGAAAGTGTTTTGCACATAAGCTCTCGAGTATATTTAATAATAATAGAGTAGACGAATGCAACAAATACATACATCTGTTATCTGTTTATCTAAAACATTCAGCGATAAGTCTTTTGATCCAGAGCATAAGCTTAATTATTTATTTTTATTATATTTATTTAGTTGTTTATCATTTTTTGACTATAATTCATATAACGGCCTTACAAAGAAATTACTTATATACCAATAAAACTTAAAGTTAGTCGAGAAATTAAATTCACAAAAAAATCACATCCATTAATTAACAAAAAAAAATAGTAAATTTTCCTGATTTTATATTTATACTTTTTATTATTATATTGCTTTTTATTCTTAAAACTAGTTGCAAAGTAAGATTATTTGGGCTTAACTATCCTAAAAATAATAATAGACAGTCATTTTTTTTATCTATTTGTGACTTTCTTATTTTGTCAAAACAATTACTTGAGTAACTATACATTGAAAAGTAACGAACTAAAATGTGGTACTAATTTTTCACTCCCTCTTTGTTGCTGTTATTAACATGTTTTTCATTTCATTTTCATGTTTTTCTTATTCCTTAAGAACCCAGTATTTAATGCGCTGCCTAAAAGTATGCAGCAGTAATGTTCCCAGTATTTGGAGCAGTTGCTCTCAAACTGTTTATCTACTTACCGGATTTCGTCAACGGCGAACGTCAAATACCACAATGCAAACATCTTTTAATTATTGTTGTTACTGCAATGAGACAAATAAAACAGGTTAATAATAGAATAAACTATGACTAAATCGAGCAATTAGCTGATGAAAAAATTGCAATGCAATTGCAACTTTTAAATAGTGCAAAATGCTAAACAATAACAAATAACAAATAACATTTAACAAATAAATACAATAACTAATACAATTTTGCGCTATAATTAAAGTCAGAAAAGCAAATTATTTGTTAAGCTTAATTTGCCGGCATATTTTGTTGTTATTTGTGGTTGTTGTTTTTCTATCTTTTCGATTGTTGCGCACAATTTATTTATAAACAATTGCGATAGGGTAAATGTGTGTGTGTGTGTGTGTGAGAGAGACAGAGAGAGAGAGAGAGAGAGAGAGAGAGAGAGAGAGAGAAATTGAAGCGATTTGCCAATTAAATCAACCAAAATGCAATTCATAGAAAAACTAGAGACACACGTGAGAATCGCAGACTTTCTGGCAATTTGCCAGAGATCGCAATTGATTTACAATATATATATATATATAGTCGATGAATGCGACTGTAGAAAGAACTAAAGAAAAGAAGAAATTCTAAAAGGCGCCTATCTAGCTTAATATCCAAATTTTACACTTGAATCTAAATTATCCATTTTTAATTTAAGCTCATATTCACGTTTTATTTAAGTTTTATTTTAATATTTATGTTTTTACTCATTCAATTTATATTTATATTCTCTTAGCGACTGTTGACAATAAATATAAATGAGTGAAGTAATAAAATAAAAATATTAATATAAATTAAAAATCAAGAATAGGTATTATGTAATTATGTGCATTTTTTTTTAAATTAAATTTCTTTTTAAACTATAACTATCAAATAATAATAACTATATATTCAACTTTAATAAGTGAAAATAAAAATTCAAAATTAGGAAAAGATATTCTGAACTATGTGAATTTATTCACTAATATTTTATTTTTAATTAAAACTCAAATTCGTGATTTACTCAAATTTTTATTTATTATTTTTGTTTTTACTTATGAAATTTAAATTTGAATGTTAAATTTATTTAAATTTATATAGTGACTGTTGATAATAAATATAAATAAGTGAAGTAATAAAATATGTATTTAAATTTTAATTTTTAATAATCAACAATTAAACAAGTTAAATATTTATTAAATTTTTTTTATTTTATTCTTATTTTATAATTTTTTACTTAGCAAATTTTAATTTTTATCACTGTGTCGACTGTTCACAATAAATACACACTTATTTTGTTGTATCGACTGTAGACAATAAATATAGAAAATTTATGCAATTCAATTTTAATTTTTACTACAAAAAAAGTTGAAAATTTATTAAAATTTTATTTTTATTTTATTTGTTTAGTGTTATGAGATTTGAAATTAAATTGCTGTCGACTGTTCACAATAAATATACATGTGTATTGTTGTAGTAATTCTTGACAATAAATGTAGAAAATTAAAGTAATTAAATTTTAATTTTTACTACAAAAAAAGTTCAATAACAATTAACATTTTTAGTTAATTTTATTTGTTTTTACTTATGAAATTTGAAATTAAATTGCCGTGTCGACTGTTCACAATAAATAAAGTAAATAAATAAATGTGCAGAGTGTGGCAGGGAAAGGGGCAGGAATAGGGGCAGGAATAGGGGCAGGAATAGGGGCAGAATAAGAGGGGGAAGTTGTGGCTGCTGTTTGTATTCTTGGCAACGCACACGCGGCGTATGAGCAATGTGAAAAGCACACTCATCCATTCACACACACACACACACACACACACGCACACTGACAGTTACGTCACGCAGTTTTGAGAGCAAGAAATCATAATGTTGACAGACAGACGGACAGACAGACAGACATATTTTTGAGTTGCATGCAACACACAACACACAACACACAACACAGAAGTTGCCACTTTTGGGTGCACTCACCTTTTGTGTTACAAACTCGGCTTACAAATAACACTTAAAGTTAGAGTTACAATTAAAGTTACAATTAAAGTTCGGAGGTGTAATTCGTTTATCTAATTTATTTATTTATCTATTTTTATTTTTTTTTTGTATCTAAGGGATGCTCGTAAATCGTATCAAAAATGTTTTATATTTTTTTAAATGCTTCGTTAGTTATTTTTATTTTGTTATTGTTCGATTTGTTTAATTTGTAGTCACTGGAAAATTGTTGCTAAATATAAAATTCACACGCGAAAATGTGCTAAGAATTTCCCAGAATTTTTTGTGCCGTTTTTAAGGTTTTTCACTGCGCTTTCTTGTGTTTCCCAAGTTTGCTGTTGATTGCTGCTTACAATTTTTCGACTGTGCAAAAATCGACTGCTCAACCGCCAAAAGCGACGGAGAGAGAGAGAGAGAGAGATAGAGAGAGAGAGCAAGTGTGAGAGAGCGAGCGCGCTTTACTGAGCGCAAACGCCGCATGAACATGCTCTCTCTCTCTCTCTCTCTCTGTCGCTCTCTTCTAGCTGCTGTTGCATTCGAGCTTTTCCTTTGAGATTTGTCACATACTCTATAATAATACTCTTGATATCTAGGTATTATTTATTACTCACACACAATGCTTACGTTATGTTTTTTAATATGCGTAAGCAGCTGTGTGTGTGTGTGTGTGTGTGTGTGTGTGCAGTTTTATATCAATCATAACTACATGCAAGCAAATTCAACTTAAGTCTGATAAAATTAATTCCAATAAGAGCGCAGTTTGACTTGCACTGACTCTCAAACTGTCGACGTCAATGCAGTGCAAACTCTTAAAATTTGTTATTTTTTTCATTACGTGAATGCTGTCACTTATTTTGCCAAGGACGTAGTCAATACTAAAAACAGGGGGCTCAACTTTAATTAAATATGTATTTTTTAGGAACTAAAGCGGTATCCGTATGTGTTAACCGATTAAAATTGGATACCATAACGGAAACAAGACTTTTTTATTACTATACCGAAACCGAAATAACCGATTAATAACCGTTACTGTATAAGTACTGGTTTCGGTTTAATGAAGTTTTATATTGAATATTGAAGTTTTAATAATCGTATTTCAAATTGAATTTGATTTTGATTTTTGAATATTGATGTCATTTAACAGATCTGCTTTTTTTAAAATCACAGAATTTTTGTTTAAAATATATTTTTAACATTTTCTTCTCGACTTTTTCTTAAACCAAATTTAATGTCTTATGAAATGTTTTTTTTTGTATCTGTATTTAACTTATGTTTCATAGAGTAAATCTAACAGATACCGGACACTTTCTACATTTATTATTTATTTAAAATGATTGTATTACTAACAAATAGATTTATATTAATAGTATTTGAGCTTTTATAGCGTGTTTTCGATTTCGACCAATATTCTTAAAGCGCAATGTTTATTTATAAATTATAATATCGAAGCTTAGAATTAATCCTAAGAAATCAAATGCATACAAAATTTCTAGAAATTGTCCCACATTTTGTAGAATGTAGGAGGGGGCATCTACAACTTCCACCCCCGCCTAGACCCGGCTATGACCTTGCTTTTTACTGTTGTCTTTCTAAGGTATTTGTGGCGAATTTCTAGATAAGTCTATCAGGGAATTAAAACAAATCAGTCTTATCAGCTAAGCACATACAGTTTGACAAGCACTTGAAAATGTTGCATTCACAGCAACTGTCTTAATCGTAAGTTTGTTGCATAACGCAGCTTCTGGCCACTTACATAACAACAGTGGGAGCAACAAAAACAAGGTCAAAGGTTCAAGGACTTTTTCTTCTATAGAGAAAAGCTCGAATTTCTTTCTCTGCGTCTGCGCACAACAAAGCGGAAGTATTTATTTCTCTCTCTCTCTCTCTCTGTGTGTGAGTGTGTGTGTGTGTGTGTGTGTGTGTGTGTGTGTGTGGTTGCGTCTTTTGTTGATGTTTTGATTACGTAACAGCTGCTGCTGCTGCTGGCGCCCTCAAGTATGCAATAAATAATAAATAAAGTATATAAATTGAAATGTCTGTCTCGATGCCTTGAGGCATCGTAATCATTTAATATCCGTGTCCCATCATAACTCTATCGAACACCCCTCTTTCTCACTTTCTCTATTTATTCAGATTATCTATCCACTTTTGTTTTACTTATTTATTTATTTAATTTCTTTAACGTCAACTTAAAGTAGTCAAGTAAAATATAAAATAGTTTGATTTTTAAATTTAAAATTTAAAAGTTTTAATTCTGAATTTTATGATTAATGAGAACCTTGAACTGCCATAACTTTGTCAAAACTTAATAAATTTTCACCCGCCATGTAAATTTGCGCATAAATTTATCTCTAAATTCGTTCTGCATTTAAATTTTGTTCAGTTTCAAAATTCGAAAATTTTCGAAAAAATCAAAAAAGATAAAGGGGTAAGTATGTAAATTTTCGAAAAAAATTCGAATTTTCAAAAACTTTCAAAATGAACAAAATTTAAATGCAGAACGTATTTAGAGGTAAAATTATGACCAAATTCCATTTGTGCATGAAAATTCATCCAGTTTTGACAAAGTTATGGCAGTTCAAAGTTATTAAAAATCAGTAAAAATTAAAATAATCAATATATTCCAACCAAATGAACCAAATTTATATGAGGTCAAATTATATTAAAATCGACATTACGCTGGACCTTTCCAGTAACCAGATTAAATTATTTTTCAGGCTAATAAGAGCATTGTGTAAAACAATGAATAACGCTTCTTATTTCGGTCAACCGAAAACCTTAATTCAAACATAACCGAAACCGTAACTGAAACCGATATTCGTTTCGGTTTTAATCCCTTTTTTAAATTAACAAAGTCTACAAATCAATAAAAAAGTAATATAATATTTTGTTTCTGAATATTTCTATTTGTTAACTTAATAGTTAATTATTAAGAAATTCAGAGATTTTTCTTTTGCAAACTGTAGTTTCATTCTTTTAATCGACTTTAATAAGTGCATGAAATAAATATATATATATATTATTTTATTTTTACCACTGTTTAATTACTTTCGATACTATAAATTGGAATTAAATCTCCAGCAATGCAAATGATTTAAAGATAAGTTAAATAGGGCATTTTAAAATATATAATATTTCGATGTTGGGTCTATTGCGATAATATTATACGTATATTATACAAAAGTAAATTAATCAGACTGTTTTATATTTTTTTTATTGTCTATCAGTTAAAACTTAATTTTTTCCAGAGATAAATTAGGTAATCAATGTGCATTGCTTTTGTTATAAAATATTAAAATTCGGAAAGTAGATAGAATATATAATATATATAAGTACTTCAATTAATCAGATCAAATAATGAAATCAATGAGAAATTCTCTATAAAAATGGGAAACCATTGATAGGAACAATCATTAAGTAAAGTAAATTCTTACTGTCAAGCAATATGAAAGTTATAACGCTTTTTATTTTGGTGCTCGTTTCGGCCATCTGTGTGCTTAGTGCAAATGTAAGTTAAGAGCTTGATCCTGTTGACTTTATTGGTAAAAAGAACGTCTCGTTTTACAGGCCAATGCGATAAGGTCTAAGGATGTGGATGTGGAATTGAATCTGCAGGACACCGAGCTGAATGATGATAATATGGAGATCGAGGAGTATTTGAATCGGTTCATTTTAGGAGGTGTGAGAGATTTGGCATGTGCCGCTTTTGATCTCTTTTGTAGGACAAAGCCAACCGTCGCCCCTTACTAATAATCATCCTGAAACAGGCTGTTAAATTGGCAAAAGGATAGTTATAAATAATTTCATGTTCAACATTAACAATTGCTTTAACCAAATGTTACGATTCTAAAGAACCTTTACTAAACATCACAAAAAATTGGCAATAGACTATGACTTTCAATTATTTAGATTCCAACTATGAGAATATATACAGCTTTCCTATAGTAATCTTAAGTATCTGTATATCTCGAAACTGGCAAACCCTTTAATATATCTAAACTCCACAACGCGTATAATAAAACTATAACAAGATTTTTTTATTAAGTTTGAAACGTGTTTATTGATTTTTATTAGCTTTAATTTAATACATTTCAATTGCTACTTTCAAATTCATTTTAATTTTTTCAATTAATTTTTTCAGTTAATTTTTTATTTATACATCCGATATATAATATATTTTGCTTCTGATTTTCAGTTTCACGTAACTTGCTTAAACTTATGATATTGCATATGCCACAAAATTGCTGTTGGCTTTCTTTTTTCTTTTTTGTTGTTTCATAGAAGCTTTAAAATGTTGCACAACTTAAAAAGTTCGCAAATAAAATATTACATTTATTTAGTTTATATAAAATAATAACGTTTGCTTTTTATCTTCATTTAATGTGCAAAATTTCTCATAATTTGTTTTCAAGTTGTTGTTGCTTAAACACTTCACTTCATTTTGCTTGTGCATTTTTATTTAGTTTGTTTACATTTTTGTTGTCTTTCTAAGTTCTTCTGCTAAGCTAAATACTACATATAATCAATAGAATAATATTAGAACTTGTTTTTAGCCCTAGAATCAGCGTCTAACGTTAATTTTTTTGATGATTCTGCTTTCTATTCGTTCTTAAACGTTTTCCTCTAATTTCTTTTTTCAAAAGTTGTTGTTAACCTTTGGTTGGTCGCATATGTTTCGCATTGGCTTTTTCATTATCTTCTACTCCTCTTTCTCTCTCTCTTTCTTTCTTTGTGTGTTGTTTTTCTGTTTTTTGCCTTTTTTGTTGTTGTTTTTATCACAGCTTTTTCTTTCATAGACTTTTTGCTCTTATGATTTTAAGCATAACTTGCATATATTTAATAATTCTTGTTGTTGTTGTTGTTGTTGTTAATGCACGTCTGTCTCTTTGTTTGTTGTTGTTTTTGTTGTTGTTGTTTATTAACTAACATGCCTTCGTTTCCTTCTTCTAATCTCTTTTGCTGTTTTAATTGTTGTTTTAATTGTTGTTGTTGTTTAATACATACGTTAGCATATTTTGCATATGTGTGGAATGATTTACAAAAGTTGTGTGTGTGTGTGTGTTGTGTTGTTCTCATTGAAATTTAAATACAATAAATGGCATATAAAATATATATTTATATATACATGTATATATATATATTTTTGTTGTTGTTGCTGTTGTTGTTGTATACAAAAAAGATCGTTACTCATACGCAGCGTTGGAAGTGTTTGCAGTTAACATTTGAATAAATTGTAATACTTTTAAATTGATTGTTAAACAATAATTGATTTCATTTAAGACATTTGCCAATTATCTGCTTGGAACAGTTGCGTGTTGTTCTTATCATGTGTGTTTCTATCTTTCATTTCATTTCATTTCGTTTCGTTTCGTATTGTTTTTAAGGGACTCTTTGGTGCTCTTCTCTTGTGTTTCTTGTTTTGTTCGTTGGAAGCAGCATGACACGTTTATCACATTTAGTTGTTGTTTGTTTGTTTGTTGTTGTTGTTGGTATGTACTAGGCTTAACTTAATTACATTTGTTGGTTGTTTCGTTTATATAAACTATGTACACACACATATATCTGTACATATATAGACACACATTAAGATTGCTTCTTATTACACATGATTTGCACTCTTTTTACTTCTTCTTTTCTTTACAAATTAATATTCGCTATTGAATTTTTATTAACAAAAATACATGCATTGTTTTTTTAGTTTTGGATAGTGTTTAAGAGTTGTCATTGAGATCGCTGCTGTTGTTGTTTGTTTGTTGTTGTTGTTGCTGTTCTATTTTGAATAGTTGCCTCGGCTCCAGCAATGAGCATTGCAACGCTTTTGTTGTCAGTCTTTCGTTTTTGTTTTTAAATAGATTTGTTTTGTTAGATAGCTTAATTTGAGCAATTTTTCTCATTTTGTTTTTTGTGAGTTTTTAGCTAAATGCTCAAAGTGATCTTCAGGTACCGTTTTTGTTGTTGTTGTTGTCGTTGTTGTTTTTCTCGTGCTCGAGGCAACTATCCTAACAACATTTGTCTGTTGTATTCTAACTGCGCTGCTTTTTAGTTGTTTGTCGTTTGGTTTTTTGTGCAAACATAATTAAAATATAGTAGATGTTTGTATAAATGAATGTCTGTTGCTACAAAATACTCAAATGGTTAATTAATTGATTGAATCGGTTTTACATTATCGAATTGGATTGTTTAGATTCTGGCTAACGCATGTCTCGTTTTTATTTTTATCAAGTTGACAACACACGTGAGTTAATTTTCTTATATATATATACACTCATTGATTATATGTATATATCGACGTGTGTTGTTTACAATATGCTGTTTGTTTGCTTTACATATAAGCTGCTAATATCACTTTGAAGACTACACAAATGATGGCGCGTTTTGCGTACGATTTAATTGCCAATTGCATTCATATTGGCTGACTGTACGTTTTGTCATGTTTTTCTTGTTGTTGTTACATTTGTTGTTGTTTTTTTTTATCACAATTTAGCGCCAACTTTACATTACATTTTTCTCATATTACAAAAGATAACAATTTGTTTGTTTCTGCCAATTGATTGAGCTAACAATTTGACATTGGTCATTTTATCGTTTTGTTTTTTGTTTTTGTTTACAAACATTTTCAACACATATATGTTTTTGTTTATATTATACTTAGCTAACTAGACAATTTGCTTAACAATTGTTTTTGCTGTTGTTCTTGTTGTGTTGTTGTTGTGTGTTGCTACTGATGCTGTAACTGGCTTTGCGTTTGCTTTGCTTGCATTTTGTTTAAATCACAGTTGTTGTTGCTTATAAAATGATGTTCATCTTTTTTATCTCTCCCGTCTCTCCCCTACCCTCTTTCCCTATATTCGCTAGTTGTTGTTGTTTTTCTACAGATCGTTTTTTTTGTTTGTTTGTTTGTTTGTTTACAATTCGCATTATCGCTTGCTTTTGCATTTTGAAGTGTTCAAGTCTTTCTTTTACCTTTACGCTTACATTCCTTCAATCTTTGCTGTGTGGCCGAACAAAAGTTAAAGTTCTAGTTTACATAGTTAAACATAGTCAAGAATAATATTGTTAAGTTGTATAAAGGCTCGCCAATTATAAGTTCTTTGAATGTTGCTTATCAAAATTTGTTTTATAACTTAACCGAAAAGTCTACTGATCGCTTTTCCTCTTCTTTCTTATTTTTTTTTTTTTTTTTTGTTATTTTGTTTAACTTTTTAACTAGTCTACTAAACGCTACAAATTTCTATGCGCTCGATTTGATCACGTGTCATGTTGTTTTGCTGAAATTGTTGTTGATGTTGCTTGTCGCATGACGTTGCTTAATTCGATTTTTGGTTTTTTTGTGTTGTTTTAGTTATTTTTTTTTTGTGCTTTAAAGAGTCAGATCCCGACGCAACAAATCGTAGACAAACTCATCGCGCTCTTCACAATACACAGGTCCATCACCAAGAGCAGCCGGCAGCTGATCGTATTTAAGAAGAGTCCATCGTTGTCCCAACAGCTTGTACATTTCCTGCAAGCAAAGAACATTTCGATTAATCTGAATCTCTGGTAAATATCTGACATACTCACATCATTGAAGGCGTACTGTGGTTCACCATTTGGCCAATTGATTTGGGATACTTCCACTCGTCGCAATTGACGACTTCGCAACCGTGCAATGCCTAGAAGATTATGCGGATCCATTGGATGGCCGTGAACAACAATTTCCTCAAGCTGCTTGCATCGCCAGGCCAACATGACAAAGGCATCCTGTCCACGGATGTTACTTAAGTAATTACTATGGCCGCGATTGTTTCCCGAGTCAATGTAATAGATGCTCCGCAGTGTCCCGCTATTGGCAATGGACATACCGTCGACAGCTTCGTGGCTCATGAACTCACAGAATAGAATACGTATGTGCGTGACAGGCATATGATCGCCAACGATGCGACTAACCAACAGTTCAACGGCCTCATAGGCATAGACAAGTGTCAGCACCAGTTCGATATTCGTGAAATGCATTGAAAAATTGGCCCAGGCAGCATCCGAAACTCCCGCATGCTCATCACGATCCAAGCCATGGACAACAATGAGCAGCTTACGCAGTGGCAGCACCTGTATGGTATGGAGCAGCTCATCACTGAGCGTGTCATAGTCCAGGGAGAGCACCTGTAGAGAGGCACATTTCTGCAGCAGCGTTGTGTCCAGCTCGAGTATGGGATAATGATTAGGATCGTATTTAATGCTGGCCAACGTTAACTGCAGCAGCTCCTGTGGCTTGACCATGGCCTTGAGAAAGTCATGGCCATAATATGTTAACGCTTCAATGGCACCCAAATCCAATGTCTGACATGGCTGATTCTTGCGACTTAGAAACATCTTTAGCGGCTCCACAAAGCACCTAGTAAAAGTGAAAGTATGTTAAATGAAAGTTATCTTAATTGAATCTAGATATCTTACTGTTCTATGGCCACCAGTCGCTCGCTGTGTGTATTCCCAGGAGCCACAAGACCCACATTGTTGGTTTGGAAACGCAAGGCTCGAATATTATCACAGCGTGCCGCTCTATTGATAAAGATAATACAAATTATAATTATTATTATATGAAATTAATGAAGAATTAAGCACAATAGTATATACAATTAGTTATGTAATTGTTTTGACATGAGAAAAAATGTACTTGTTTATTTATCTCATCTTTTTTTTTTAAATAATTAAAATAAAAAAATATATGTAAATTTTTAATGTTGTCAAAACAATTATTTGACTAGCTGTATATGCATCAACTTACTTGTAGAGCAGCCCACGAATCTTTTGAATGTGAAAAGCATTGTGAAAATCAAAGACTATGACCAGCTCCTTGGCCAGATTGGACATGCTGTGATGGAAGAACGACAGTTGCTCATCCTGTGCCACGTCAATGTGAAAGCGAAAGTTCCTAAAGTAGCTGTTGTGTCGTGGCGAAAGTCAAACAAATGCCATTAACAAAAAAATACTCTCATTCAACGTTGTACGTGACGTACAGTGAGCAAGAAAAGTTGTCAAGCGCTTTTATTTTAACACTAACAAATTCGATTTGTGGCATAGCATTGGTAATCCCTACATATTTACCAAAACAATATATTTTATTTTGTTTTAGCTTGCACGACAACTTTTGCTACCCACTGTATATCAGCTGTGTGTACAAGTGTTTATGTGTTTGTATGTGTGTGTGTAGCAACATTTTCATTGTGCAGCTGTGTGAGTGACCGCGCTTTGATTATTATTTACACGTATTAATAAATGCTTTGTTGTCTTTCAAGGCTTGCCAAAAAAAAACAGAAAAGGGGAAAAAAAGAAAACAAATGTCACCCCCGCTCGTTCCGCTGAGCAGCTAAAAGTGAACAGCTGTGCGTCATTTTGTTTGTTTGAGACGCAAAAAGCGAATATCGCCACACAAACAAAAAAATGTATTTATGTTTTTATACACACGGGCATACTTTTGTTTTCATATATACATACGTAAGTTAAGTTTCGTTTATTTACTTATTATTTATTGTGGGCTTACCGTCTTTGAAAAAAATGTTGTCGCCATGCCCAACAACAATTGGCCGCAGCTCTGCGGTCGCGCGAGTCGAGAAAGTCGAAGATTTGCTCTAATACCAGCGTTGGTATTGTATGCCACTGGGGTATATTCATAACTATAACTATTGAATCCCGAAAATATCCGTTTATTTTACTGCAAACTTGTTAATTTTACTGTTTTGTGCGGCCGAACAATACGACGCAACATCGACCAATTAGATACAGCCAGTGTTGCCAATTCAGCTTTTTTCCCGTCGGTTCTGGCGTTTTTCGAATAGCAAATGCAGAAAAAATTGTGATCTAGCGGGTGACGGTAACTCTAGCTTTATGAAAGTTGCAAAAGCTTTTTTTTGGCTATTACAAATTTTCTGGCAGCAGTTGTAATGCATGACACCAAAACAACAAGTTACATTGGGGCACAATGTGGCATCATATTATGTGGCAGTTTTTGTCAGCCTGGGATACCATTCAAAGAGTTCACATTGCCGTCATATAAATTATGCTTCTTCAGTGTGAACACTAATATTCTGGCAACACTGCCATTACTTATGAACTAAATGAACCACGATACGTTCGTTTAATGGAATGAGTCGTTCGATCGCACATCAACTGGTCACACTGTAAATAATGTGGTAATAAACAGCTGTTTTAAATAATGTTGCAACTAATTGCAACTTGCAGGCGACCACAGTTAGTTGCAGTCTGTAAATATGGCTATTTACGGGCGAGTACAACAAGTGTCAACTGGCAGGAACGCCGCCAGGCCTCAACAGAAGTCGCAGCAGCAGCAGCAGCAACAACACAACTGGCCAATGCCGGTGGCTTTGTAGGTTTCTGGCAAACACTTTCGGGCAGCACACCTGTGGCGTACATGCAGGATGCACTGACTCAGATACATGACTACAGCGGATTGCCCTGGTGTGCATCCATAGTGCTGTCAACGTTTCTGTTTCGCAGCGTTGTTACGCTGCCATTGACCATTTACCAGCACAAGATAACGGCCCGCCTTGAGATGATAGCGCTCGAAATGCCGGCAATAGTGGAGGAGCTGAAACGTGAGGCGGCAATGGCCAAGCAAAAGTTCAAATGGAGTGACAAACAAACGACTATCGTCTACAGGCGCTCGGTTTGTTTTGATCTAATCAATTGTAGAGTTTTATAATTAATGCTTATTTCATTTGCAGATCAAGAAACAGTGGCAAAATCTCATAGTGCGGGACAATTGTCATCCCATGAAAACGATTATAGTGCTGTGGGGTCAGATACCGTTGTGGATATTCCAGTCGGTTGCCTTGCGCAATTTGGTTTACTTGCTGCCGGATCCTACAGCGCTGAAAGCACAAATCATTGCTACCGAAATGACAATTGGCGGCTTTGGCTGGATACCAAATCTCACAGTTGTGGACAGTTCCTATATTCTACCTGTGACATTGGGCCTCATCAATCTGGCCATCATTGAGGTGCAGTCCATGACGCGCACACGTCCTCCTACGCGTATACAGAAGATTGCCAACAATGTGTTTCGTGGCCTGAGTGTTGTGATGGTGCCTGTGGCATGTACAGTGCCCTCCGCATTGTGCGTCTATTGGGTGGCCTCCAGTTGTTTTGGTCTGGCACAGAATCTATTGCTGCTCTCACCGGAAGTACGACGTGCGGTGGGCATACCTAAAACTGCAACGGAGCTGGAACAGCCCTACGATCAGCTCTGGTTAAAGATACAAAAGCGCGCGAGACTTTTGGATGAGACGCCGGCTGATAAGACAGCTACCAAATGAGATGTGTTTAAAAGCTATTCTAGTCCAAGTATGAAGAGAGAGTCTACTGACTGCCCCATTGTAAATTAATGTCAAGTCGACTCATCGTTCTAAGTAATAAATTTGTGAGAAAACCCCCACAATGCACAAACACACACTCAGAGCATAATTGTGTAAACAAATGGAATCAAAACAAAAACGATAAGCGTTGGAAAAGGTCTAGAGATTGTTATGACCGATAAGGCGTCATTCAATTGCAGCATCCATCAGCGAAGACGACTCTGTTGGTCGACTATCAGTCCAATTGAGATTGAGACTCGACTCGCGACTCGGGACTCGGGACTTGAGTATTCAATGGGATGTTGAATCAGTCGAGGTTTGAACCTCAGCGGTAAAACAACACAAATTGAAATTCGCGCGCTTAATCTGTTTTTTTATTATTACTTTCGGACAGTCGTTATCAGTTTAAGTGAAAATATATATAATATAAGAATTATATATACTATAGCAAATGATTGAACGATTTAAGTGCCTGGGATTGGCGCTTCTTCTGGTGCTGATCGTAAGTATTGCGTTTCATGCTTAATTGATTTCAATTGCTGGTTCAATTCCTGGAAAACAGGAAACTTCTTGATAATTCCAATTTAAAAAATATATTTTGTAATTTTTTTAATTTGTACATGTGGGACAATTAAATTTCTTAAATATATACGAGTACTTCTATTGATTACCTATACGAATTTCGACTAGTAATACTAAGAATACCAAAATTTGGAAATGTAAATAAGGAATATGACCTGGGATGCATATAATAATATATATAAAGTTTTCAGAAAATTTTAATTAGAATAAAAAAAATTACGTATATTTTAATAAAATTTTCGTGATTTCGACTTTAGAAATATTTTTGGATAAGTTTCAGAAATAAAAACCAGCACAAAAATAACTGGTACCCTTTATTTATAAATATTTATATCCAAAAAGTGTCTAATGATATTAAAGCATTTATAATATTAATGAAATAGAATTTTCTCAATTTTTCTGAATGCTTTTCATATTTCAATATGCAAATTTAAATATTTTTTTCTAAATTAAATTCCTAATTTATGATTCCTTTTTTCAATGCTTTTTTCGGCTTTTTAAAATTTGATTCCTAACTATTTTTTGTATCTGTAATTCATATAAAACTATTCGGAATTTGTATGAGCTATCGATCTATAGCTTATATATATGAGAATTAATTTTGTACTATGAAAGTTATTTACAAATTTTTGTATTTCAAATCTGTGACTTTGATAGCTAAATGAAACGAGCGCTTATCAACCTGGAGGCTACTATGACAGCGGGTTATCAGCAGCTCAGCAGTCGCCATATGGCAGCAATTCGAGAGTCCAAGAGCAACAATCGCCCATCTACGAGCGGGATTCGGTCTGTCCTGGCCAGTTTAGTGGACTCAAACCGTATCCTCATGATTGTCATCGCTATATCACTTGTGACCAGGGACGTGCTGTTATACAGAGTTGTGGACCCGGAACAGCTTTTCATCCCTTAACCCTTGTGTGCGACCATGAGCACAAAGTACCCTGTGGAGGTCCTGCTCAACCCGCTCAACCCGCTCGCTCGGCACGTTTGCAGCAGTCGAATGGGGAGCCAAAATGTGATCCAGGTGTGACAGGATTACAACCACATCCCTATGAATGCACCAAGTTCCTCAACTGCGCCAATGGACAGACTTTTATACAAGACTGTGGTCCTGGCACCGCTTTCAGTCCTTCCAAAAGGATCTGTGATTATAAGCATAAAGTGAATTGCGGTGATAATCATTTTAATGGAGCTGAAACAGCCAACGGTGCGTATGATTGATTTAATTACTTGGATCTTTAACTAACATAATCTCAGGCTTGAGTTGCCCGCCAGGAACTCGAGGTCTTCAGCCGCATCCCAATGATCCACATGCGTATTTAAGATGTGGAATTGGGGTGCAATCCATTGTGGAGCATTGCCAGTTGGGTGAGGTATTCGATAGCAACAGTTTGACTTGTGTTCCTAGCGGAAACCAAGCACATTTCTCCTGTAAGTTGAGTTTTCTTTTCTTATCTTTGCTTTGCTTGGTTCATCTGCTTTTCATTTGGGATTTCTCCTCTCATCTTTTGCTTCTCATTCGCTTTCAGTTGCCTTTCTGCTTGTTTCGTTTGTAATCCTAATGCTTCCTCTTAGCTGTAAGATCGAGCGATCTTCTCTGTCCCGATGGTGTCGAGGGTCTCTTTGTGCATCCCTTCGATCAGACCAAGTATCTCAATTGTAAGGCCGGCAAGGTGGCCGTACAGAGCTGTGGACCTGCCCAGGTCTTCAGCATATCGAATAGTTACTGTCAACTCAAGACACAATTGATCTACAGCGATTATGTGGCTTATATTGTCTCAGAGATCAGCTACGAGTTCTGTAAGTGACTTTCTTGATCTCCCCCTGTTCCCAGTGTTGACCTGATCCTCTCACAGCTTTGATACTCACCCGCTGTCCGGCGGGCACCGATGGCCTTCATCTTTATCCCTATGATGGGAGAAAGTATATTCGCTGTGCTGCCGGAGGATCGTTGTCTATTCTCAGCTGTGATCAGGACATGGCATACAGCTTCACTCAACGCGCTTGTCGTCCTCTTGGGCAGCTCAATAGACACGATCGTGTCAGGTTCTTATCGGAACTGGTTATAACTGGCACTTACAGCTATACGGATAGTCAGTCCTTCCAATCCTCACTCACAGCCTGTCCACGGAGTCTGCAGGGAAAGTACGCCTATCCTTTCAATGCGGGCTACTTTGTGCTCTGCCAGAATGGACTGCTGCAGGTGGAATCCTGTCCACGAGGCACCTTTTACAGTCTCTCCAAGCGCAGTTGTTCATCAGGACAACAACTTGAGTTACACGAATTCCTGGATTATTCCTACACAAGTGTTCAATTGTCCAGTAAGCTGATCGTCAATTCACTCTCTTCATTGATCCTTATTGATCCTCGTTCCTTTAGACAACTTTATGCAGGATCTGACCACGATTACTTGCCCTGGAAATGCTCAGGGCTACTTTCTGCATCCCTTCGACTGTACCAAGTATTTGATATGTCGCGATCAACAGACCTCGATCGACAGTTGTGAAAATGGAAAGATCTTCAGCATCTCCCAAAGACACTGTGTGGCCAGAGATCAGTTGGAGAACGCCTATGATCGTGTGGAGTATCTGACGGAGACGCAACACGAGTTTTACCAGGAGAATCTGCTGACAGAGGGTCATCAGTCACGAAGCAATGAAGGGACTTTAAATGGAGCGATATCTTGTCCACCCAACGCGAGGGGACTTTATCCCCATCCTTATGATTGCACCAAATTCCTTAACTGCCCTCTCGGATCGAATTCTGTGCAGGATTGCGCACCTGGCACCGCATTCAGTGCAACAGATTTGGTTTGTGACTTTATAAACCGTGTGGATTGCGGAGAGAGAAGCTTAAGAAACAATGTGACATCAGCTCATGGAGGTTCTGAATCACATTCTCCTGGTTCCCATTGTCCAGAAGGATTCCGCGGTCTACGTCCACATCCTAGTAATGATCGTAAGTATCTGAGATGTGGAATTGGAGTGCAACCCATTGTGGAGAATTGTCAGTTGGGTGAAGTATTTAATACCCAATCACTTAACTGTTTCTACGTTGGAGTCTCCTCCAATCAGGATCACATTTCCTGTAAGTTGCCTTTCCATTTCTTATCTTTGCTTTGCTTGGTTCATCTGCTTCTCATCTGGGATTTCTTCTCTCATCTTTTGCTTCTCATTCGCTTTCAGTTGCCTTTTCTGCTTGTTTCGTTTGTAATCCTAATGCTTCCTCTTAGCGGTTCCGAGAAGCGATCTCCTTTGTCCTGACGGTTTCGAGGGTCTCTTTGTGCATCCCTTCGATCAGACCAAGTTTCTCAACTGTAGGAGCAATAAAGTGGCCATCCAGAACTGTATTCGAAACTACGTCTTTAGCATATCGAAGGGTTCTTGTCAACCCAAAGCGGAGTTAGCTTTTGGTGACTATGTCAGTTATACTGTATCGGAGATTAGCCACGACGATTGTAAGTGATCTATTTTCGGATTCAAACTCTCAGTGATAATGTGATCCTCTCACAGCCTTGGTACTCACCCACTGTCCGGCTGGCATCCAAGGGTTACATCTTTATCCCTATGATGGCAGAAATTATATTCGCTGTGCTCCTGGAGGAGCCTTGTCTATTATCAGTTGTGCTAAGGACATGGCATACAGCTTCAAGGAATATGCTTGTCGTCCTGTTGGGCTATTGACTGCAAGTGATCATGTCAAGTTCTTCTCAGAGCTGTTTATAACTGGCACTTACAGCTATACGGATAGCCAGTCCATCCAATCTTCACTCACAGCCTGTCCACACAGTCTACGGGGCCATTTTCCTTATCCATTCCATGCTGGTTACTTTGTTTCCTGCGAGAATGGAAGAATACAACTGGAGTCCTGTCCACGAGGCACCTTTTACAGTCTCTCCAAGCGCAGTTGTTCATCAGGACAACAACTTGAGTTACACGAATTCCTGGATTATTCCTACACAAAAGTTCAATTGTCCAGTAAGCTGATCGTCAATTCACTCTCTTCATTGATCCTTATTGATCCTCGTTCCTTTAGACAACTTTATGCAGGATCTTATGACTGTAACCTGCCCTCCAAATGTTCAGGGCTACTTTCTGCATCCCTTTGACTGTACCAAGTATTTGAACTGTCGCGATCAACGGACCTCGATCGAGAGTTGTGAACGGGGCAAGGTCTTCAGCATCTCCCAAAGACACTGTGTGGCCAAGGATCAGTTGGAGAATGAATATGATCGTGTGGAGTACCTTACTGATGGATCTGACTTGGGCGTGATTTGTCCCGCCAATGTTTATGGTCTTTATGCCCATCCCTTTGATGCCAGCAGCTATTTCTATTGCGTTCCGGGGAAATCGGACATTAAGAAGTGTCCTTCAAGCGATCTGTTTAGTATTTCCCGGGGCTACTGCATGTTAGCAGAGCTAGTACCGGTTACTGATCGCGTGTCCATGTTTTCTAACTTGTCATGTGAGTTAGCTGAGAGAGCATAAGGATGCCAAAGGCTTCAATACCTCCGATCTATTTGTATTACAGTCGCAACATGCCCGTTGGATGCTGTGGGAAATTACGTCTATCCCTTCGATTGTACAAAGTATTTGAGCTGCCGGGCGGGTGAAAGACGCCTTCAAAGCTGTCCCCAAGGACACCACTTCAGTCTATCCCAACGTAGCTGCCAACCGGAGGAGCAAGTTCAACGTTCCAATCGCGTTTATCTAAGCAGCGAGCTGAAGATCTTTTATGACTGGTGGAAACAGATCGATGGAGGAGGATCACACAATATTGTCTGTCCCGTTGGCTTCTCGGGCATTTATCAGCATCCAACCTTGTCCCATAAGTTCATCAGCTGTTCCCCCGAGAAGTCACAAGCCGAGATTATTGAGTGTGCCTACGATATGGTTTTTAGCATCTCTCAACGTATCTGTGTGCCTCAAATGGGGTTGATCGATCCGATTGTAGGGGAAACTTCGGGTTCCTATGCCTGGATAGATCTGCGTAACGGTTACTAACATTCCAGCTTTCGAAATTATACCTACCTCATGATCAATAATCCTAATCTCTTTCAGATCATCGCGAGCCGAAGTCTTACGATCAATATGGCAGCGGATCGGGCATTAAAACGACAACCATCAACGCTGGTGATCGCTGGAGTAACATGAGCATGCAACGACCCGCCGGGATTGGGTTTGACCATCCGGTTAACCCCCAACCAATTGGTTGGTCCGGCGAGGGCAGCTCCTACAACCATCAGGCGCCCACACAGAGCGTGCTCTATGTGGAGGGATCTCTGCAGCCGAAGCGTAATTATCCGCAGTCTCCTGCCACAAACACAATCTATAAAGCACCTCTCGCTCCAATGGCATCGACAACGGGCAATGGCAATGTCTACTATGCCCAGCCCGTGGATGAGCCTCAGACTTGGTCACGTCAGAACTTTAGTCGCCGTATCGATCAGAATTCCCCGTCAAATGATTGGCGTCCATTGCCTTCCACACATTACCCCTCTTCCCTACCCGGACAGCGACCTTTGGATCTTGACTATGAACCCTCTTTGCCGACTAATCATAGGCCTACTTACGGGGAGGAATATCCGCCGCCTACTCCTTCAACCCCTGCTTCCTCCTGGCCAGGACAGCGACCTTTGGATCTTGACTATGAACCCTCCTTGCCGGCTAATCATAGACCGTCATACGATCAAGAGAATTCCCCGACAACCCCTACTTCCTCCTTGCCAGGCCTTGATTATGAACCCTCCGTCCCGGCTAATCATAGACCTACTTACGGTGAGCAATATCCTACGCCTACACCTCCAACTCCTGCTTCCTCCTTACCTAATCCTAGACCCACCTACCGAGATCAGCTTCGACCTCAGCCGCGAGCGGATGAACCGCATCCAATTGGTGGCTTACCCCCTTATCTGCCAGGACAGCGTCCTATAGACCTAGACTACAATCCCTACCCCACAAATGTTGATCGTCAGGATCAGCTGCCCAGTGAAACAGAGCAGCATCCCAATTTTAGACCTTCCCAACCCCTGGATGAATCCAATCTATATGGCGGCCTACAACCGCCCACACCTCCGCCTGCCTATCAGACAACGACAAACCCTACGACAACTTCAACCCAATCTAATTTGCGCACTTTTCCCATATACCCAGCCTTGAGTAATTCCCCCTCTGGCCAAGAGCCGAGGAATCCCCATTATAGTCCCCCCTATTCTGGGGTTGCACACTCACGTAATGCCTCCTGGCATAAGGTGCCAGCTCGTGCCCCCGATCCATTCAATGCCCAGGAAGAATACGATGAGCAAGAGTTCGATGATGTGGATTCGGAGCAATCTCTGAGCACAACCACTGAGAAAATTGGCCTAAGGCCACCGCCATTTAAGCATGAGTTTTACAATCCAACGCACAGTGTTAAACCCGATGAGGAACCCCATGAGGAAAGCCATGATGAACTCCCCTCGAAGGTAGCTCTCGGGGAGGCACTGCGTCTTATGCTGCGTCCCTATTTCAATCATAGCGGCAATGCGCCGGAAGATTTAACACAACGTGCTGAATCCGCAATTGCTTCGGTTATTAGTAAACCTCCCACTTCGACAACGACTTCGACAACGACTACACCACGTCCTACCCCTCGTCCAACTCCCCGAAATCGAAACGGACACTCTCTCCATTCGCCCGACGATGATGTTGAGCTGATTGTGGCGGGGGAACAGGCAAGCTTGGACGATACTGACGATGACTCTGTTGTTCCAGATGCGGTTGAAACGGCGCGAACTGAGCAGACACTAAATCCCACAACGTACGCTTCCGGCTACGACACGACTGACTTTCAGAGGGGCACCCGTAAAGTGGATGTCGAGACCAGCACCGATCTAAATTCAAACTCAAATCCGAATCCGAATTCGAATCCACACAATTGGCATACGCAGGGTCACAGTCGTGAGTTCCACCTGCGTCATCCAAATATGCCCGATCCGTTCGAAAGGCCGCAACATCACCACAATCCCCATCATCCTTACCACCAACACCACCACCATCATCACCATGAACACCAGCACAGTCCCCGCTTTCATAGCCTGCATCCCAATCTGCCCAATCCTTTCGAGGATCAACCCAAACAAGAGCCGGAGCAGACAGATGATGATGATGATTTCCAGCCCAATCCAAATGCAGAAGCAACCACACCACATGGACTCGAGATTAATTTACGCAATGGTTTCGATGAACCCTGTGAATTCAATTGTGGATCCGGAAAATGTGTGAAACAATCGGACATCTGCGATGGCGTCAACAACTGTGGCAATCGCAAGGATGAGCAGCAATGTGAACATTTGGGCTACGAGCTGCGGTTGACGGGCGGCGAGAGTCCACACATGGGTCGAGTTGAGGTCAAGGGTGAGTTGAAATTCTAAAACAGGCAAATCAAATAAGAATAACATTTTATGAAGCTAAAAAAAAGGATGAAAAAGGAACTAGGAAATTCAAATAAGAATAAGACTCAGAGTAAAAAAATGTGGAAAAACCCTACTTCATAATAAATAAAAGACTTGATTTTTAAAAATGAAAAAGTTATCTACGTCACGTCCAATATTTCATACCCTTGAAAAGTCCAGTCGATTTATATAGTTACTTATAAAGTCAAATTGAGTAACAATAACATGAAAATAAATAGTTTAATTTTTAAATTCAGTTAAACATCTTGAAAAATTAAAGTTATTAAGAGATTCTACACATGGGTCGAGTTGAGGTCAAGGGTGAGTTAAAATTCTGAAGCAGGCAAAAATGACATTAATAATATTTTATAAATTCAAAATTTTGGTAAAAAAATATAAAAAATTGTACTTCATTCTTCTATATAAGCAACTTTTTCTACATTAGAAACTTTTTCAATTACAATAGGTTTAGATTACTTGCTTGCATAGAATGTTAACTTAACTAAGATTAAATCTAATAGAGCAATCTTTATTTTTCCTATCTAGTCAATGGTCAATGGGGCTACGTATGCGATGACAACTTCGGACTGCGGGATGCGGATGTCGTGTGCCACGAGTTGGGCTTCAAGATGGGTGCAGGGGAGGTGCGTGGCAATTCCTACTATGAACCCACCGAGCGGAACTTTAACTATGCCATGGATGGGGTTAATTGTCTCGGGAATGAGACGCAATTGAAGGAGTGCGATTTCAAGGGTTGGGGTGTGCACAACTGTGGTGTCGATGAGGTTGTTGGTGTTGTCTGTAAGATTCCACTGATGAAGTGCCCCAACAACTTGTGGTTGTGCCACACCTCCAAGGAGTGCATTCCCCCCGCCTTTGTCTGCGACAATACCGCAGATTGTGGCGATAGATCGGATGAGAGCGATGCCGTTTGCAAGGTGAGTGAAGAAGTAAAGGGAAGCTGTGAGTTTAGAGAATTCTGTATAAGAATTCTGAAAAATATAATAAGACTATCAAAATTGCATAGAACAAAATATTAAGAAACTTATTATATGGCAAACAAAATTTAAAAAAATTTTATTCGTGACAGGGGAGGGTAAAAATTTCACAAAATCCAATTCCTAGTACTGTTTATTATTTTTGCTGCGTTGAATACTTTACTATAAGAAAGAAACCTTTTTGATAGCAACGCTCATAATTTATGTTTTCCACAAAAGAGAACTATACATATATGTAAGTAATAAAGGTAATATTTTTGATACACAGCGAAGTTTACGACAAAATTATAGATTTTGTGTCTAGGTTATATACCTATTATTACTTATATAATTTCTTCGATTGTAAAAAAATATGGCCGTTGCTATCAAAAAGAAATTGCTCATTAAATCAAGAATATATGTGATTATTTGAAACGAAAATTCCATTGAAGTCTGAAAAATAAAAGCTAATAATTTCTGACATTGAACTAGATTATTAAAAATTTTTTTCATACTCTGAATTTTTATTTGAAATTTAAGTTTTAAATTTTTGTCCCAAATATTTTTCAACCATATTTTCTTTTCATTATATTTTAATTTTAGCTTATTTCTGTTTAAAAATACCGGTATGGTTTCAGTTCACAAAAAACAATTAAGGTTTTCGGTTGACTAAAATAAGAAGCGTTATTCATTGTTTTACAAAAAGAGGACTCAATGATCTTGTTAGCCTTAAAAAAAAATGTTATCTGGTTACTGGCTTGGTTCAGCGTAGTGTCCATTTTATTATAATTTAATCTCATATAGATTTGATTCATTTGGTTTGAAAATTTCGATTATTTTGATTTTACTGATTTTTAATAACTTCGAACTGCCCTAACTTTGTCAAAAGTCAATAAATTTCCATGCGCAATGTAAATTTTATCATGATTTTACTTCTTAATTCGATCTGCATTTAAATTTTGTTCATTTTCAAAAATTCAAAAATTTCGAAATTTTTAGAAAATTTACAGTGTTACCCCTTATTATTTTTCGAAAAATTTCGAAATATTTTAATTTTTGAAATCGAACAAGATTTAAATGCAGAACGAATTTAAAGGAAAAATCATTATAAAATTTAGATTGCGTATGGAAATTGATTAAGTTTTGACAAAGTTATGGCATTTCAAAGTTATCATTAGAATTAATTATAAAGCTCAGAATTAAAACTTTTAACTCAAAAGTGTTTTAAAATTGGAATTTCAGGCACCCGTTGAGTATCGTTTGGAGGAGGACGCAGCCCGAATGAGGGACGACTGGAGGTGAAGTATCATGGTGTCTGGGGCAGCGTTTGTGATGATGACTTTAGTCTTAAGACTGCACAGGTTGCCTGCAATTCCTTGGGCTACTATGGAACGCCGGTAAGTGGAAGTTTTTAATTGAGATGAGTTCAGTATTGATCCATAACTTTACAGAAAATAGAGGCGAATATCTTTGGACCCAGTAAGGGACCCATTTGGCTGGATCAAGTGATGTGTGTGGGAAACGAGACGAGCATTGACAAGTGCAGTCACTGGAATTGGGGTGAGCACAACTGCAACCACACCGAGGATGTGAGTTTGCACTGCACCGTTGGACCACGTCCGAGACAGCAGAGATTGCGCACCAGGTTGCAACCCACGAGCACAGATCCATCTGGAACCGGAAATGGCGTAAGTCTCTCCGATATTGGACTGTGGGAGAGATCGAGTAAAGCTCTGCGCACTCCCAGACGTTGTGGCATCTTCAAGGATGACTTGACCGATGAGTTTGCCCATCCCGAGCAGCGTGTGGTCAAAGGCAGCGTGGCACGACGTGGTCGCCATCCCTGGCAGGCAACCATACGCACACGTGGCCGTGGAGGAATCTCCAGTCATTGGTGTGGAGCTGTCGTCATCTCCAAGCGGCATCTATTAACCGCCGCCCATTGTCTCTACGGTCATCCCAAGGGCGCTTACTTTGTGAGAGTAGGAGATCATTATGCCAACATTGCTGAGAACTCCGAGGTGGATTCATTCATTGATACCTGGTACACGCACGAGAAGTTCCGTCAACCCACTCACATGAACAATGACATTGCCGTTGTGGTGCTAAAGACACCACTTAAGTTCAGTGATTATGTGCAACCGATTTGCCTGCCGGAACGTGGTGCACCTCTGCTGGAGAATCGCACCTGCACCATCTCCGGCTGGGGATCCATCAAATCTGGAGTTTCCAGTGAGTAAACCACATTTTTCTACATCTCTTTTCTTTGTTAGTTAAAGGAGTAAAATAAATTAGTGGGAATGCATGTAACAGTTAGAGAGGGGCATCTATGATCTTATAAATAATATGTTTTAAAATTGAGTCTATAGAGTCTGCCCATAAAAATACGTAGATCTCTGGGATTATAAGAGCTAGAGTCAGCAAATTTGGTGTATAATTTTTATATATGTATTTATTTATTTACTACTGAAAACAGTCGGGAAACAAAAACCAAATATAAAAAAATTTAAAAAAAAAGAAAATTTAAAAATTAAATAAAAATCAAACTAAAAATTATAAATCTCTGGGATTATGAGAGCTAGAGTCACCAAATTTGTTGTATATTATTTATTTATTTATTTACAACTAAAAAAAAGTTTAAAAGTTAAAATAAAAAATTATAGTAAAAATCAGGGTTTAAAACCGAAACGAATATCGGTTTCAGTTACGGTTTCGGTTATGATCGAATTGAGGTTTTCGGTTATCGGTTATGCAAAATCTTGGAGTATCGGTTTCGTAACGGTTATCGGTCTTTTGTAAGTTTCGGTTTAAAAATAACGGTATGGTTTCGGTTCACAAAAAAAAAAGGAATTAAGGTTTTCAGTTGACCAAAATAAGACGCTTTATTCATTGCTTTACATGAAAAAAGAATTAATGCTCTTTTTAGCCTGGAAAATAATGTGACTGGAATGATATAGTGTAATGTCAATTTTATTATAATTTGATCTCAAATAAATTTGGTTCATTTGGTTTGAAAATTTCGATTTTTTTGATTTTACTGAATTTTAATATCTTTGAACTGCCATAACTTTGTCAAAACTCATTAAATTTCTATGTGCAATGTAATTTTGGGCGTGATTTTACCTCTAAATTCGTTCTGCATTTAAATTTAGTTCATTTTAGAAATTTTTTTGAAAATCGAATTTTTTCGAAATTTTACAGTGTTACCCCTTTATCTTTTTTCATTTTTTCGAAAAAATTAGAATTTTCAAAATGAACAAAATTTAAATGCAGAACAAATTTAAAGGTAAAATCATGCTCAAATTTACATTGCGCATAAAAATAGATTGACTTTTGACAAAGTTATGGGAGTTCAAAGTTATCAAAGTTGCTCAGTAGCTGCGACGGCCAGTACCGAAATTAACCCTTATAAATCAATCGGTTACTAAACGGTTATTTCGGTTTAAAGAGTTTCGGTTTATGGGTTTCGGTACAGCGGAAAAATATTTTTCCGGTTACGGTTTCAGTTACGGTTACAAATTTCAACCGGTTATTACCGGTTAAAGATTACGGTTTCGGTTAAGGTTTTAGCATTTTAAATTATAAAGTTTTGATCTTTCTTATGCATTCAAAATATCTAAAAAGTATTATTAGAAACTAAATATTTTATTTTTATAGAATTATTTTATTGTAACAAAAATTGATTGATTTAATTAATTTAGTTGTAATAAAGTTGTAGGAATAAAAAATATTAGATGAATAATTTTAACTTGATGTGAATTAAGCATATTCGCGTGATGAAAGAAAGTTAAGAAACTACAACCAAAAATAAGAAAATTATTATTATTTTTTTTATTTATTTTTGTTGCTTACTTAACTTTTTTTTTTTTATTAATTTTTAAATCACTTTTAATTCCAGCTCCAGCTCAGGAATTGAGAGCAGCAGAATTGCCCATTTTGCCAGATGCCACCTGCAAGCAGTTGAATGTCTACGGAGATGCGATGACTGAGGGTAAGTCTATCATTTAGATTTGATTGATTGATTGATTGATTGATTGCCTATGCTACCATTTTAGGCATGTTCTGTGCCGGCTCCATGGATGAGAGCGTTGATGCCTGTGAAGGCGATTCAGGCGGTCCGCTCGTCTGCTCCGATGAGGGTAAGCTTGAATAGAGTATACGCTTTGAGTTATTTTGGTTAATAATATTTTGAACCCTTTGCAGATGGTGAGACACTGTATGGCATCATATCGTGGGGACAACATTGCGGTTATCAAAATCGTCCTGGCGTCTATGTGCGCGTCTGTCACTATATCGATTGGATCTACGAGAAGATCAATCAAAGTTTGCAACGCTTTTAAAAAAAATTCCCCTCCTTTCCCCTTTTAAGCTAATCGATTTAAGTTTCCACTCAACAATTTTCGTGAATAAAATGTAGCACCTACAAGTAGACAATAAAAATCTTGTGCAAATTGTTGTGAGTTATTGTATGGATCGTAAATAAGGATTGTGTTTGATAAAACAAATCAGGAAAAATATTATCTGGATGAATAAGAAAGTTCTAAATAACATATACTGTTTTTGAATGGAATATCCTGGAACAAAATTATTTGTATTGTGAATAAATTTAATGGTATTTTGATGCGTGGTCATTTAAAGTTAAAAAGAAAATACGAATTAATGTTTAAATTTCAGTTTTACTAAGAAGCCGTATTATAGGCCTTATAATATTGTTTTAGTATAAAAATGCAAATATTTTTCAGGTAAGTTGTCATATTTGAAATTATCATTAAACTAACATTTTTATTATCACCTTTTTATTCTGAATATAATTTTTATTCAACTTTTAACAATTGAAATATTATAATTTCTGAATAAAAATTTAAATTTATTTTATAAATAATATTTTTTTAAATTAAAAAAACATGATCTCTTTAAAATATTTTCATTTTAAAATTATAATTATTTTGATGCCTGATTTATTGTTAAGCGGTAAGTTTTGTGGGACGCCAGTGTAGCTTAAGCACATAATCAATGCTAATAAAACGCACAGCCATTACAACAATAACAAGCAAATTTAATTCACAAGTTCCGACTGTTGGTTGACTCATCTCGTACTCTCTCTCTCTCTCTCTCTCACTCTCAGCGAAATTTACTCAGTTCGGTGGCTCAACCAATTGATGGTCAACTCAAGCAAAAAATACACACACAAACATATATACATACATACATACATGTGCTCAATTGACAAAGGAGTGAGTATGCTGTGGGGGTAAAGAGAGACCCTATAGTACGGCTGGTAGCAGTCGAAAAATTATGTTGATGATTTCAGCAGGCAGAACTAAGCAGTGAATTCAACAATAATCGGTAAAGCAGTTTTGTAAAGTGTATTACATTTAAATTTTTATAATCAGTTTAATTTAAATTCAAAATGATAATAATAATAATTAATTTGAGTTTAAACAAACTTTAACTAACTAACTAATATTAAAATAAATATAGACACACTGTGAATAGAAAGTAAGAAAGCATCCTTTTGCTTAAGTAAAGTAAGCAGTGAATTCACCCATGAATGTTATTCACTGGTTACTGGTATGTTGTGCATGTTGGTGAAGTTATTGGTGAATGTTAATGCAGAAGGTGTCGAGTGTTAAATTCACCAATGACGGGTAAGCTATGGTGGTGAGTGGTAACCAATCTATCACCAGTGAGCCGTACTAAAGGGAAGAGAGAGAGTTGGGTGGATATTGAGTTTACACTCGCATTGTGCGGGCGTTGCACGCGCGATTGGATCATCAAAAGCTCAACAATTAATGTAATTAAGCAATGATCAACGCAACGTTCACAAAATTGTGGTTGTTGTTCTTGCTCTCATTGTTGTTTTTTCGTGTTTGTTTTTTTTTGGTCAGAAAAAAGAGTGCACTTACAAGATGGCGCTCAATTACACTCACTCACTCTCTTTGTTCGCTCTTGAGTTGAGCGCTTGTTCAGCTCAGCAGCTCAGTTGATAGCTTAGGGATAGTTTTGCAGTAGCTTGCGGGATTTGATTAAGCGCAGTTCAGTCTCAGCTCTAACGGTTAACGGTTCAAGGCGTTATCAGCAGTGATAACTCGTATCACAACCCCGTCATGTTTAATAAATTCCTTGTAATTTTTGTGATCTTTAGCATCTGCTGGTGCTACAGTGCTGGCAATAATTATGATCATTATGGCTATGATGAAAGCACAACCACCGAACGTTTAAATGCCGCCACACGTTGTGTTGATGTTCATCCACAGAAGACCGTGGATCTGAAGCAGGTGAGTCTTACAAAAGGAATACCACAGATACATATGTGTAGGGAATTCCGGAGTGAAGACATTATAAAATTAAGACTCATTTGTATTAATTAACCCCTTTTGAGCCAATGTCTGCTGGGTCATCTTCCCACAGTCAGTTCACCAATCATTCAATCAATGAGTCAATAAGTCAGTTGGGCTGTTAAAAGTCGGACAGTTACGTCGGACAGTCAGTCGGTCATATGCGGGTTTCTAATTGAACCGGTTCGCAGTCCGACTCACATTCGTATGCAAATCCAAATTGCTTAAAATGTAGAACATTACAGACATGTGTAAATGTATGTGCATTTATCATGTGGATCGTACATGTATATATATATACCATATAAGTGTTATATACCAAGAGTGCCAGAATATCAGGTGTGTGTAGGACATAAATTACAGCAAAATATTTGCTTAATCTACAAAAAATAATAACAATATTTTAAGTCCAATTACACGGAGATATGCAAAGAATCTTTTAAGTATATAGTATAGCTCTTCCAGTAAGCTAATCTATAAGAGAATCTGTCAACAAATAGAGAGCATACTTAATGTAAATACAAATGTAAATAAAAGAGATTATTTCTATTATATTAGCTACTTATATAATTGGACAATAGAATTTTATTTGTTTGGATTTACAGAATTTAGAATTTATTAAAAGAAAAATTTCAGTTAATTTTTTATCTATATTTTCTATAGCAGCTATATGAAATAATTGACAAATCTGTTAACTTTTTTAAGAAAGAAAACCTTTCCCCAAGAAACCTTTCTATGACAGATATAACGTAAAGTTCATTAGATTTTGTACGTTTGATTGAGATATCTGCAATATACTAAATAATGTATATCAACAATTAGTTAAAGATTCAAATTGTCTATGGCATCTATATAATATAATATATTCAACAGATTTAAAAAAGAATGGTCAATATATGTAAGACTGACTATAGCTTAGATTTGCTGAGTTTAACTGAGATATCTGCCAAAATAAAATAGTTTTGCTTATAAAAACTCATTTTTCGGCCTATAGTTTCTATGTCAATTATACAATATAGTCATTTGTTTTAACTAATTTATGTGCCTAAGCCTATTTATAATACTTAAAAACAGATATGCCAACTTTAATGAACAGATCTTCATTAATAGGCTAGTTCGGATAGAACAAACACATCTGTCAACAAACTGAGATAACTATACTTAGATTGATGATAAATCATAATGAAAATAGTTATATTTCCCATTTAACTGAACAATTTTTCTATACAGATGATGGGTCTTTGGTATGGTAGTGAGATTGTGATACACAGTCAAGACTTTCCTGGAGTCTACGAATACGATTCGTGTGTTATCATCCATCTAACAGATGTGACACAACAGGTGAGTCTTGTGGGATTATATTAACGATATCAAATGTGAAATTTGCGTGTTTAGGTTCTCAATAGCAATGGCTATAATAACAACAACAATTATGGCTACAATGACAACTACAACAATCAAAATCAAAATCAAAACAATTACGGACGCGTCTCGACCACACCTCAATACATGGATCGTAATGATTATCTGCAACAACAGCAACTGCAACAACAGCGCACAAAGTATCTACGTTTGGTTTGGAGCGAGCGGGATAATAATCTGGAATATACCTTCAACTATACGACAGATGCACCTGGTGTTTGGTCCAACATTGGAGATCAACGTGGCTCCCTCGTCACCCTCAACAAATATACACAATTCACGGGCACAGTGCAGGTAGTAAAAGCAGTCAATGATCATTTGGTGTTGACCTTCTGTGGCAACGATGTCAAGAGCTCCATTTATACCGTCGTCCTAACCCGCAATCGTCTGGGCTTAAGTGCCGATGTGAGTATAAACTTTAATGACTTTTGCTACACTGAAAAAAATATCGGTTTCTATGAATTAAGAATATTCCAATCAAATATTTTATTTTTTAAATAATAAGACAGCTTTAAGCGGAAAAAAAACCAAAGTTAAATGATTTGGTAGGACTAAGTGATATTTTTTTCTATTTTTAACAATTTTGGATACTTGATGAACTTTAAAAGTCCGAATTTTATTTAAAAAAAAGACTCGATTTTTAAAAACAAAAAATCATTGAAAACCAAAATATTTCATTAAAAAAAATAACACTTTCGAAAATAACACAAAAATAATTGAAATTTTAATCTAAACGTTCTTTCTATTCCTTAAGAATTTCTGGGTTTCGACGCATTGTTGAGAAAATTTTTTAAACAGAAAGAGATAACATCTTGTTTGTTATACCTTTAATTAAGGTATTATTTTTATCTATTTTTCATAGAGTTTCTAGTTGTCGAAGCTTTTTTTTTTTCTACAATTTTGTAATTTGAAATTTGTTGAGATCCAAAACTTCTTAAAAAAAAAAAGAGCAAACATCTAGTTTGCTAGACCTTTATTATTACTTTTCTCCATGAATTTTTTCAATGAATTTCTGGTTCTCGACGCATTCTTTTTGACGAAAATTTTAATTTTGAAATTTGTTGAGACTCAAAAACTCTTAAAAACAAAGAGAAAACATGCAGTTTGTTGGACCATTTTTTAATTATAATTTCTCTAAGAGTTGTCCTATTTTAAAAATTCTATGTTCTTGATTTTAAAAACCGTTCCTTTTTTTTATTAGTGTAATCCCACTAATTGTTATTAACCCCAATTACCGATCTTTTCAGGAGCTGCGCAGCATTCACAGTTTGCTGAATCGTCGCGGTCTCTATGTGGAGAACATTCGCAAGGTTTGCAACTCTGCGGCAAGTTTGGGCGGTGGCATTTTCCGGATTTGCCTGCCCCTTTCCCTGCTGCTTCTGGTGCTGCTGCTGTGGTGCCGTCGCCAGTGAGGCAGGAAAATTAATGAACGCGAAAGGAAGCACATATTCCAGCCATATTCTATGTTAATTTATCAATAAATTAATTACTTAAGCATTTAACTCTCGGTCAATACAACACTGCTAACCAAACCTCAAGTCAAGTTTCGTTCACTTAATTGTTCGTTTTTCTCAATTAAACTCAATTAGTTTCGTAACCCCCCTTAAAAGTCTGACTAAGTCTAATGTCTTGTAGGCGTTAAATGCGCTTTTAATTCAATTATCAACTCTAGACAAACATCTCGTTTAAAAAGCTTTACACAACATTCTCCGGTCTATAATTAATTCCCACGCCCGCCTGAAAGCAGGCAGCACTTTTTTCCATTTATTACTTATACGCACTGTGTTCATTAGCAGATGATTATGATAAGCCTTATCAGATTAAAGCTGCGCTTATCAGTGCTAGGTAACAGCTGGAGAGCAGACTTTGTTTTGGTGAGATTTTAATCTTTACAATTTTACCTTATCGTCGTGAGATTTTAATCTTTACAATTTTACCTTATCGAGTATCAAAACCCACGCGACAAGGTGCAAATATTTTCGAGTGCTGAACTTATTTTTGTAGGGCATAAGGAATATATTAAATTATACCCTGTTACAGAAAATATAATCATGAGGGGTATATCACAGTTTTACCGGATTTTTTTAAATTTTATTTTAAAAAAGGTTTCTAATAGGCCTGTTTCGGTTTTTACTTGGGCAAGATTTTTCCGAAGTGAAAATATTTTTAACCTGTTTTAATATAACTTTGGGCAAATTTTGAGTTGGTGAAAATAAGTCCAATAATGTGAAAAACGATCAATTTTAAATACTTTGCCTTTATTCAACGTGAAAATTTAAATTTTTTTAAATGCTATAAAATATAAAGTAAAAACCGGAATAGGCCAATTGAATTTTCAGCTCTCTAGAGAAAGCACAAAAATAAATGTGCAATTTTTCTACTTTTTGAAAACTTGAGATTTTGAATTCCTACCTAAAACCTTTGATTAGCCTATAAAGCTAACATAATTTATCTATTAATATAATATTTTTGAAATAACAAATCGACACAGATATTCTAAACTCAGAAAAATGTATGCATAAAATATACTCATACATTTTAAATTTATTAAATTAATAAGGATATTTTGAAGGGATAATAATAGAATCATTATTTTAAGTTAGATTATTAAAAAATTATCATTTATTATTTTATTAAATTATTTTATTAGTTGAAATATTCGGATTGCAGCCTTGCTCTGTAGGGCATTCGCTAGTCGTGCACACCCGAACTCTATACTAAAGTGCTACAGTTTTTTTTTGGTAATATACCCTCATACATTTAAAATTTATTAAATTATTAAGAATATTTTGAAGGGATAAAATTATCATTTATTATTATTATTTTATTAAGATATTTTATTAGTTGAAAAATTCCGGATTGTAGCCTTTGCTCTGCAGGGCATTCGCTAGTCGTGCACACCCGAACTTATACTAAAGTGTTACAGTTTTTTTTGGTATGACCCTCTGAGAATTGGCCGACTTTTGGCCAGCTTATCAGTTCATTGATTGCCCATTAACGCCATTCACTTTCAGCTAAAGATTCGTAAACAAGACGAACTGCTTTCCATGTGGAAAGTTTTGTCCAAAAATATTCCCCATGTCATAATCTTCTAGGTATGTCGAGTTTCCGAGTTCAACGAGCACTACCAGACAACGTGCCGTCACTTATCAGTTAAAAAACAAAAACACCCACAACCCCCTTTAAATAGAGGGGAGAAGGGAATGCAGTCAGTTTGCACCCTTGATCTTCAAGTGCCTGCAATTGTTGTTATGATTACAATATACATATGTACATATATGTATATTATTTAACATTTCTTTTTGTTTTTTCTGTATTATTTTTTAATGATGGCTATTATTGTTTGTTTAATGGCTTTTTTGCGCGCACGCTTTGTAGTTTTTTACAACGCTCCAGTTGCGCTTCTTGACGCTTTGTTTTCAAAACTGACTAAGTCGCTTTATCTCCCCCCTTCCCTGTAATACTCCCCTGTAATGCCCACTTTACACCATATAAATAGTGCTGCTGATAAGCGCAGTCAAACAAAAACAAAGCGTCACACGTAGACAGCACATGTGCACTTATAATATAATATAACATAATATGTATACCTAAGAAATGCCAAGGCATCTAAATATAATATATGTATGTACATCGACAACGAACACGCCGTGTTCAGCTGTCCGGGGAGTCTAGAGATCTACGAGTTAAGTCATAGGATGATTTAATCGAGATATGTTGTGGCTTCGATTTTACTCGATTAGTCAGTTCCGGGTTAAGACCTAATACATATGAAAATATCTGAAGTAGGCTTAAGAAAATTACTCAAGTTTACAATCGAGATATTCTCTCTATTTTTAAGATCTTTTGAGTCTGTACAAAAATTATTGTCTTAAAACTATGAATTTTTATACAGAAAACTTCAATCTAAAATTAGAAACGTGATTGAAGTCTCGTAAAGTCTTGGTTTATTTGAAAAATATACATTCGTCTAAAAATTTCAATTATTTTGATTTTACCGATTTTAATAACTTCAAATTGTCATAACTTTGTCAAAACTCAATCAATTTCCATGCGCAATGTAAATTTGAGCCTGATTTTGCCTCAAAATTCGATCTGTATTTAAATTTTGTTCATTTTGAAAATTCGAAAATTTCGAAATTTTTTGAAAAATGATAAGGGGTAACACTGTAAATTTTTAAAAAAATTCGAATTTTTATAATTTTTGAAAATGAACAAAATTTAAATGCAGAACGATTTAAAAGGAAAAATTATGCACAAATTTACATTGCGTATGATAATTGATCAAGTTTTGACAAAGTTATGGTAGTTCGAAGTTACTAAAAATCAGTAAAAATTAAAATATTCGAAATTTTCAAACCAATTTATATTTTTCAAATGAACCAAATTTATATGAGTTCAATTTATAATAAAATTGACATTACGCTGGACTATTCCAGTAACCAAGTAACAGAAATTTCCAGTATATTTGGGGCCTTAAGTCTTTTTTCATGTAAAACGTTGATTAACGCTCCTTATTTTTTATACAGGGGTGTAACACACACAGAAATCGAAAAGAAGAGAAGATCTCCCAAATTTTCTTCTTATCTGCGTTTTTACAATTTTTTGTATATATTTAAAATTGTAGCTACATTTGTTGGAAATAAACAATTGAATTTCTAGATTTTTGTTACAAATTTATTTCACAATTATGTGAAACATGTCTAAAAACTCAGCAGAAAATAGAGTTTTCCGAAAACAATTCTATAATAGCCACAGTCTAACAAAAGATAGATGTAGATTAATGAGTTCATGCTTTTGAAGGGTTCCATAAATTGTAATTCATAGTTAGATGAATTACTGATGGATGTATCTCAAAGTGAAAGTCTCCTGTCAGATAGGCATCTATCAGTTATTTTAATAGCCTAATTAGGCTAATCAGTAGAAGGATCTCAAGTGTTGCTGGACATGTGTTTGGCATGTGCAGCTGTCCCTTTATTTTCCCAGATTCAGTTGCTCCGCATTACGAGATGACCTTTGACTATCTCGTGAGTTGGCGTTTTGCGTAAATTATGTCAATCGTGCGCGATTTACTGACGTCAGCTTTAGCCTATATATATGTAAGTATATAATTATAGCTGATATATATACTAAATATATTTATATAGATTTAATTTTTCATCATATATGACGACTTTGTACTTTGAACTGCGCACATGGAAGTCTAGCAAATGTGCAGTGAGTTATAGATACCCTGTAGAGTGTCAATTCTTTAGTGGGGTTGGCCAAATGTAAACAAAAGAAGTCGCAGTTGCACAAGTGCGAGAAATCAACTAATCAATTAATTACGAGCTAAACCAAACAATAACTTGAAATTGATAAGCAGCTAGACACAAAACCAAAAAATTTCTGATAACAAGTTGAGCTATAAAAGCGGCCGTTTCTGGAAAATGTCATTACAGTAACGATTCGTCAAAAGTGCTGAACAGTTCAGAAAAGGGATTTTAAATCAGAAATCAAATTCAATTCTGTGATACTTGCAACCTCAACAAAACAATCAAATAATCAAACAATCATGTCTGCTGCAAATAAAGTGAACTATCTGGTTGGTGCCACATCCCGCTATATTGCCGGCCGTAATGCCGTCCAAACCGTCTATTGGCGTACCTCCGCCGGCCCCAATCCCCGCATGCTGAAGACGAACAAAACCTGCGAATTCGATCGCAGCACAGTGGCGCCACAGAGCGTCCGGATGCAGAAATATAATAAAAGTTTTATCAACAAATAGACGCCAATTCATGACGCACCTGAGGCCATATATCTAGTTCCTAATTCTATTATTTAAGTATTATATCAACGTAATGTTGCTGTCGAAATAATATGCAGCACTTGCCACAACAAGTGGCAGAAAAAAAAATAAAATACAAGACTACATAAATAGTTATTAATAGTGAAAGAAAACAAGACAATTGTGTATTTGTTGGGTGGGGAAATGGGGTCTTAAACTTATGCGTCATTGCATTGAGAACACGACATGACATCAATAAATCACATGATCAGACGTATAGGAAAATTGCTGTTTACAAGAAAAACAGACAAATATTTCAATACGTCATAACATTAATAAAAATATAATAGTTTCTACGCGTAATGTCAATTTTATTATAATTTGACCTCATATAAATTTAATTAAATTGTGAAATATAAATTGGTTTAGAAATTTCGATTATATTAATTTTATAAGTTTTTGATAACTTAGAACTCCCATAACTTTGTCAAAACTGGATCAATTTCTATGAGCAATGTAAATTTGAGCATGATTTTACCTCTTAATTCGTTCTGCATTTAAATTTTGTTCATTTTCAAAAATTTAAAATTTTCGAAATTTTTAGAAAATTTACAGTGTTACCCCTTATCATTTTTCGAAAAATTTCAAAATTTTCGAATTTTTAAAATGAACAAAATTTAAATGCAGAACGAATTTTGAGGTAAAATCATGATCAAATTTACAAGGCAGGTGAAAATTGATTGAGTTTTGACAAAGTTATGGCAGTTCGAAGTTATTAAAAATCAATTTATGAGGTCAAATTATAATAAAATCGACATTACGCTCTGCCATTTCAGCACCTAGATAACATTATTTTCCAGGTTATTATGAAAACTATGTCTTTTTTCATATAAAACAATGAATAACTCTTCTTATTTTGTTCCACAGGAAATGTCTCCAAGGGCATCAGGGTATCATCAAGCTCGTCCAGCATGCAGGTGTGATAACCTATATCTAATGGGCTCGATGCATAACCATCATAGACATCATACAGGGGCTTCCCCTTCATAACGACGATCATATTACGAAACACGACCGCCGGCTGTACAGTTCTAAAATAAAAATCCATTTTTAATATACTCAAATTTAATTTCATACTTTTATTTATTTTACTCCTTAATACTAAAATGAACAAAACTGTTAAAATTTATTTATTTTTTTACTCACTATTATTAAAATGTATATTAAAATTTAATTGAATATTATATTTAGATTAAGAACTGAAACGAAAAAAAGTTGTTGTCTGGGGTAAAAAACGAAAAGTTAATAATAAATCCAACAATTGTTGCAAGGATTGAAAAAAAAACCATGAAAACCCAAAAGATCAACATGAAAATATAAATTATTTAATACTTGTATACTTTTTATTAAGAATTTTATATTTAATATTAAAATATTGCACTTACATTCTTCATATATCAGAAGATAAGCATAGAAATTATTATACTTTTATACTTTCAATTATGAAATTTATATTTAATGCTAATATTAAAATATTGTACTCATATACTTCATATATCAAAAGATAAGCATAGAAATTATATACCAATGTTACTTCTTAAGGATAGGATTTTAAGAATAAAATGAATTTAAAATTAAAATATTTAATTATTCTTCTTATTTACGGAAAGGGGTTTATTTTCAGATGGGGAAACATAAAAAAAAATTTCAGGAACTAACGAAAGAAAAATAAACTTTATTGAAGTCATTTTAAAATTAAGGTAAAATGTTAATTAAAAGAAAATGTTAATTAAAATAAAATGTTAATTAACAGAGAATGTTAATTAAAAGAAAATGTTAATTAACAGAAAATGTTAATTAAAAGAAATGTTATTTAACAGAAAATGTTATTTAACAGAAAATGTTAATTAACAGAAAATGTTAATTGAGTGAAAATGTTAATTGAGTGAAAATGTTAATTGAGTGAAACTGTTAATTGAGTGAAACTGTTAATTGAGTGAAAATGCCAAAACTGAGCCAAAAGCGTGACCTTGAGAAAAAAAATGCTGCTCAAATTAAATATCCACCTGCTGCTGATTTCTGTTCGCCTGGTATTTTTACCAAATTTCAGGTTCGCAAGCTCGCCTCCATGGACGCATACATACACACGAACATCAATCTGAAACCCCTAGAAAAGCCAAAATACCAGCTGAAATACCAGGCGAACAGAAATGGGCAGAAAGCAAATCAACTTTTTTTGCGCCATATAAAAATATGACCTTGAACTTTTTTTTGCGCCTTATAAAAATATGACCTTGAATTTTTTTTGCGCCTTATAAAAATATGACCTTGAATTTTTTTTTCCTGCTCAAATGAAAAATCCACCTGCTGCTGATTTCTGTTCGCCTGGTATTTTTACCGAATTTCAAGGTCAAGAAAGCCGTTGCAAGTTCGCATTCATGGGCGCATACTTACACACATACTCCAATCTGAAATCCCTAGAAAAGCCAAAAGTAGCAGCTGAAATACCAGGCGAACAGAAATGAGTAGAAAGCAACCAAATTTTATTCCCATCATATTTTAAAATGACCTTGAGTTTCTCAGCTGAGTGAAATTCTTTGAGCTACAGGTAAATTTAAATTTTTCGCTCTAACGACCTACTGTAATTTCTGTTCGCCTGGTATTTTTTTAATTTCCTTTAGTTAGTTCCTGAAATTTTATTTCCCCATCTGAAAATAAACCCCTTTCCGTAAATAAGAAGAATAGTTTAGTATTTCAATTTTAAATTCATTTTATTCTTAAAATCCTATCCTTAAGGAGTAACATTGATATATAATTTCTATGCTTATCTTTTGATATATGAAAAATAGAAGTACAATATTTTAATATTAGCATTAAATATAAAATTCATAACTAAAAGTATAAAAGTATTACCAAAAATGTTTTTTTTTTTACGTCGAGTTTTTTAAAATTATTTTATTTGTTCATATGAATCGGTTGGGTTTTTTATGGACATTCAGTAATTCATTTTTTATAACCATACCTAATTTCTTTTCGTTTCAGTTTTTATTTACAATTTAACATTTATTTAATTTTTAATACATTTTTATTTTAATTTTTTAGCACATAATTTTCTTTTGTTTTTTTTAAAACGATAAATTTTTACTTTATTTTGCTCATTTTAGTATTAAGGAGTAACATTAATAAAAGAAATTTTTAAATTTAATTAAAATTGAGTATACTAAAAATGGACTTTTATTTTAGAACTGCACAGCCGGCGATCGTGTCGCGTAATATGATCGTCGTTTTGGTGGGGAAGCCCCTATTTGATGTCTATGATGGATAGGCATCGTATCCATTGGTTACAGGTTATCAAACCTCCATGCTGGATTATACCCTGATGCCGCTGGAGACATTTCCTGGGGAATAAAATAAGAAACGTTATCCAATGTTTTGAATGAAAAAAACTTAATGCTTTTATTAGCCTGGAAAATAATGTTATCTAGGTGCTGAAATGGCAGAGCGTAATGTCGATTTTATTATAATTTGACCTCATATACTGATTTTTAATAACTTCGAACTGCCATAACTTTTTCAAAAGTCAATCAATTTTCACCTGCCTTGTAAATTTGATCATGATTTTTCCTTTAAATTAGTTCTGCATTTAAGTTTTGTTCATTTTCAAAAATTCGAAAATTTCGAAATTTTTTAAAAAATGATAAGGGGTAACACTGTAAGATTTCAAAAAATTTCGAAAATTTTAAATTTTTGATAATGAACAAAATTTAAATGCAGAACGAATTAAGAGGTAAAATCGTGATCAAATTTACATTGCGCATGGAAATTGATCAAGTTTTGACAAAGTTATTGCAGTCCGAAGTTATAAAAAATTTTAAAATTAAATTAATAGAAATTTTTTAAATCAGTATATTTTTTTTCAAATGGAACAATTTTATATGAGGTGAAGCTATAATAAAATAGACATTACACTTAGAAACTGCCTTTGGTTTGTTAATAATTTGACATGTTGATTTCATTTTTCTATTTCTTTCTATTGTCCAAAACTTGGAACTCTCATAGCTTAGTCAAATCTTAGGCGATTTCGATGTTTTTCTGTGCATGATTTGATTAAATTTTGAATATTCGATTTTATTCAAAAATTCCCATACTTACCCATTTCTTATTTTCCAAAACTTGGAACTCTCATAGTTCATGATTTGACTTCTTAATTCATTCTGAATTGTTCAGTTTGAAAAATTAGTTTTTTCAACAATTTTCGAAAACTTTCAAAAACTCTCGACTGAGCTTAAAAATTGTTCAATTCTAATAACTAAATAAATTCTAATAACAAATAAAACTCAAATGAGATTCTTTTTAATTATTTATGTATTTTATTTAGTTTTATATTTATTACATACATTGAGTTCTCTCATATATATTTCATTTATTTATGTTTATGTTTCTTGTTGTTGGGTTTCATTAATTATGGTTTATTTTTGTTGTTGTTTTTGTATGTATGTATGTCTGTATCTTTTTGTGTGTGTTTTTCTTCTTCATCTTCATTGTTTTTATATGTATATGTTTTTTGTTTTGTGTGTTTCTCATGTTTGCCTTTATGTTTAGGTTTATAATTTCGTTTTAGATATCGATCGTACTTAATTTGTATAGTATTTAGCATTTAGTTAATATAATTCTTCTCTTCGTGGGTGAAATGTGTTTACGTTGTTTTTGTATTCATTTATTATTAATTTTTACTTGTCTTTAAGTATCGTAATTAATCGTTTACTTAAAATTACAGCCTTTATAAATAATTATTTTTTGCCTTCCTTACATTTTTTTCGTTCTCATGTTTTTTTTTGTTTTTGTTTGTTTGTTGTATTTTAATTTAATATGTTTTTTTCTTTATACTTCATATTTCGCTTGCCATTGTACTACGTATCCGTTTTGCCTTTCTTTATAATTGTTACTAAATATATATGTATGTATATATAGAGACCTTTTTTATGTATTTGAATAATTTGCACACATGTATATAATATATATATATACTTATATGTATATATATATAATAGTTATCTAAATATATATTTATATAGATTTTTTTTACTTTTACTTTTGCTTTTATTTTTTTTTATATTTGACAATTTCAGTTGGGCTTAGTGTCTGGCTTTGCTTTTGTTGTGTAGTGTAGTTTGTTTTGTGTAGTTTTCGTTCGTTCGTTTTTGTTTTCGTTTTTCTTTTCTTGATTTTTACGTTTTTTTACTTTTATTTTTACGTTTTGCACACGGAAGTTTTAGACTTGTACACATAAAGACCGCAAAAAAAGTACACAAAAAATTTGTGACGTTTCGTTTTTTTAGTTTTTTATATGTTTTGTTTTTTCTTGTATTTCTTTGGTTTTTTAATGCTTGGAATATGTTTTATGTTTTATGTATTTTTGTTTTCTGTTTGTTTTTCTGCCTAACTCAATTCACACATCGAAAACAGTTTTGCTTTTCGTTTATCTCAAAAGAGAAAAATATATATTAATTATTATCTTTAATCATTTTTTTTTTTGTTGGTTTTCTGTTTTTTGTTTTTGATTAAAAAATATTGCAGCTCGAAATTGTAATACTTTTTGTTTACTATTATTATTATGTTAATTATTATTAATAATTATTATTATTATATACTTTTCTATATCGGTATTTTGTCTAGCATAGAACACAGTAGAGATCAGTTGTGATATTTCAAGATCTAGTTCATTTTATTTTCTTTAATTTATTTTATTAATTTTTTATCGATCCTGTAACTGTAACTGAACCTGAACTGGTTCCTCTATTATTTTTTTATTGTTTTATTGTTTATTCAAGTGTTGGGTTGATTTTCTCATATGTTTTACGTATTTCATGTCGCTACATTTATGCTGCTCGGTATAATTTATTTATTTATATATGTATATGTATATATATATATATATTTATGTATGTATATGTATGTATATCTTATGTACTCGTATGTATCTTTTGTATGCATCTTTTTTTGTATATATAGACTCTTATCGTGTGGTAAATTTTTAGCTAGACCTTTCGTTAATTTTTTTGTTGTCTGACGTACGGAAGAATTTGGATACATTTTTCATTCGTGTTCATTCGTGTCTTGTTATTATTTTTAGCTAAAAGGTATAATTTATCTAGAAGTTATATTTTTTTTTTTTTTTGCTAATCTTTCTATTTGCATTTTCATTAACTGGGCGCTAGTTGTGAGTGTGTGTGTGTGTGATGTGTGTGTATTTATTTCAGCTGCACAGTGTGCAAATTTGTTAGATTTACAAACAAAAATTCGGCATTTCTTTCTAACCATTGATAGATGAGTGAACTGAGAAATAGCTTAAATCAAAACTAATATTAAATATAACTATTCCATCTTTCAATTTCGCTTAAATAATTATAGCATACTTTTTGGAGAAATTGAGTTGAAAGTAAATGTAGGAACAGTTATATGTCAGCAAAAGGCAAGAAAGAAATATCTTTAAATTATATATTTATATATATATAATATATTTTGTATATATAATCTGCAAACGGCAGCTCAGTTATTTTTCAGCTTAAGACAACATTTCCAGAATATATAATATAAATGGAATCGCATCAAATGTTACAATAAGTATAATAATAAATTCATTTCGTGTTATTTTCTTTTACTTTTGTTTTTTTTTATCTGTTTGTATATAAGTATTTCTCATATGTGTGTCTTGACTAAAAATACTCAACAATTTCGTTTACATGAAACCATTTTAGCTACAATTTATATGTTTTATGTATATTTTCCATTTTTTTCACATTTTCACATTTTCCACTGACAACATGAAAGAATAAACCATTTTCGCAACCTATCAATCAATACATATATATTTTTTTAAATGTTGCTTTCACCATTTGCCATATGTTTAATGTTGTTGTTGTTTGTTGTTTGTTGTAGTTGTTGCCACACCCGAACTGCCTTAATATGTATAGAAAGTTTCCAAAAAATCGAACTCCTTTGCTGACACAATATATATAAATATAATATGATCCAAAAAATCGTATTGTATAAAAATGAAACATTCTGGTTTTGTCTTGTCTTTTTTTATATTATATTATATTATATTATATATTTTCAGTGGGGTGTGCGTGGGAGTTGCTTCAACTAAAACTAACAACGATTTTCTAATATGATAATAGGTTACATATGCCATTTCAGGGAGGGGGAAGGCGTCTAAAATATGCACCACGCCCACCCCCCGCCCCCTCAAGCTACGCCTCTTTTTTGCTATATAATTATGTAATGCACCTGTGAGTGTTTCTTTTATTTTATTTTATTTTATTTTATTATATTTTATTTTTGAGTTTTGCATTGCGCTCATCTAATATTTTTTTCGTTGCACGTTTATTATTGTATTTTGTATTGAGAAAGGGGAGAGAGGGAGAGGGAGGGGGGAGAGGGGAGCGCCATTCACTTAACTCATATGCATATTCAACGAGTCAATTAGTATTCATTTCAATTCATTCATTATTCACTTGGTTTATGGTTAAACAGCAGCGTCTCTCCAAAGTCTCTAATCAATTTATAATATTTGATTAGGACTCTCTCAGAGTGTGAATGTATGTGTGTGTATGCGTGTGTGTGTTAATCACATTCTCTTGTATGTGTATGTGTGTGTGTGAGGGTGTTTTTTACTATCATAATATTGCTCTATTATATTTTGTAGTAATTATTATTTAGATTTATATTTATAATTATATTTATAATTATATTAATATTTATATTTATATGCTGCTTCCTAATGCCCAGTTTAAACTTTGCTGTTCGACTAATAAGTACAATATCATAAAAATAACACTGTATATTTTGTTCTTTCTTTTGTTCTGTAAATATAAATATATATAATATATATCTCAGGTTTTCCATTTATTAAATACAATATAATATAACCATATAAACGCGCTCGCCAAATCAAATCCTTCAACATCTTTCTACTTTTTTTTTCTCTTCATCATAAAACCAGTTAACAAACTTTTACTGCCTGTCTGAACCACCAAAGAACCCTTTAAACCACCCTCTTCACTCCCCTCCTCATTAACCGCCTCTTGCTGCACGTGGCGCCACCTGTGTGTGGCATTTGAAAAATTCGTAAACACTTTTTTTTAATTAATATTTTTTTTAGTTATTTTTTGTTAGCGTCAGTCTTGTGTAAATTAAATTTTACTTCAAAAAACGTTTTAACGCACACACACAGGCATTGACGCACACACTCACACACACACAGACACAGACACAGACACACACACTCTCCACAGAAAGGGGGAGTGGGGGGGTTGGGGGTCAGAGGTCAAAGGTGGCTGCAACTTTCTTAAATCAAGTGCGAAACGCGCGCGCGTTGTTTGTTATCAAAAAATCTGCATTTGTGTATGTATGTATATTTAATAAAATGCATATATATATATATATATAATATATATATATACATATATGTATGTATATGTAGTATATAAGGTTTATTCAATTCACACGTAGACGTTTTTTTAAAAAATGCATTTTTTTCTTATGTAAAAACGATTTGACTTTTGTAATTCATTTTCATGTTCTTTTCATTAATTATATATATGTATATATTATATAAATATTTGTTTTTATCTTTTACGACGCCATCGAGATATTGTTCTGTTACACGCATACATATATATTTATATTGTAAGTATATATAGATCTAGAATATATAGTTTTTATTACTATATCCTTTAGTAGGGACCCGACGGCCGCTTCGGAAGAGTTGTGAGAGTTTAAGAGACGAGACGAGTTTAGCAAATAAATAATAATAATTATAATTGAACTACATTCAGATTAAATAGAGGCTTACTTTTCATACATATTCATATATATATGTATATATTGTATGTATATTTATATGTACATTTATAATTATGTCTATATGCATATGTTTAGGTGCTAAGTAGGCGCTCAACTGCATAATAAAATACCCTTGCAGCGGGTCGTCACGACTACACATAACTATCATCAATTTCTCTGCAAGCGTATTTAAGATTTCGGCTAACCGAAAATTCGCATTTCATTGCTTTTATTTCCTTTCCTTACTTTGTTTTTTAGTGTATTTTTTTTTGAAGTAATATTAGAGCTAATTTGACACAACCGTTTAATTCAACTATTTAAATCGTATAATTCGCTGAAATTGCTAGACTTATTCAGCCTGTTGCATGCTACACAAAAGATTCGTTGCACGTTTCACTTGAATGCATCCTGAAAGTATGCTACAGTTTATTGCTGTGCTGTATACGTTATTACGTATACGTAATATTACGCATACGCAGCGTGTGCGCTTGTGTTGTAAATAATAATTAAAATATATATAAATAAAATATATATAATTAAAATATATATATAATTAAAATATATATATAATTAAAATATATATATAATTAAAATATATATATAATTAAAATATATATATAATTAAAATATATATATAATTAAAATATATATAATTAAAATATATATAATTAAAATATATATATAAATAAAATATATATATAAATAAAATATATATAAATAAAATATATATAAAATATATATATATAAAATATATATAAATAAAATAAATAATAAATGTATAAATAATTATACAAATAATATAAAATATATTCACAATAAAATAATAAATGAAAACTCAGCTGTTATTTCGTTTCGGGCTCTCTATTTATTTGTTTGACAATTATTAAAATTGGATGGTAACTTGTTAATTTAGAAGACAAGAAAAAACCTCTAATACACATACACACACATAGAAATGGGAAACGTAATTTAGTCGCAATTATATGGCCATAAAAGTTGAGTGCGAAAGTACATAGATATATAATAAGAAACGTTAAAAATTTTGAAAAGTGTGGCCCAATATTGAAGGCAGACCTTTTACATGATATATATATACATATAAAAAATGACTAATCGGAACGCTTGGGAACCGAACCCGAAACATTTGGCCAATACGTTCTTCTTCTTTCTTCTTCTTCATTTTGTGTGTCCTGTTGTTGAAGTTGGGGGGCTACAGTTGAAGCAAAGGACAAAAGGATAGCAAGACTTGATCTGGATGGCGATGGTGATTTTAGGGAGGGATTTTAGGATGGTATAATTCGGTTATTCTGTTGCTGTTTTCAAGAATTCTTGAAGAAGTTTGGATATGCTTTGGTTTTCGTTTTTTTTTTTAGTTTTGGTTTTCTTTTCCCCTTATTTTCCTCTTTCTCTCTCATTCCAGGGAAACGACGTTGTCCTATTTTAACTTCTTCTGCTAATTGTTTGCATTTTGCTTCTCCTGTTATTATTTAATTGTTGTTGTTGATTGTTGTTGGTTGTTGTTGCAACTCAAACTGCAGCCCGTTTGGAAATTCTAGTTTATAAACGGAAACATCGAACAATAGAAACGAAAATACGAAAACTATAGAACAATTTGAACTCGTAAACAAATTAACGAAAAATCAAGGAACTATTTTGTGGAAAGTGTGCATGCCAATTTTTGTGGATTCTCCTGCTCTTGGTCACATATCTGTCTATTTTTGTTTTTTTTTTTTTGATATTTTCTTCGCTTTTTTCCTGTTGTCTTGTCTTGATATTTTGACATGTATATTTGCTTGATTTATTGGATCTGTTGCATGTAATGTATTGTTGTTGTCTACATGGACATGCGCCAATTGGTCACCGAGATGTTGCTCTTGTTGTTGCCGCGATTGTTGTTGTTGCTGCCATCATCGAATTCCCAAGCGGCATGCGGCGGAGCATGATGTTGCATCTGTGGCTGCGCTTCTATACTTGCAACATATCCAAAAAAATAAATGCAAAATTAAACTTAAAAAAATAAAAATAATAATTAAATAATAGTAATACAATTTGTTGTTGCTGTTGTGTTGTTTTTTTTTTGCATTTTGCTAAAAATTATTTAAGTAGCTGTTGCTTTATTGTTGCTGTTGTTTTTTTAGTTTCTTTTCTTTCCTTTTTCTCAGTTATCTTTTTAGCTCTTTTCTCGCATTTTAATGTGTCTTATATAGTTGTTAAATAATTGTGATGATCATGTCGCTGTTCACTTGTTATTTATATATATATATATCTATATATGTATGTATGTATATTTGCTCTGTATAGAGCTAGAGCTGCGTTTTAATTTAATATATATATATTTTTTAGGTAGGTTTTTTTACTTAGCACTAAAAACGTTTTGTTTTAATCAGTTGATTTTTAGTTTAAAATATATGTATATATAATTGTTTTTTTTTTTAGTTACTTTTATTTATCTTTTACTTTTACTTATGCTTACGTTTTATGCCTTTTGCTATGATATATTTTACTTTTTTTGTTCACTTTTTTCTGCTGCTTTTGACTAATTTGTGTTCATTTTGTTATTTTTATATATGTATTTATGCATTGTATATTTAATATACACAATATAAATATTCACTATATATATGTATGTATATATATATATATATATATATATATTCATTCATTTATGCATGTATAAACTTAATAGATTTGACGATGGGACACAATCTGCTTACTGCGCGCAGTAAAAACTTAAGAAACTTCCCTCGAGTCAGACAATAAATTGAGTTACAAACAGTTACAAGTTATCTTTATCTTTATCGTTATCTTTATCTTTATCTTATTCATTTTGTATGTATGTCAGCAAAAATGTTCATAATAATTATGCCATTTGTATATATATATTTAAATATATATATACATATATTTTTATTTTTAATATTTAAATTTTATTTATTGTGTTTTTTTCTTTTGTTTTTAACCTAAACAATTTATTTATGAATTTTTGCTTTTTGTTTTTCAAAATATCACGTATATATCTTAAGTTATGCCTTGGATTTATTTTAGTTGCTATCCTGTGGGTGTATCTGTGTGTGTGTTTGTATCTGTGTGTGTGTTTGTATCTGTGTGTGTGTTGGTTTGTATCTGTGTGTATTTTGGGTTTGTTTAGAGCTTTCTGCTTTTAAATTGAAACAAAACTGAATAATTAAACTAACTAAAATCCCTCGACTGGCTTAAGTACACTCCCAAGTGTATTAGTATGAGTGTGTGTGTATCTGTGTGTGTTTGTAGTTTTCAACTAGAGCATATAAATTATTCAATTATTGCTTTTATTTTCATTCGTTTTGTTTTGTTTTGTCATTTCTAATTATTGTTACGATTCGATTTAAAAATTTGTTTTATTTTTCGTTTTTATATTTTTTAACTATGCAACAATTTAGTTTTAGTTTTTTAACGTTACAAATTTGTCAACAATTTGTCGAAGTAACTGCCGCGTTGGGGGGCGTGGCAGGTGGGCGGGCAACGTGTGTTCATGAGTGAGAGTGAGAGAGAGGGGAAGAGTTTATTTGTTGCTGCTTCAATTTGCAGGTAATTTGTGAAACCGCTGGGTTCGATTTGTATGTGTGTGTGTGTGTGTGTATATATGTATATGTATATGTGTGTGTGTGTATATATGTATAAATGTGTGTTGTTAAATAATTGTTGTTAAGGCAAATACAATTCAATATACAAATATATTTATTTAAATTATTTAATTTCATTTGTATCTCATTTTTTATTGTTGCCAAATTATGCACCGATTTTTATTTGCCACGCCCTTCCCGCCCCCCTCGAATAATTTATTTAGTTTTTTGCGTAGTTTGATGCCAAGATTTAACAATAGATTCGTAACAAAAAAGAGTTGCAAATAATGATGAAAAACAATACAAACATTTTGCTGGAGAGATTTTTTAATCTTAATCTTTCTTCTTAGTTTTAGTATGTTATTTATTAATTATTATTATTATTTTATATGTAGGTATTTAGCTAAATACTCGTGTAACACACACTTATTGAGTGTCTATGTATTGCTTTAGTTATTTCTTTATTTTTTTATACTTTTATTCTGTTTTCTCTTACTTTCTTTCATTTTTGAATAGTCTCGCTATGTACTAGGCATATATTTATATATATATATATATATATATATATATTATATTTATATATATATGTATTTGTATATGTATGTGTGTGTGTGGGTTTTTTTGTATATATACTTTCATACTTTTTGCTCTTTTTTGTAGCTAGCATATTTTGAATATCTTTATTGTATAGGTTTTTTGTTTATTTCTTTTTCTTTCTATCTTTCTCTTACCATTTCTCTTCATTTCATTTATGCTAGTTTATCAATTTTGTTGTTGTTTGCCTTTTCGCTTTATTTACTTTTATTTGCTTTAAGACTACAATTTCGTTCAGTTTTACTTTCTTTCTTTCTTTTTGCTTGGCTTACAATTATTTCATTCTATATAACTTATTTATATATATATTTATTTATATAAGTATTAGTATGTGTGTGTGTTTGTGTGTGTGTGTGCGCATGCTTTGTGCTGCGTTTTTTGTTTTTTGTGGTATTTTCGTATCATTTTTTTTTTGTTTTTGCTATTTTTTGCATATTTTTTAAATCTTAGTTACATTTTTTGCTTTTTTTGCTGTATGTGTATAACAGTTACCGTTATCATTTACAGTTACATTTATGTATATAATATATATGTGTGTGTGTGTGTTTATGTTGTGTGTGTTTCATATAAATTAATATTTATGCATAATTTATGTCTTTAAATTTCGTTTCCCCATTTTCTCTACGCTTTTCCCCCAGCTGCAACTATTCGCTGCTGCTTTTCCTTCTCTTTCTCTTTCTCTGCATTTCTCTCACTCTCTCTGTTTCTCTTGCTGCTTTCTGTGAGCTGCTTTAATAAATAATATGCTCTCTATCTTTGTTGTTGTCTGTCTTTCCCAATTTCCCCCAATTTTCCCCCCAGCAGCAGCTGCAACATTGTTTTTCCTACATTTTGTCGCCTTTTGCAACTTTCCCTCCTTTTCCCCCTCTTCCCCCTCCCCTCTACAGTCACCCACCTACGCTAATTGCACATTATTAAATGTTTCGACTGAAACACAGTTGGCCTAAACTCCCCCTACCCTTATTTCCCCCTCATATGCTGCTTTTGGCCGTGTTCTATCAACTGAAAACATAAGCTGCTTATACTCTCAGTATGTGTGTGTGTGTGTGTATCTGTGTGTCCTTGTTCTCAAACTATGCATATGTGTGTGTGTGTGTGTGTGTTAATGTATCTATATATACGAGTATCTATAGAAAATGTAGCTACAATTTTGTTTGTTGGTTTTTTGGTAGCAGCTGCCGCTGTTTTATATAAATTCTATTAATGCTTTTGTTGTAGTTGTTGTTGTTGTTGTTGTAGTTGGTAGCATCAGTATGTTGTTGTAGTTGTAGTTGTTGTTGTTGTAGTTGTTGCTGCATCCTCAAAGTTAACAGGGATAAATGCCTACAAGAAACAGTCGAAGAACATTTCAAACACATACAATTACAATACTGCCAGTGTGTGTGTGTATGTCACTACTACATATGCATATATATACTATATATATATATAATAATATATATATAGCTACAGTTACAACAAGCAAACACAAGATACATAATTAAATTGTTTTAATTAATTAATTAATTAATTAATGGCCACCAAATAATTAGCTAATGAAAATTGTTTGCACAAAAACAAAAAAATAGAAGAAAATGTTGACAAAAAATTCTCCTAAGCGTTTTGTGGGCGTGGCATTGCACTAATAATTAATTAACGCCTACAGCAAGTGCGTATGTGTGTGTGTGTGTGTGTGTGTTAAATTAAAATAAACTAATATTATAAATTATAAATTAAGCAATTAAATTAAAACTAATTAATTTGTTGTTTGTTGCTGTTGTTGTTTCTGTTGTTGTTGTTGTTGTTGTTGTGGGGCAACTGTCGAGTTGTTCGGCGTAATGCGAGGGGAGTTCGAAGAGCATCATTGTTGTTGTTGTTGTTGTTTTTGTAGTTGTGGCAGCTGTATTGTTGTTGTTGTTGTTGCTTCAACTGATGATTGTTGTGGTAGTTGTTGTTGTTGTTGTTATAGTTGTTGTGGTTGTTTTTTATCGGGCAGCTCTCAACGTAAAATTTGGCGGACTACGAAAATTTTGTTTGATGTTGTTGTTGTTCTGGTTGTTGTAGTTGTTCTAGTTGTTGTTGTTGTATGGTTTTTTATTTAACCTTTAACAGCGTTCAATGTTGTTGTTGTAGTTGTTGTTGTTGTTGTGCAGCAAGAACCGAAGGAAAGAATGAAAGAAAAGAAAACAAAGCGTATACAAAGAGGTGTGTGGAAAAAACTACGATAATAACATTAAAAACGACTAACGACAATTACAGCGAGCAATTCAAGCTTCAGGATATACAGATAGAGATAGTAGATACAGTAGATATAGAGAGAGAGTGAGATAGTGAGAGAGAAGAGAGAGAGAGAGAGTGATGCAAGCGGTGTTGTACACAGGCAGTGTAAGAAGATATAGAAGAAATAGAAGACGAGGAAGAACAAGAAGATGAAGAAGATGAAGACGAGAAAACGTCGCTTTAATTACCTTGATAATTTGGAGGCCAGATGGTGGGTACATTCTGTAATGAAAATTTAAAAGACATACATTTTAATTTTATTGTATTAAAAGAGAAAAAGTTTAAAAATAAACTATTGTAAATATGTATGCCTATAATTTTAAATATATGTGAATTTTAAAATAGTAAAACTTCTACTTTTTTGTATGTTAAATTATCGAAATATAAAATTCTCGATAGCCCAACTTCTTCACATTCGAATAGCTCAATTACCCGATGGTTGTAATTTTCTATAGTTAAACTTCTCTATAGCCCAACTTCAACCTTTTCTTAACTGCTCTATAACGTAACTATTCTACATTATAACTTCTGCATAGCTCCACTTTTCTATAGCTCACATTTTTTCCCATTATTAAGAAATGTAGAGTAATTTTCTCCTGTTAGTATATATGTATGTAGTATTTTATTCCTCTCGTTAGTCCATCTCGTTATTTTAACTCTTTAGTCCACTTCGTTAGTTTCTCTTGTTTGTCCATCTCGTTAGTTCCCTTTAATTCTCGATAATTCCTCTCGTTAGTTCAAATCGTTAGTTTAACTCGTTCTCATCTTGTTTGTCCATCTCGATAATTCCTCTCGCTAGTTAATCTCGTTAGTTTATTTCATTTGTTTAACTTGTCATCTCATTATCTCGCTAGTTCCTCTTGTTTGTAATTCAGATTCTCAATTCTTATTGTAAGTAATTCCTCTCGCTAGTTTTACTCGTTAGTTTTACTCGTTAGTTTCACTGGACTAACGAGTTGGTTATTTTAACTCGTTAGTTTAACTCGTTCTTGTCTTGTTAGTCCATCTCGTTAGTTCTCTAGATAATTACTCTCGCTAGTTCATCTCGTTATTCAGTTTCTCTCGTTATTATTCTAACTGCATATCTAAACGTTCAAAAACCGAACCTGTTCATAACTTAAAGCTAAAAAGAATATCTTTCTTTTATCCCTAGTCTATTCTGACGAGTATTTCTTTCGTAACTCTTATCCCATTTCTAACGAATATATAATAATATTTTTTTAATATTTGCATTTGTTGGACTTACCATTGGCACACTGTAGTACTGATAGAATGGCTGATATTGCATGGCTGAAGGTGGGTAGATGGCTGGCACACCAGCGGCTGTAAAGTCAGTAACTGGTGTTGATTAATTTGTCCGGCGAAACATGGTTTGTTTAATTGTAGTTGTTGTTGTTGTTGTAGTTGTTGATGATGGTTTTTTTTTTATTTATTTTATTTTATTGTTGTGTTAAGAGAAGAAAGAGAGTAAAAAAAAGTGGAATATAAAAAAGAAAATATTGATTTAAATTGAACTTAGGGACTGTATTTTTTTTTTAAATAATTGAACTCAAAGCTAAAGGCAGAGATGAGAGATTGCGATCGTAATCGTTATCGTTATCGATAACTCACCTGGCGGATAAACGGCAGCAGCGAACTGATCCATCGGGATATTGCTAATCGGTGCCGGCGGTGTTGTTGTATAATAAACAGCTCCATTTGTGGCCACAATCGATTGCAGCGGATTTGGCTAAATTATTTAAGGGGAAAATCGATGTATCTAACTTCTAGTTGTTGAGATAGATTTGTATCTTTTACCCAACTCACCTGCTTCTTGATAGCCGGCGCAATGTTCAGCTTGCGATCACGCAGCACAACGCATTCACCCTGTGAGAGAGAGAGAGACGGCAACAGAGAGAAAGAGAGAGAGAAAGCAATATGTAGTTAAAGGCAAAATGAATTATTAAACTTTGTCTCTCAGTGTAAACTGTGTGTGTGTGTATTTGTGTGTGTGGCAATTATCAACAGACAATGCCAAACGAAATTCAAATTGGAAGAAATTCAAATTCAAATTCAAATCCAAAATCGAACGCAGCAGCATCAATAATAAAATTCAAAATTATTTAATGTATACATTAATTAAAAAGGCGTCTTTTTTTAATTCAACATTTACTTGAACTTTTGTCAGTTTTTCTTTGTTTTTTCTTTTCTTTGTTTTTTTGGTGGCAGAGCCCAAAAAATGTGGCCAAGAGATTGAAGAAAAACACGTGCCAAGCCAAAATACCATTACCAAAAAAAAAGTACGATTATGTATGAATGTATGTATGTATGTATGTATGTATATATTATCTATAGTGTAATTCTATTTTGGTTTATTACGAAATGTCATGTACTGCAGCTCGAATTGAATTGAATCGAAATGAACAATGTTTTATTTGCTTTTTGGTTTTGGTTTTGCTTTGTTTTTGTTTTTGTTTTTCTTTTTGTTTTCGCGGCACACAAATCAACAACAAAACTCATAAAAAGAACACATAAAAAAATGTAAAATTTAACTCGAATAATAAATCAACTCAAGAAAAGCGTTTTAAAACAAGCTATTGTTTCTTTATTTATTTATTATATTTTCAGTTTTCGCAATTGATTCTATCAAACAAACACCCGAAACAATTCAAATAACAATTTAAATATAATATAATCATAACGCCAACACCAATAAAAATTGTCAAAAAATCATAATTAAAATGTACAGTTAAAACAAAAGTTAAATTGTGTAGAAACTAACCTTCAAATTGGTAAATGACACTTTTTAGTTGCATGTTTTAGCCGATTTTACTTGAGTAGCTATTCTACATTTTGGCATGAAGTTGCCACCTAATCGAAAGCTTTTTTATTTATTCCTTATACACCCCAATCAATCCAACAAGTGTCATTAAGAGGACTATTTTACTTGCCAGAGGTTGCCACCTAGTTGAAAGCGCTTGTTTTCTAATTAGACTTTATGCTTTATGATATAACAAACCATCGTTTGTTTAGAGGTTGCCACCTAGTTAGCTTATTAAAAGTCTGAAAAATGTTTCACTCGAAGATCTATTTAAGTATTTTTACTCGATGCATTGTAAAAAGCGCTACTCAAGTATTAAAAGTACTGAAAGAGGTTGCCACCTGGTCAAAAACGCTTTATTTCTAATTGATCTATATGATTTTAAATTTTTTATCAACCAAAAAGTGATATTAGAACAACTAATCTAGTGGATAGCCTAGCAATCGATACTAATCCGATTATAGCTACAAATTCTATCGAATTTACTATTAATCGATGGAAATAACAATTATCTTCCTTCGTTCCTTTGATTTACTGATATTTATTGATAAAAATCTCATCTTTAGTCACCTACAACCGATAAGCTACCAAATACTATCGATTAAGAATGCCATCTCTAATTCTAATTCCGTTAGCCATTTAATGGTCTTGCCAATCTTCGAGCTGTCGCAACTGTCTGTTATGTTATGCTCGTGTACATGGGTCAGTTTATCTTTAATTGGCAATTAGACGCTGATAGCCGCTGCGATTTGCACTTGAAATGCATGAAAAGCCAACACAAAGCCACGCCCCCCTCCTCATTTCCTCCCCTCTTCCTCATTTCCGATTTCCCATTTTCCTCTTTTGCCTCCATCTTCAAGCTCTCAATGTCCTAAGCAAATGTTTGCGGACAACAAGAACAAGAACAACAACAACAACAGCTGCTGCTGCTTTCATTGCTGGTTTTTCCCTTAAAGTTGTTAAACGACTCGAGGCCTACTTTTCTTTGCTTTCTTTCCTTTCCTTTTCTTTACTTTCATTTCATCTTTCCTCTCATTGCTCTGCATTTGCTCATCATTCTTTTAGCCCATTCTGGCGTATCCTTTGACCGCTGCAGGGCAAACAGACGCCCCTTCAAAAGTATAAAAGACGTCCACACACACACACAAGGATAAGACGTCCATAACAAAAGACGTCAGAACCAAGAATTGAAGTAAGCCCACTTCCAAGACAGAGAGGGGGTGTTAAAGGGGGTCGAGGGGTGGCCCACTTCTGTTCCCACCGTCTTGGGTGAATTTAATTAAGAACCCTTTGAGGGCTTCCATATTCTCGGCCCTTTTGTTTCACACACAGACGCACAAAAAGGACAACAAGAATCTACCCCTCCCCTCCCTTCCCTGACCCCTTCCTTGACCTCTAAGGACAGTTGGTCAGTTGACAAGGCGCATTAATAAACGCATCTTGGTCCAAAAACCAAGTCAAAGAAACATTTCAATTTTTGCTATTGACAGAAAGCTTTGAACTGTGCTGTGAGAGTGTATGTGTGTGTGTGAAAGGTGTGTGTGTTAATTATACAGTTGGTCAATTAAATATGCTGACAAAGAAAAAAATGCACATATTTATACTGATTTTAGCACAAATTAAAGCAATTAAAACTGAGATTTAATGTGCTTAAAATATAAGTAATTTATTAAGATATTCTATTTTTGAATGGGGTATCCTGTCAACAGGATAAACTTTAAATTTTTATCACATCTATTTATTTTAGTTCTTTTTTTTTTGACTGCTTAAGGAAAAATTAAATTAAATTAAATTTCCTCTGAATAAAAAACGGGACAAGCTTTAATATTCCAAATTTTTTTTATACACATTTACTTTAGTTCTTAATTTTTTGGCTTAAATTAATTTTTTTTTTTGATCTGAATAAAAGGATAAACTTTAATCTTCAATTTTTATTATACAAATTTATTTGAATTCTTAACTTTAAATTAAATTCAATTTATTTTAATTCTTATTTTTGATCTGAATAAAAAAAATACAAAATTAAAATTGAATGCAGTACCTAAAATTTCTGAATTTAACTTTAGTAATAATGTTATTTGGTATTTAGGATTTTTGGTATTTAATATAAAAGTAAGAGGTATTCCTATTTGTGATCCATGGATATAACGACTTTTTAAAATTATTCTTTGTCAAAATTATTAATTGACATACTGTATATGTACATATATTAAAGTGTAGATTTAGTGCGATGACAAAAACATATACACAATTGTTAGTAGAGACGCCAATAGATGAGTTGAGAGTGTGAGAGTGTGTGGGTGTGTGTGAGTGAGATAGCACGCTAATTAGCTACAAGAAACAAGTGGAAGGAGAATAGCAAAAGGTAAACTAAACTATGGACTCTAAAAGAGGCTCTATATAAAATGCTTTAGGCTGTAGGCTGTCAAGGCTTGGACGTTCTATTTGGCAGTTTGTGGCTTCAAAACTTGGTAACAAATGAAACTTTTGATAACCGAAATTTAATTAGTGCAAATGTTTAGCCATGTGTGTATAATGTGTGTGTGTATCGTATGTGTATTGTATGTGTATTGCACGGTTGTGTGTGTGTGTGTCGTGTGTGTGTTGTATGCACATTAAAATCTCGTTAAACGTTGCCACGGTTGGCAGCAGCATTGTGTGCAGAAATCTTATTGTTGTTGTTGCCTAGAGGCGTTTGTTAAGGACACACACACACAAAACACACACATATACTATATACACAGAGAGAAATTTAAATGTGTGTGTGTGTGTGTGTGAGAGAGAGAGAGAGAAATGTGCAAAATGCCAGCAGCGCAATAACAATGCACATTTAATGACAAGTGGAAAACTTTTTCACTTAATGTATGCCACACAAAAGGAGCTGCCCTAAAGCAGCCAGAGAGAGAGAGAGAGAGAGAATGTTAAAAAGAGAGAGAAACACAGCTGCTCTTGTGTTATGCAATGCTTAATCAAAAAATGGCAGCTTGAAACACAAGTTCATTTCTAATAAGTTTCAAAGCTTCTCAAAGCCGAGCCCAGAACTTGACTTTATTTAGGCAAGAATGAAACCCGCTTTTACCTGACTTGGTCAGCAGCAAAGGGGGTTGTGTGGGTTTTAGCCAACTGGGAGCGATTGATTGTCGCTGCCTATAAATTCCCCTAAGACCGCGCGTACAATGAACTTTTATGGCAACCCCCCTGAGATAATCAGGAAATTATAATAAACACAGAAATGAATCAATTGAAATTATAAACAGCTAATCAAATAATTTTGTAACAATGAAAAATGCACTAATATAATTAATTTAATTAAATAAAATTTAATTTAAAAAATTTAATTTAATTAAATTTAATTAAAAAAAATTGAATATAATAAATAAAAAACAAAAGAAAATGTATTATAATAAATAATATAACCAAAAAAAGAATTCCTGCAAATTTATTTTGATTTAGGAAAAATAGAATAGATCAAATATAACAATATTTTCTAAATTTAATTTGATTAAAAAATAAATATTTGAAACAAGAAAATAATTTTTGAAAATTTAATTTGATTTATAAAAATATAAGACCTTCTTTTTACCAGTAAACAACTAATTTAAATCAAATCAAATAATAATAAAAATAATTAGTTTGTTTTATTAAATGAGTAAATTTTTCATTAAGTCAAAACAATTACTTGACATACTATGCATATAGTATAATACAATATGATAAATGAAAAAACTAAGAAAATGAAAATTTTTTAATCTAGTTACTATAGAAAGCAACTATCATAAAATTTAAATAAAATTAAAACCCAAAAAATCATATCTTGTTGAATTAAATGAGTGAATTTTTGTATTATGTCAAAACAATTACTTGACATACTGTGTATATATATTATATATGAATAGATTATATATACGTAAAGTTAAATAGCAAAATGCACTATGGTCTAGTCTAGAACCGAGCTGAGGCATATAATTAATTATATAATTAGCTAAAAATTGAGTTATTTATTTAATTGCAGCAAAACTGGTAAAGAAAACGTATTAAAAACAAACGGTGCAAAAAAAAAATGGAACTCAACTTTGCAACAATCAGTTGTTGGCTTATCGATAAACATCGATAAACATGGGGGTGTTATCGAAACACACACGCAAACTTTTTACGCACAACAACAAATACAAGAAATTAATGGGACAGCCCTCGCAAAAGCGAGCCATCAATTAATTAATTATATATAAATATATATAATTTACAAGGACTTGCAATTGATATCGTACTAAAAACTATGTTAAGTGATTGTGTGTGTGTGGATTGTGTGTGGATTGTATGTGGATTGTGTGTTGGCATATATGATAAGAATGTAACGTAACGTAACGTAACGCAACGGAAACGTAACTCGAGAAACGTAACTCAACAAAAACGCAATTAGAAGAATACAGAAATACATAAGAATTACAAGTGCCGTCCGTACCGTCGATACCATCGATAAATCGCATATCACACATATATAATAATATATATATGATATATATATGAGAGTCAGAGAGAATGGAGAGACAGATCAGCTGTTGTTGTGGGTGTGGACGACATCACTGAGTGGTTTCGAGAGGTTTCAAGTAGTTGAGGTGGTTGCTATACATACAACAATACACCTCACCTCATCTCACTTCACCTCACTTCACCACACCTCACACCACACCACACAGGGTCAGGTAATGCCCTAAAAGATCGGAGCACATTATAGCGTTTCATACTTTCAGCAAGTTGTATTTGTTTTTTAATGTAGTGATTAAATTGTGAGTGTATATATATATGTGTGTGTATGTGTGTATGTATATTTTCCGGTACAAAGCGCATCATATAAAAAAAAAAAAAAACAATAATCGATAATCGATAAATCGATGGAATGGAAATTAAACACAGGCGACATTAGCAACATTAGCGTAAACAATCTGTACTTACATCCGCCTGCAGTCTTTGCGCCTCCTGCTCCGTCTCAAATGTGACAAATCCGTAACCCTTGCTGACCCCAGCACGATCCACAATGATCTTTGTACTCTTCACAGTTCCATAGGCGCTGAAGACACGTGTCAGATCAGCCTCGGTGGTGTCGCCGCTGCACAGAAACAATAATATTTATGTATATTTATTATTATTTATTTATTTTACTTAATTGAAAAGAAAATAATATGCCTAATATCGAATATAATCCTTACTGTTGGTCTTTTGACAATTTTAGCTGAAGACCCAAGAATTCATTTAAGTTTAATTTAAAAAGGAAAGAATTTGCCCAATAACGGACCTAATCCTCAAGACTCAGATCAGTTCTATAATTAATTTAATAACTAATTAATTCATTAAATTAATTTAATTTTTATCAAATTAAAATTCTTATTTTTGCTTGAAAACTAAATCAAAATTTCTCGACAGACAATCTTAACTCTAAAAATCTCAAGCAAATTTTGAACATTTATCAGCTTATTACTTTATTTAAATAATTTCTTCTGCACTGCGCATTTTGAAGTTCAATACCTTTGCTTAAAATTTGTCTGAGTCACATATATTTATTTTTCCCATAAGTATTTCAAAATAAAAAAATTTAAGCTCAAATGGAAAATGATAAGCTTCTTATCAATAAAACTCCGCTGCGCCTCAAAACAACGGGGGAGTAATTAAAGACACACGTGACAAGAAGTTTAAGAGCTTAAAGCTTATTAAATATTAGATCTAAATAGAAGTTACAAAAATATTATAATAAAAATTAATTTTGTATTCAAATAAAATAAATCCAATAAATTTTCAATGGAAAAAATATTGTTTTGAATATGACTCAGTAAATTTTAATAGCGATTTCTTTCCTAGGTTAGACTTTACTTATTGGAAAAAAAAAACTATATCACTGTATGTTTTTATAATCATTTAAACAAAGATGCAAGTCGGATATTTTACATATTAAAATATAAATTTATACAAAAATTTATACTTATATTCGGTTGGGATATGATTTTTAATCAATTTGTTATATAAATGGAGTTTATTAAATGTAGTTAAGATGGACTTACCTAATGCCGCCCACAAAGATGCGATTGGGTATCAGTGTGCCATATTTGGGCGCTGCCAGTGGCGCCTCCAGTGTGCCAGCTGGCGCTGTGGCCGCCGGTGGGGCAGCTGCGATCTTGTGCATCTCGGCTGGTGTCGTCTCCAGACGAAAATTGGCTCCAAAGGGCAGAATCTTGAGGCTGTTCTCCAAAACTTGGGGTGAGCACGAAAAGATGTCTAACAATCTCAGCTATCTCTAACTGATCTAGAGAAGCCTCTCTCTCTCCTCTCTCAGTGGTGCGCTGGTGGTGCAGTTGGTGCTACTACTGCTCCTAATGGTGGTTCAGTGGTGCGCTATTGTCTCCTTGTCTAGTCTAACATGTAGAACAAAGTTAATATAATTATAATTATAATTAACTAATGTCACGTCTTTTCTCTTGTTTCTCCGCTTTTCCAGCCGCGTCTTCTTTATTTTATATATATTTTTCTATATTTTTAAACAAATCTGTAAAGAGAGAGAGAGAGAGAGAGTTAGAAAAGTAATAATTGTAGAGAGAGAAGAGTCTGTACGATCTTTGTGTCTTTGGGTTGTTGCCTGTGTAAAATTGCCCCCTACATAACGAAATGCATCTATTTTTGTCCCAGGGGCCGACATATGTCACAAGCGAGAGGGAAAAAGACTCGACTGAGAAACGGAGGTAGTTCTTCTCTTGCGTTCGTCTCTAGCGACATGTGTGCGCCATAAATTCACCTTCAGAGGCAGCAGAAGCAGAAGCAACAAAGCGACAAAGCGACAAAGCGACAACTGAGACACAAGACGGCAACCAAATAGCACAGAGTGTTTAAATTTAACAACACAGCAACAACGTCTGCGGCAGACTGTCAACAATGAAATGGCCAAAATAATGTATCTAATAGATGCACAGATACTTTAGCTACACACAGCTCTCTATAGATACAACTGTTGAGATACACACAGTCTACACTCTACTGAGAGAGTTCAATTAGTCGAGGCATTAACATGTTGGCCTAAGGAATTGATGTATCTACAAACATGTTTCATGTTTCATGTTGCATTTGCATGTTCAACGTGTTCTAGTTTTGCCACGCCCCCCATTTCTCCCCCTTCCATGTTCAATTATCATGTGGGCGTTCTGTTATCGCCTCGTGCATATCACAAAATGCCAATGAAAACATAATTATATTTTCATTAAGCGTTTTATCGATTTAAAATACTCAATAGAAGTTGATAAATTTTTATACGGCTACTCACAACTAATTGTTTTGATAAAGAAATACATTTATATATATATCTTTTTTTTATTTAATATAGGGAAATGTTTATTAACCATAATAAAATTATAAAATAATAAATATGCAATAAAAAGTATTAAAATATATATATATTTTTACTTTTAATTTTTTTTTTATTATATTTTCATTATCGTTTTATCGATTTAAAATACTTATTTTTATAAAGAAATACATTTTGATTTGTTTTTTTTTTATTTATAAATATACCAAATTTCTTAAACCCATAACAAAATTATAAAAGAATAAATAACCACGAAAAAGTATTAAAATATGTGCATGTAATATATTTAATTTGATTTTTTTATATTTTCAATATGCGTTTTATTGATTATTATTACTCAAGTCATTATTAACTAAGTAACTAATTTTATTCATATTTCAATTCATTTTTATATTTCTTTTTTATTTATAAATAAAAAGAAAAAGAATTATTTTCTTGACAAAATATCTTAATATTTTATTTTGTATCTGTATTTTGTCAAAGTAATTACTTGACTAAACGTATCTACTTTAATGCATATTTTATGTAGTCATTTAATGTGTGTCTACACGTGATTATGGCTCACTGTTTGAGCCAATTTCGCTTGCCAAAAAGTATCTCAAACTATAAATTATAAATTCGCATAAATCAACATAAAATCTAACTAAATATAAACATATTTAACTATAAGCTAAAGCTATAAAGATATATATGTATCTGTTTCTGTATTTGTATCTGTATAAAGACGCACATCATGCACATCTTTCTCTCATTAAATCGCGTCACATTTCCAAAATGTTTTCCTACATTTTCACAAATTTTTATATATTTTTTTGTTGCTCTTTATATTTTTAGACGTTGAAAACAACTCAAGCAGTTGTGTCACACACACACATACACACATACACACACCCACCCACATATTTATTTTTTGCTAGAGAGAAAAAAAGTGAAAACTACGCCAAGTAAAAGCTTTTTCCTAACGGTTTGCTCTAAGTGCCCCTGACATAAATCATAGCAAAAGAAGCAAAAGCAGAGGGGAAACGAGAGGAAGAGTGATAGAAAGAGGGAGAGAGGGAGAGAGAGGGAAGGGAAGGAAGATTTCGTGTTGAGTTTTTAATTATTTACTAGAATATTATGAAATTTTGAAGCGCACTTCATTTACGTTCTGGCCAATATAAAGATACAATCTCACAATCTGTCTCACTCTCATTCTCCCACTCCCTCCCTCTCTCTCTCTCTTTCTCTCCTACTCGTAGAGCAGTCGTTAAATTGTATGAGCAACTGCATTATTAAAATGCCCATCAAAAGAGGCCCTGAAATTGGCAGCGTCAGCGACTGCGACGCCGACTGCGACGCCAACTGCGACTGCAACGTTTTGGCAGAGGTCAACCGGAAAATCACAGCAACATGACAACGCCAATGCTATCAGCGGAATTTAATCAACAGCAGCCAAGCGACCAACTCCACCTCCAACCACCTCCCACCTCCCCTCTCTCTATTGTTACCTCCATTGTCTGTTTACCTGTCCCCTCCTCCCACACAACTTTTCTCCCCCACCGCAAACCAAACACGGTGCCAGCAGCACTCGACATTATTGCAAAATTCCACGTGCGAAAATTGCACGCGTAATGCCAATGAAAACGAACCACGAAAGAATTTAATAATAACAAACCACACAGTCAAATAAATGCACAATGACCGACTATAGTATACCCTATGAGAGAGCTGAACTTTCTATCGATTAACGATTATCGATAGTAAAGCGAAAGTGATTTGATACGAGATGTAAATATTATTTAAATTGTTTAATTTTATGAAAACGAATTTAATAATTAACTACACAGCAATATACATACGACTATAGCATACTCTATGGTCGAGCTGAACACTATCGATTAACGATTATCGATAGTAGAGGGAAGACGACTCGTTTTTGTATGTAACTATTTGTCAAACTGTTTACATTTGCTACTCTTATAATCGTTTATCGATATACGATACTTTTCACTGTTAATCGTTAGCCTATGCCGAAAATATTTAATAATCAGTAGATGTCTTGTCACTTAAAAATAGTTTTGATAATCGGGGAAATTTAATACTATCGATAGTATAATTGTTTATAATCGACAATAATAAATTGATAATGATAGTAATAATATAAAATAAGTTTATACTACCGATAGTAGAATTGATAATAATCGAAAACAATAAATTGATAGTTTTTTTCAAACAGTTTCGTTGTAACTCAAAAAAGTAATGATGCAGTTCGATTCCTAGGACCTAAAATAGGGAGAATCCGTTGAGTTTGGTCATGTAATTTTTTTCGACTTGCACAGTGTAATAATAATAGTGCATATAATTTATACTATATTATTTAAGTATATTTAAATAACGTAAGAGTATATTAAAATATGATTTTGATTCTGTTTTCTCCGATTACGAATATCGATATATTTTCTATATATATTGAAAAGGTTTAAAATGGCCATGGAATAATTTAAAATGTATATACATAAAACATTTTATATTGCTTGAATATGTGCTTCAATTTTAATTTACTATTATTTTGTAGTATTTTACAAGAATTTATGCACAATCTGTAGGTACAAGCAAATACCAAACATTTGTAATCGATTTTCCTCGTATCGATATGAATGGTTCATCCGCAATTCCACAATCCTGCGCTCATCAAAAAACTATTTGGGAAATGCAATCTAAATGAACGTCCATCTTGCACATGCAAGATACAGATACAAATACAGATAGATACAGATACACAAATACATGTACAAGCATTTTAGCCTTGATGTGCAGCATTTGATTGGCTGCAGGGCAACCCGAAATCAGATTCAACCATGCAACAATTCCGTTAGCTGCCCCAAAACAACATTTAAACATTCCAAGCGCCAACATTTTTTTTTATTGCATTCACTTTTTTTTTTCAATTTATTTACTTTTTTTTCATTTCGTATTTTGGCACAATTGAAGCGCAACTTGGGCAATTAGGGCAATGCAATTAGTAAGCGTCAAACTATTGAATAACCAGACGGGAAACGAACTAAAGAAGCGTCAAGGAAAAAGGAGTAAAAAGAAATGGGAGAAATGAGCAGAGAGAGAAAGCGCACGAGTGCAACATTTGACCTATAAAAATGGCAAAATGTGGGCGCTTGAGTTAACACAGATAGCAGAGGTAAAATGCAGCAAAGTCAGAAAAGGACGCCACTTCTCCATGTGTACCTCCCTAAGGGTAAAAACTAAAACTGCCCACACGAGACGCACACACGGAAAACTAGATAAAAATAGTGAAATAATGCTCACCTGTGTGTGCCGACGGCGTGTCCTTGCCGAAATAAAACAAGCAGAGATAGAGGAAGGTAAGAGCAAAGAGGAGAGAGTCAAAGAGAGGGGGAAGAGGAAGAGTGAAAAGCAGGTAAAGAAAAGCCAAGGCAAGCGATAGTCAAAGACTGATAAAGGCTTAAATGCTGACACAGAAACACGTAACGTAAAAAAGAGAAAAAGGAAGCAACGCCTCAAACTCACAACAGGAAGCGGAAAGAGAAGAAACCTGAGTGAAAGAGAGAGAGATAGAGAGAGACGGGCAGCGGGAACTGGCGACAAGCTGATAAGCGTATGTAAGTCACATAAGAACAATTAGGCAAAAGCTCAAGAGTTTAACTCTTTTTCTCGGGCCAAATCCGCAAAAGCAAACAAGCTAAAAAGCAAAAATCCCTGGCAAAGAAAGCGCGCGTGCTGCCGCATAACTTGGCCAAAAAATGCGGGCCAACCAAAGGGAAAAGGGCTAAGAAGAGACCGAGGAGACAGAGGAGAGTGCACTCAGTCAAAGGTCAATTGAAGTTGCGGCCAAGCAGACAGAGGCAAGCACAGTCAAGTCAAGTGTAATATGAGAAAGCGCAAAAATGGCACACACACACACACACACACACACAGAGATGCTGACTGACAGCGCGCCGGAAGTGGCTGCCATTTCACCTAACACCCCCCCTTTTCACTCTTTCCACCCCCTTCCCCATGTAACTCATGACCAAACATGTAAGGCTGTTTAAATCGTTAGTTCCAGACTATGAAATACCCGTTACTTAATTTGAATTCTTAATTTTACATATTCCTTAGAAACTTAAAACAGACATAACTAGCGTTATATTTATCCGATCTTAGTGCGATTCAGTAGGATCATTGATAATAATATTAGTGAATGTTAACCATCAAAAACAGGGTGTTATCTTAAAAACACTGGGTGTTATGGGGTTTTTTTGCACGGTTTACGGAGTCGGAAGAGGACGTGGCAAAATTTTGAAAATACCTTGATATCCTTGGCGATAATACGCAACTGGGTGCCAAATTTTGAGTCTGTATTTAATAAAGTGTAGGCGCTAGATATTTTTATTGAATTGAAGGATCGTTGTTAAACTATAAAACAAACTACAAGTTCGTAGAAGAATGTGTGCCAAATTTGGTTGCTCTAGCTCTTATAACCTCAGAGATTGGCAGTTCTTCAGATGGGCAGACAGACAGAAATGGACATGGCTGGATCAGGAATATAAACACTTTACATACTGATAAAAAAAAATGTTCGTTCTGAACTTAAAATGTTAAGGCAATATATTATATTGTTTGATAAATCAAGCTTTTTCTTAGTTAAATTTTTTAAAATGTCTTATGTAGATTCTACTACACCTCCTCGTCCCTATTGCCTACATTACAACGAATACAATATATCCTTTTACTCTGAAAGGAACGAGTATAAAAAGAGAAAAAAGGCGCAATACAACAACAAAAGGGGCCAGAAATATGTTACACAATCCTTGAGATATTTTTGTGTGTGTGTGTGTGAGTTTGTGAGTATGCTGTGAGTATTTTTGTGTGTGTCTGTGACGAGGACGCGGACGAGGACGTTGCTGCTTTGGGTGTCAGTCAAGTGAAAGGAAATTGTAGCTAACACATAGAGAGAGGAGGGGCATGACAGGAAGAGGGAGGGAGGAGGGAGGGGAGGTAGGTAGATAGAGGGATAACTGTGGCAGACATACCAACAGACAAACATCATCATGATGTGGCTTGATGGAGACGCGAGACGTTGACGATGCCTCAACAGCAGCAACAGCAACAGAAGCGGGCCAAAATTGATGGCCTGCCATTCTGCTTGTAGCAACCTCCTTCCCCTCCCTGCCCACACACCCTACTACACCCCCTACTGGGGTGTGTGTGTGTGGCACACAAAAATCCATAATCCTCACAGCAGCAGCAAAGAGGGAAACGACAAACTACAAAGCGTGAGCGAAAACTTGATGTGTGATGTGAAACAATGAAACTTTTCTTTCAGCAGCAGCGTTAAATTATTTGATGTGTGTGTGTATGTGTGTGGGTGTATAACACACATAACCTCCCCTCCCACACACTCACAGATTTATGTGTGTCCAACTTGCGTATTTGTATTGGTATTTCCAATATTTGCACAGCATTGCAACTTTAAGAAGCCTCACTCTGAATCAATATATTCAGCAAAATGTACACAAAAATCTGTCACACACACACACACACTCTCTACACTGTTAAAAAAGATTCTAAAATCAAGATTTTCTTCTAAAAAACAAGCGTCAAGAACATAAAATTTTTAAAGTTAAAAAATACATCTTGGTTTTAAGAACATTTCAAATATAAGACCAAATTCGTATAAGATCAGAGATTCTTAACTATAAGTATAAGAATAAATGTTCATACAAAAAAAATAAGTCAGGTCTTCAATTTATAATATTTATAGTGTTTTGAATTTGATTTGACCAAGATCAGAAATTCTAATATTTTTAAAACCATAAATATAAGTATAAGAATAAATGTTTTCAAATAAAAGATAAGGCAGATTTTTCATTGTTTTATTTTGATGAATATACATATGTAAATATATTCCTCATAATATTTTTGTTTATTGAAAAGAGTGAGATTCGAACCCGCGCTTGTTTTCAAACTGAAATATGACAAATTTATATTTTTCTAACAATTTAAGATTATTCTTATATTAAAAACTGCGATTTTTTAAATGAATATTCATAGTATTAGTAATGTGGAACAAAATAGGTCAAAATGAATGTTCTTGATTTTAGAAGTTGTTTCTTTTTTTTAGTGTAACAGAACACCCTCCACATTTCTATAAATCCCCACTCTGTGGTTGAAAAGTTAGCCAAGCATTTGTCAGATGATTTATTGCCAGAGACAACGCTGCGTATGAGCGATGGCTTTAGCCAACATAAGCCACGCCTCCCTCCTTTTCTTTCGCCCTCGCCTCCCTCTTTCGGTTCCCTCTTTAAAGGATTTAAGTGGCATTTGATATACCCAGGGACATCTATTAAATGCTGCTTCAAATTAAGCCATTAAAAAACAATTTCGATTCAGAATTTTTATTTTTTATTTTATTTTTTTGGTAGTGTTTTATTTTTGGGGTTACACGCTGCGTATGCGTAATGTGACTCAAGGCGCAAGGTGCCCCTGCTGCTGCTGTTTCTGCTGCTGACAAAGCGGCAAAATATGCAAATTTATTACCGACTGGGAGGGAAGGGGGAGGGTTGAGGAGGCAGCTATAAAAGAGCCAGAAATGCAATCATGAAAAAGCAACGTAAAAGAGGCAACAAGACAAACGTAAAGTGCAAAAAGAAATGGCCTAAAAGTGTGACTTGAGCGAGTTGCGTAGAATTTAGAGGGGAGGTGGGGGAGGGGAGACGAGAGGAGGAGGGGGCGTGAGAATGTAGTTTAGGGATGGGGTGTGTTGGTTTTTTTTAGTAGGGCTGCCAACTATTTTTGTAGACACAGCTGCCTGGCGGCTTTGTGCCTGGGCTTTCATTTCTTAGGGCAGGCATAAAAATTAAAATGCAAAAAGGCAAGAAAGAGAGAGAAACAGAGAGATGAGCTATGGGTGTCGGTGTTGTCAGAGTTTCAAGGGCTAAAATAGTTAGTTTTATAAAAATATCTAGCTAGAAATAGGTACAAAAATATAAAATATAATAACAATATTAATAATATTATTATAAGCGAAACGTTACTTTTTTATATTATTTTATGCAAGCAAAAACTATATTTTATCGATATCAATGACGTTATCGACAGAATCTGAATAATTGTCGAATAAATTGTAATATTTAACGATCTTAAATATTTTTCAAGGGCTGAAATAGCTAATTTGATTTGAAATTAGCTAGAAATAGCTACAAAAATATTAAATATATTTAAATGCTTTTTTATGGAAAGCTTATAATAATCAAACTTTCTTTTTAAGTATTTTATGGTACCAAAAAACGATTTTTCATCGATATCAACGATTTTATCGACACAATCTTTATAATTGTCAAATAAATTGAATATTGAAAATTTCCCAAATTTCCTAAATATTTCCTGCATTAAGATATTCGAACTTAATTTAATTGTTGGCTGTAGTTTCGACAGATATTATTTTATTGTATTATAGCTCTGATAATCTGGGAAACACGTCAATTAATTTTTTTATAAAAAGGGTTTTTTTTTTAATTTTCTAGCTCAACCAATTCCCATCTAGCTCTAAAATAGCTAAAATATTAACACTGTTTGTGGGTGTATGCGTGTGTTAAAAAGTGAAAAAAGCGCAGCTGAGCACATCATCAAAAGCGTCTCTAGATCTTATTGTCGCTGTTGTTTTTGCAGCTCTTGTTTTCCCTTCGTTTCCCTGCATTTTCCTTTTGCATTTTCCGCTTGCACTTCAATCAAGAAATGCGACTGTATCTGTTAGTTCTGCTTCGCATTTGCATCTCTGTCAAACTCTCGTCAATGTATAGACACGTCTCCCCAGTTCCCAACCCCTCTCTCCCTCTCTCACTCTCTTCCCCACTTTTCCCCTTGCTTTTCTGTGCCACTCGAAATTCACCTGCAACATTTTAGACACAGAAATTTTCGCTTTTGTTTCAGGCAACAACAAATGGCATCGTTTTTTGGCTCGTTACAAATTTGCGCCTCAACTATTTAGCAAGTTATTTGTCCGACTGTCCGACTCTTTGTCCGCCATTTTCGACTGTCCGACTGTTGTGGCCCAGTTGCTGCAATTTGTGGTAAGAAAATGCTCAAAGAGTGAGAAATCTAATTACAAAGTGCGACAACAAAATGTTGATTTAAAATATATACATATAAAATATATGTATGCAATATACGAAATTAAAGTTATGCAAATTAGTTTTGAAACAGTCGAAATGCAGTTTAAGTTGTCATATATATATACACACACACACACACACACATGTGCATTGCACACCCACATGAGGCGAAAAGTTGCAAGTCATAAAAATGTAAAGTTTAAATATGCATATATATTAAATGCATATTATACATAATCCAGCTGGTTAAAGCCGGCTTTGCCCGTGTCTTTGAAGACGATACGAACTTTACAGCCCTGGGGAATTTTCGTAGAGAAAAACAACAATTTTAAACTTATGAAACTAACAATAAAAAAGAAAAAAACTATATACAGATATCAAAATCTACATAATTGCAAATTATTCTTAAAATCAATATTTTTGTTACGTAAGGAAAGTTTTTTTTTTTGCAAAGTACAATGTAAATTTTTCTTCTATAGATCTCTCAAGCAGACGACAAAGATAGATACATATACATATATTACTAAACTAGAAACCAAATAAAAATTATCTTCAATAAAAAACTAAACAAATTGTGTAAACAATGTGAAAAACTGAGTTAATTACGCATCAGAACATTTATCATACAATTTTCATCTATTTTCAGATCAATTGGTTGTCATTTGCACAGCTGGTTAATATCGTGAAAAACAACAGCAAGCGAATAACTTAATTATGAATCGAACTCTATAACCGGAAACTCAACAGGAGAGCAAGAAAGAGACGGAACGAGAGATGAGCGATTAAAAGATGCGATCGCAATAGATAATGAATATATTTAACATAAAAAATTGGCAAAACGATAAATAGAGAGAGTATGAAACAAAGAGAGACAGATAAATAGAGAGAGAAAGATTGCCGACTCGCACGGAAATTCATATTTATCTATAGATAAAAATCGTATTCGTATTGCAAACGGAAAATGTTTTTTATGATTCGAGCATAAATCAATCTTAAAACAAGTGTCCCGCTGACTTACATTAAGACTTTTTGGCCATACTATTTTAAGCATTAAATCTCTACTGCGTAAATATTCTTAAGGAAGAATTATGAGCTCAATTAAGAAACTTAGTTGAGAAATAATTAAGTCTACGATGAGTGTGTACAATAAAAATCAAACTTAGTTCAAGAAATTATACTCAAGATTCGAGCTAAGCAATAAACTGATTAGAAAGTTCTACTCTATATTTATTACGAAGAAATGTACATTTTTAATTAATGTGGAAAATTGTGTATTTATTTCTTTATTATTTCGAGATAAAAATTACTTTTAATGAAAATTAAATTAGAAAACAAACAATTGAACCAAATTATAAAGGAACTTAAAAAAATAGATACATATTCTTCTTCAAATAGTTTTTAGGCTATAACTCTGTAAAATTAATAATGAAAAATGAGCAATCTATTTTTATTTATTTCTTTATTTAAGCTGCATAGATGCAATCGATCTAAAAATTAATTTTAATTAAAATAAAATTAGAAAACAAATAAATCGACATAAATTAAAAATGGAAAATATTAAAAGAATATTTTTAAGTGAATTGGTAGAGAATAAAAGGAAGCTATATATCTATAACACTGTACAATTAATACCCAACAAATGTACATTTATTTAGACTACATTGAAGCAATCGATCTAAAAATTAATTTTGATTAAAATGAAATCAGAAAACAAACAATTTACATAAATTATAAACTGAACTGAATTATATTTAAAGCGAAATGGTAAAGAATAAAAGGAAGCTTTTGTATATATCTATAACCCAATTTCTAGTTTATAGTACTCCAAGTTTCTATTTGTAGCCTCTAGTTTATAGACAAGCACTTGAACAATTCATCTACTACTAATCCCAAGTTGACGTTGCCACAAAGCATTGTTGAAAATTTGGTCAGGTGGCTGCCACAATTCTCAATTCCCAACACACATCAACGGGCAGCTAACTGTGTGTGTGTGTGTGTGTGTATAGATTGTGTATATATGTGTGTGTGTATCCGCTGGTGGGCAGCGCGATTGGAAACCGTGAAAATATGCAGATAACTAATATTAACTTTTTGTTTGAATGCATGAATGAAGCGTGAGTGTGTGTCTATGAGAGTTGTGTAGTAAAAACAGAGAACTGAGAATAGAGAATAGAAAGAGACGAGTTCAAGCGCTGTAATTGGGCCTATAACTATGATTGTCTATAGAGATACATATACAGGTAATAAAAACCCGCAGAGTCTAAAAGCGAAATGAAAAATCAAAATAAAACTAGCGCAGTGCGTGCAACGGTCTATTTATGGTCTTAAAATGGATATTAGGTCGCTTGGCCAGGTGGGTGTACTAGGTATAACTAGGTATAGCTATATCTATAGATAGAGGTACAGGTAAAGATACAAGATACATAGATACAGGGGCTGCACGCTACAGTGCAAACAGTTGGGTCACTTTGGCCCGATTTGCTGACCATTTCACCGTTTTGCATGTGGGCGCAGCTGAAGTTCATTGGGCACATTAGAAAGACCCAGAAGTAGCAGAGACATGGAGAGAGAAAGAGAGAAAAAGAAAGAAAGAGAAGCAGATAGAAAGGCAGAAGCAGCATGGCCATTTTCCTGGATCATTGCCAGCAATTGAAAGTCAAAGTTATGCCCCAAAACGGGAAAAACAAGTCACATAACTAAAGCGCTTTTAGGCATACATTTTTAGCCCAGTATTAAAAGGGTATACAGGCTATTGCGTTTCTGACAATGTCTGTCTGTTTATTAAAAACACATACATATATCTCGAAGAGCAACCAAATTTGATGGCAGTTATGCGCGAAGATTAGGTATAATTTAGATTTTTACCATTCCCTTATCCACCCCCAAAAATCGGAAAAATCAAAAAAATTAGCAATTCTAAAGATGCAGCCTTGAGATTTGGAACAAGGAATGTATTAAATTAAGTGAACGAGTGCTCAAAATTTCATCTCGATCGGTCTACAAATAGAGAAGATAATTGAAATACACAATTTTCTTCCCGTTTTCAGTTTGAGCAAAATATTCCACTTAGATATATAGTAAGTCCGAAAAAGTGAAAACGATAATTTTTCTATACTTAGCCTAAGTGCAATGTGAAAAAATACAAAATTTTCAAATTGCGTTCAAAAATATGTATTTTTAAGAAATATCCATACGAATTATTGGTGGTGTAGTGGTTAAAGTTTTTGGTCTGCGATCCGGGCGACCCGAATTCGAAAACAAAGGATTTTCAATATTTATTATTTATATTAATATTTTTTTATACTTGTTTTTTATTTTTGATGATTGAATCAAACGGCTGCGATGTTACAGATACTGGGCATCTAACAGTCGAGCACGTTGACTGCAACGTTCTTCACTTGTTTTTCTTTTGGGCACAGATTTTTCTTTATTTTCCACATATTTTTTCATACATTGTATATAAGTTTTATGCCGTTTTGCGTGGCTGTTCAAATATAGCCCCCAAAAAGCGTTTCGATAACAGCTCGAAGTCATTTTATTTTTATGACCAACCAGCCCAATGGCAGCAAACAGCTCCCGGGGCGTGTCCCCCTTCTACACCCCCTTTGCCTCCTTCCCTGCTCGTTTCCCTGTCCCTCTCCCGCGCTCTCTCAATCGGAGGCAGCCTCAACAGCTGTCGCCAATGTCGCCACAGACGACGACGACGACAAAACTCTCAGCTAAAAGCAACGACTTATTTTTTGGCACGAGCGCAAAGACAAAAAAAAATCAAGAAAAAGATTCTTTTTGGCTCAAAATTAAATGAAAACATATATGGTACACACACACACACACATGAGCACACACACTCAAAAATACCTTAAGTACTTTAGAAAATCTCTAAAGTAACACAGATTTAACGCTGCGGCCTAGCGACAAGATGCAAAAAACCAAAGCGAATCGACGCGACAGCAGCAACAACAACAAAAACAACAGCAACAAAAACAAAAACAACGACAAAGCAATGAAAATTGAAGACGACCGCAGAGCGTCGCATTTAATTTTAGATTTATTTACAGGGTGCTTCTCAGCAGGTGTGAACAATGAGAGTTTGGGAACATTTCAACTCCTAAATACATAATAAATGATCGTTGAAAACTGGAAAAAATTTAATAGATTTTATTAAAAACGAGTAGATTTATTTGATAAGATTTATTTCACAAATAAAATATATACTTTTAAAACTTTTCATTTTCGAACTTTGAATTATTTTGTAGAATGCTGTTTCAATCATAGCTTAAATGTCGAATATATTATAATTTGACTTCATATAAATTTGGTTCATTTGAAATATATAGATTGGTTTGAAAACTTCGATTATTTTGATTTTGCTGTTATTTAGTACCTTCAAACTGCCATAACTCTGTCAAAACTTGATCAATTTCCATGCGCAATGTAAATTTGATCATGATATTACCTCAAAATTCGTTCTGCATTTAAATTTTGTTCATTTTGGAAAATCAAAAATTTTGAAATTTTTCGAAAAATGATAAGGGGTAACACTGTAAAATTTCAAAAAAATTCGAAATTTTTTAATTTTTGAAAATGAACAAAATTTAAATGCAGAACGAATTTTGAGGTAATATTATGATCAAATTTACATTGCGCATTAAAATTTGTCGTTTTTTGACAAAGTTATGACAGATCAAAGTTATTAAAAATCAGTAAAAATCCAAATAGTCTAAAATTTTCAACCCAAATTAAATTTTTCATATGAACAACATTTATATAAGGTTAAATTATAATAAAATCGACATTACGCTGGACCATTCCAGTAACCAAGTAACATTAGTTTCCAGTATAATTAGGGCATTAATTCTTTTTTCATATAAAACATTGAATACAAGGAAAATCATTCTACAGCCTACTTTTGGACAACACTTGTTATAGATGCACAAGTAAAAGATCAACCTAAAACTATATAGATCTATAATAAAAAGGAATAATAGCAATCTTCAGATAGTGTTCTTAGTATTTAGAATTTAATTCCTCCCATTTTATATCAGTAAATGTTTCTTAATTTTTCCCCAGCTTTGCTTTCCATATTTAAGCGGAGAACCCTTTTATTTAGTTCTTCTCTCTCATAATTTCTGATTTAAGATACACTAAAAGAATAGTAAAATATTTTCCAGCTAGCTTCTGATTTGTTTATATATAGAATTTAAATCTTTTCATAAATCCCTGAAAAACAACTTTTCCTTTTATAACTGGAACCAATTTGTAAGCGGAAAACCTTTTTGGTTAAGTTCTCATCTCTTAATCAGATCTCTGCCTCACTTTTTTTCCCGGCAAGTAATCTATAAAAAACCAAATTGTAAGCACATTTGAGCTCATTTGGGAGACCGACAGACACACCCCTTATTTGAGAAAACCGTTGTCGTCGTCCCGCCCGGGGTCCCTGGCGACACGTTTCCTAGTCAACAACAACAACTACAACAACTACAATACATTCAAGTCAGTCTATCAGTCAGTCAGGGGACTGAGAAGATTTCGATTTTCTTCTCGATGCTCTGATGATGTCGTTGAGACCGCGTGGGTTATTTTGTATATCTGAAAATGTGAAATATCTGTTGGCGTTTTTATTTTTTTTATTTTGTCGCGTAGCTCAGACTTTATGCGACTTTTGATTTGTGCGCGTTTTTCAACACGGAATGCAACTAAAAATAAATATTTTTAGAACACATTTTTACCTTATTTCTTTCTTTTGCTGTTGCTTTTTCCTTAGGCTCTTTTCCGTTTTTGTTGCTCTTTGTTGCAGTTGAAAACTTTCCACACTTTGTTTTTCTTTTTCTTTTCTTTTTTGTTGCTTGGGGCTCTAAATAATATCAAATATTTGGGCCTTGTTTGAGCCAAATATTTATTGGCTGCTTAAATATATATTAGCACCTTTTCCTCTCGTTTGTATCTAATTATAATGAATATTATAATTTTTTATGATTATTATAATTTTTATTGTAGTTGTTGGTACCGAAACGCGTGCGCTTTAAAAACGTTGAAAATTGAATAAATAATTATTCGTATTTTATCACACATATTTTTGGGTCAGTTGTGTGTGTGTGTCCGAGTGTGTGTGTGTGTTAGGGTTAGCAAGAGGGGGGAGAGAGGGGGTTTTAATCTCGGGCTCGTTTATCAACTCATCAAAGGGCAGTCAAAATGCCAACGTGAAAATAAACGAAATTTCTATGCGCTCTGCATACGAGAAACTCCAAAGAGCGGAGAGAGAGGGGCAAAGAAAGAGAGGGAGCAGAGAGAGAGGAGACTCTTCTCAAATGTAAGGGTATAATGGATACCAAGTTGTCTCTGTATGCGTGTGTGTGTGTATAGTTGTTGTTTATGGCCATTACGTTACGTATACGCAACGTGTACGAATGGCAACACACAAGGGACGACGCTGCGAGGATGCGGATGCGAGGACGAAGACGAGGACAACAAGAGAGAGAGAGAGTGAGAGAGAGAGAGAGAGAGAGAGAGCCGCCGATGGCTCTGTGACTATTTGCTGTGCCGGGGGAATGAATGTGAAGCGTTTTGGCCAATAGCGGAACAGCGTAGGCAAGAGGGGAGCGGAGGTGCAGAGAGGTGGGGGATGGCTGGATGACTTGTTTGGTATACACAAAAATTGTTTCAATTCAACAACCAGCAACAACAATTTGAAAACAACAAAGTTTTGTGTGTCACGCATAAAATGTGTTCCTATTCCTTGCCAGCATTTTCCTCATTTCCCGCGTTCTCATTTGCCGTTTCGTGTTATATTTCTATACTCATATATATATACATATATATTTATTTTTTTTGGTTTGCCAACAGCAACAACAATGGCAACTGCAACAACAACAATAATACCAACAACAACAACAACAGTAACTACAACAAGTATAGACCCAAAATCAAGTACGTTCACACACAATTTTCATCATGTATGTGAATTAATTTGTACATATGTATGTATTTGTGCCTTGCCGCTGTGATTTCTGTTTTTGTCGCCAGCAGCGAAAACTGTTTGCCTGGGTTCTGACCAGGCCGACACTCTTGTCTGACCAGGCCGTAATAGTACCTTTTTTTTATTATTATTATTTGTTGTTGTTGTTGTTGTTGTTGTTGTTGTTGCTGTCGTTGACTTTTGTCTGGTTTGCTTTTAAAAATTACTTTTTTTATGGCTTTTTTGGCGAAAAAAACGCAGTTTATATTTTTAAACAAGACGTTGTTTGTGTGCTAACTGTTGTTGTTGTTGTTAGTATTTCTTGTTGTTGCAGCACAGAACGCACGAAAACTGGCACACACACACAACACACACACAACACACACACAACACACACACAAACACACACGCTGAAATGTCGTCTAACGTACGAGTTGTTGCTGCTGCTGCTGCTGCGACGACGACGACTGTTGACTGCGACGTCTACGTTTACGTAGAGAACTCTTGAATAAAAAACCGAAAAAACGTGAAAACGTGAAAACGTTGGCGACTGCGAAAAACTGCGACGGCTATTATATATGACGGCGAGAGTGTGTGGCAGAAGCAGAAGTGTTGCAATCACGACGGTAGAACAACGACTCAGCCAAACACGACGGAAAACGCGACCAACTGGGCCCCCACAAGGCGCGCAGCGACAGCAGAGCAGCCGGCAGCGACGCCAACGCCAACGTCAGCAGCAAGCGCAAATGCTTGTTCGTTTCATGTTCGGCTTCGCAGTGGCAATGTTCGTATCATGTTCGGCTATTGTTGCTCTCGCTTCGTTACGTTTGAAATTGTTTTCTGCTCTCTTGCTCCCTTTCTTTTTTTGGCGCTCTTTTGTTGTCGTACAACGAGGGATGCAATGCACGTGTGAGAGAATCAAATGCATGTGTGTGTGTTTGAAAAAGATTACAATAAGCACATTTTAGCGATATTACATATTTGGCCTATTTATTAAGCAGCAGCAGCAGCAACAACAACAATAACTATAGCCGCTTTAACTCTCGCGCTTTAGACTCCCACTACCGCTCTCCCACTCTGCCACTCTTCCACTCTCTTTAGAGTTGTTGTGACGTCGAAGTCGACGTTGACGTTGACGTTCGTGCGCTATGGCTGGGCAAGCAAACACAGTTATGTTTGCCGCTGCCGCTGCGTGCGTTCAGTTTTTTTGATTCTTTGCTTATTGTGCAATGAGCCATGGCGACTTAATTGCTTTTCGTTTGGGCTTTTGGCTTCTATAAAAACAACAACGATATAATAACAACAATAAGAGCAGCAACTGGCAGTTTTATTTTCTCTTTGCGCTACGCTGCACTTCAAATTGTTGTTGTTGTTGTTGCTGTTGCTGTCGTTCTATCTGTCATGGTGTAGGCGCATAAATAACGTGCTGATAAAAAATGGGCGAAGGGCGTGCACACACACATACGCACACACTCGCATACGCAGAGAGGCAAAACGTATTCACGTAATTATGGCCAGCGCTTTTATCAACTTCACGTTGTTTTTTTTTTATTTTTTTGTTGCATTTTTTGTAAAGCTCCCGATTACATAAGCGCCACGATGATGGAAATCTGGCTGGGAACGACGAAAACCGCCGGACGTGTGTGTGTGTGTGTGAAGTTGGAAAATTTGAATTTTTTAGCATTGAGCGAGAGAGAAGACAGCGAGAAAAACAATCATGATAATTAAATTGAGTTCACTGATGCGTATACTTAACATTAAATTCTAAAGCAGCAGCGACAGCGGCAGCAACAAAAGCTTCCTCTGTCGCGACGACGACGACGACGCTCATCGAGCACGTCGTCGCCTAAAAAAAAATATTTTAAATTATAAAAAAAAATAAAAAGAACCTTCAACTGCCAGCACAAACAGCAGCCAGCAGCGACGTCAACTTCGACGTCGCTGTCATCGTCATTCTCATTGTGGGGGGTTGGGGGGTGTTTCTGCTGCCCATACATCGTATTAGCAACAAAAAATTATATAGGTTAACATTTCGCTCGTATCCCGCATGCTTTGGCCAGAGCGGGAGAGCGACATGCAAATGTGTGCCGCATGTCCTCCCACTCTCACTCCCACTCCCAATCACAAAAAATCAAAGCCACTTTTTGCTCTTAAGTGCAAAAATCATAGAACGAAGCTGCATCCCTCGAAAAGCAGCGACCGCAGCTTTTGCTCTCTTTTGTTTTAAGAGAACGAGCCACTGAGAACGAGCAGCTGAGAGACTGGGAGAGCGAGAGCTTTGCTATGTGCGTGGGCGACAGGAAGCAGTTCCTAGTTCCCTTAAATAGAGCAAATTTTGCCTTGCGTGTTATTATACCTCTCTCTGTCCCGCAAGCACACACACACACACACCCAGAGTTTATTATGGCTAAAAAGGGCATAATGAAGTTGTGCAATGGGCAGTGGGAGGGAGACAGCGACGAGTCTATAAATAACATTTTGTGCACGAATATGGCGATCTTAGAAAGAGAATAATGTAGATATGTAGGGTATTTGCTAGTCGATTAAGTTGCTGACTTGTTAGATTTTGCTTCGCTTGTATAATAAATAACTTGAGAATAAATCATGAAATCAACAGTAAGTTTAGCCTATTCCCCCTCCCTCCACCGCTTTCCCCCTGTTAAATGGAGCGCGAAATGTAAGCGACGCATATCATGTGAAAGACGTTTTAATGCAGCGATGCTCAAAGCTGCCTTATGGATGTGCACGCACCAATACAAATAAAGAAATTCACACGCACACATGTAACAAACTTTTTTTTTATTTCAATGAGTTCACGGAAAAAAATAACATGTTTCTAAAAAAAAAATGAAAAATGTTTTTTTAATGTTTTTTCAAAAGCTCATCAATATCTTTTTTAATTTTAGTTTTTATATGAAATTGGCTCTTTTTTAATGAAATTGATCCTTTTTAAAATTTGTTTTATCGCATTTCTATTTTATTTAGTAGCAGCAGTACACACGTTAATGTTTTTGTTTTCCAGTGTACAGAAAACGAAAAGACAACAACAAAATACATTCGGAATAATGACAGCAAAACGAAGCAGTAAAATTGTTTTTGTTTTGCCAGCAAAGAATCTTGACGGAAAGCAAAAAGTCAAAAATTGTTATTGTTTTACCAGTAACAAATTTTGACGCAAAACGAAAAGTGAAAAATTGTTTGTGTAATTTGCAATGTGTACCAGAACCTTACCAGTGTGTAAGCTCACACACTTCCATATGACATGTGCAATACAAAAACAAATGTGCGTCGTGTGCATAGGCTCTGTACACCTCTGTTTTAATGGGTCAGCAGAACGGGCTAAGAGCATAGAGTCAACGGATTTCGACCTTAAAACGCATTAGCAGCACTCGGATAAATTGTAATAATTTTATTAGCAAACATGAAAAGCGGACGCAACAGCGCTTAACTGGCCAAGTTAAGTGTTTCGAAAGGTGTTGGCTTCATTTTTAGAAGTTTACCAAATCCAATAAGAAAACCTAACGACCGACTGAGAGCGAGAGAGAGAGAGTGGGAGCGAGCAAGCAATGTGACCAGTGTTGACAACTCTTCAAGGCCAAAAAAAGCTATATCAACATTTAAAAATAGCTAGAAAAAACAGATAAATTTGCAATTAAAGCCAGATAAAAATGGCATTGTGGCAGTCTATGTAACAGGCATAAGATTAAAAAACAAGGTCTACAACTATAGACAATAGTAATCTAGTAAAATTCTGGAATATTTCCACCAGTTTTTTTCAGTGCGGACGGCAGTCCGTGCTAGTGACGAAAGCAGCACGAAAGGTGCGAAAGGCGACTATACACGAAGAATGGAATGCTATGACTGTCCGATCGGATTGCAACTTTATTCCCACCATCCGCTATTTAACAGTTTTTCCTGCGATTTCCATTCAACAACCCCAGAACTAGCGGGAAAAAAGCTGAGTTAGCAACACTATATGTGACAAGTGCAGGCGCGCTCAAGGTAAATGCGTTGTCGCAGTCGCAGTCGACGTCAACATCGACGTCAGAGAGTGCAAGATCAACTGAGGCGAGTGGCCGAAAAAAGTGAGCGAGCAAGAGAGTGAGCAGCAGCAGAAGGGAGAGGTAGAGCGAGCGCAACGAAATGCTAAGCAAAAGAAAAACCACGCGCGAGTGACAATCAGACACACACACATGCAGACGCAAGAGCACATGTACACACAGAAACAGATGTAGTAGTATTTGGATGCTGTTTCGGGGCAGCCACCGGTCGGACGGACGGATAGACAGAGAGAGAGACAGGGAGACAGACGTTCGGTCTGTTGGTTTGTCTGCTTGTTCTAGCGTCAAATGTTGACTAAATGAACAAGAACAAATCGCTGAGCAACTCGTTTTTTTTATTTAAGCCAGCATTAGAGTTGGAGCTAAAACAGGCAAACACACCTTTCCCCTCTCTGCCGCTATTGCTGCCACTGCCTCTGTCGCTGTCAGCGCATGTTGTGCGCGTTTGACATACTGACCCAATTCCCGGTTTCGATTTTCTGGTTTTTCTTACAAATACACGTTTTCCGCTGGATGCACACACACACGCACACACACACACAAACTCTGGAAAAACGAGTTGCATGCATAGAATTTTTGCCACACTGTTTACCTCCCATTCTCCTTCCAATTTTCCCCACAAGCAATTCCCAAAAAAATTAAACACACTCACCGTTATCCAAATCGTTGCATTTGTCTTGGAGCTTTGATATAATTCCTGTTGTTGTTGCATTCGCACACACACGCACATATATATGTATATATATATAAACGGGGTAAATTGAGAGGGAGGGCGCCTTCTTCAGTACGTAACGGGTAACGAGGTTGCGGTTGCGGTTACGATTACGCTTACGTTATTTGCTTATTACTCAATACGTTGAACGTTGAACGGTTAACGTTATTCATGGATGACAAATGCGCGACGACGGTTAATGGTTAACGGTTAATTGTTGTTGTCAATTGATTAAGTTGCGGGTGTCTGTCTGTTGTTGTTGTTGTTTTCTTATGTTGCGTTCCGATTTTTAAGATGAATTACACTATTTTATTTTTATTTTTACACTACTAGAGATCTTACTTCCTACGAATCACAATTACAAGTGAATATGAGAGGCCCCCCAAAAATAACGACAGTTACACATGAATTTCTACGCACCGACTACTTTATGTCCCTCCGTCCTCTCACCAAATATTCTCACACAAGCAACACTCAAATATACACATATATGTTACGTTGTGTGCGTTTGTATGTACATATGTGTGTGTGTGCATTCACAGCACATGCAACGCGCGTCGACTAATAAAAGAGGTAGCGACTTTTGTGCTGCACTGTGTTAATTCAACATATCAACACACAATTTTCCGCACCGAAATTTTCATGTGACGTAACAATATCGTGTTATTTTCAACGGCTCACAGAACGGACTTAATCACTTGACAGACAACTGCGTGAATTTCAAAAACGTTTAACGGTGATATTCAATTCAAATTCAAATTCTAAAGGAACCAAGAACGTATCCAACTCGGCACAGCACGCAATTATTTATAACGTAAATAATGATTTGGTTGCAGTGTTGGGTTGTTTACGACTGACTTGCAAGTGTTGGATAATGCTACAGATGGCGCCGGCAATCAGTGCTGCCAACTCAGCAACGCCTAAAAAGGCTATATCAACATTTAAAAATGGCTAGAAAAAGCTGGGAAATCTAGAAGAAAGCCAGATAAAAAGTTTTTATACTTCTTAGGTTGACTTTATATTATATATTATATTACAACTATATACAACAGTAATCTAGTTGTAATAATTTGAAATATTTCTAGTAATGCTTTTAACTTAAAAAAAGCTAAAGCATTCGAAAAACTTAGGATGTGACGGAAAAAAGCTTAGTTGGCAGCACTCCTTGTGCTAACAGAAAAACTAACAGTCAGTTAATCTTCTGTTAGTCTTTCTGTTAGCATGTTCTTTTTTCGAACAGGCGCGCGATTCAATTTTTTGCTAATTTTAGCTCTAATTTTGAAACAAAATTAATTATTGATGTACATTTTTAACTCGAAATTAAAGAAAATTAGGGTATTAAGTTTCATAAAGGATTCAAACTCGTCACTCCTCGGGGTAAGAAGTTATGAATTTAATTTTAAAAAAATATGATCAAATTAAGAAAAATGCAAAAATAACTATGCTAAAATTTAAAAAATTCTAGCTTCAAAATTAAGAAAAATTTATAATAAGAACGTTTTCCGAAAAATTACCAAAATGATTTTCGTACTTTTGGCGTTGCCAGACGGGTTTTTTTTGCTGGGTGGCAGCTCGGTTAAAAACCACAATAAAGAAAAAAACAACGCATTTTCCACAAGAGCTAAAGAAATGTTTTAAAAGCGAACGCGATAAAGATTCGCAACGAAAATGTCGCTTGTGGATCATGACTCATGGTATGCACCTACTGCGATAACAATAACTGCTATGGCTTATGCACAATTCTCCCCAGGGATATCGAGTACGAGGGCTGCGAGCGTTTGAGGCATCAATTGCTTGTGCAGCTGAATCAGCGACGACAGCTGGATGCGAATCCCACCTCAACGGAATATATTAAGCTCACAAGCAGCATAGAGTCTGGCCTGGAACAGTTGCGCAAGGATGTGAACCGTCTGAAAGTGGTGCTAAGCAATGCCATCACATGGGAAACGAGTCCGGAGACGGAGCTGCAGCAACGACGCATCAGCTTCGATAAACTCACCTCACAGCTGCGGGAGATTGAGGCGAAATTCACCAGCAGCACACGAGCAAATCAACTGGCGCCATCTGGCAGCTCAGTTTGGCAAAATGCAGGTGCAACCGCAGCAGCTCCAAATCGACCCACAGATGTGGAATCCCTAAAGCGAATGCAGGCGGAAATTCTAGAGGAGCAGAATCGGGGCCTTGAGGCGCTATCAAGAACCATTGGGCGTCAGCGTGACATGGCCATCGTCGTGGGCAACGAGGTGGAGACTCAGAATAATATTTTGGATAATCTGTCCAACACCATGGATCGTGTGGACAACGGATTGCAGCGGGAAACGCAGGGTATTGGCCAAATCAATAGAACCGACAGCACCTGGGGATATTGGCTGGTCATCATTGGACTCTTTGTGGCCATTCTCGTGACAATCTTGCTGTAGTTAAATGAATGGAATCTGTTGCATTATTCATACATATACATATATATATATTCTGTGTTATATTTGTCCCTATGAAAATTATGTACATTTTTCCACAATGTACTCGATTCCAAATAATATTTTAATATATACAATACGCCCCTCAAGGTCGAATATTGACCCTATATGTTTTTATAATCCTCCTTTTAACAAGATTTTATTTTGCCAAACTGTTGAATAAATTTTTGACAAACTGATCCTAAAGCCTTTCCCAGGTATCTCGTCCTCCTTTGCCACTTTAAATGTGTCCCCCTTGTTTTTCATCACTAAAAACTCTTTCAAAATTAATCTATACAATTAATTAAGTCTATCCTATATATGTATATTCTTAAAGTAAATATAATTTTAAATCAATTTCAACTCTATTTCGTCCTCCATTGTCACTTTAAATGTGTTCCCTATACATTTAAAACCACTAAATCCCGAAGTAAAAACAATTTCAAATCCATTTTTACCTCCATTGTCACTTTGAACGTGTTTCCCATGAGCCTAAGAACTCTTTAAACTTCTTATAACGAATATATTTCTTAAATATTTTCTATTATTTTACTCATTTTTCAGAAAAACTTAATTTCCGAGCATTTTAAACTCCATTTCCTCTTCCATTGTCACTTTAAAAACTTAAATCTTCTCAAAACGATTCTATTTCTTAAATATATTCTATTATACTATTATGTTACCCATTTTAAAGGAACAGATAATTTCCGAGTGTTTTAAACTCCATTTCCTCCTCCATTGTCACTTTAAAGTTGAGATTTAAGTCTTAAAACTTCTTAAAACGAATATATTTCTTTAATATTATCTATTAAGAAAAACTCCATTTCCTCCTCCATTGTCACTTTAAATAGCTTTTCCAAGCGTTTTTCAACACTGAAAACTTGTAGCATTGAATCGATATCGTTAATTCCAACAGGTTTATTTCGTTAGACGTCTCCAGCATGGATTAAATTACATTTACAGGTTACAAGATTAACTACTTAAGCCAATTCAGAAGTATAGGGCACATTTGCCAAGTGTCCGATGGCGCCGACGGACAGCTTGGAGCCGGCAACCTTCTTGGCAGCTGCCTGCACCTGTTGAACTGAAATGCCATCGATGGCAGCGACCAGAGCATCAGCTTCCAGAACGGTTCTGTTGAGGGCAGCCTGGCGACCGATCTCCTTGATCAAACCGCTGTCGGAGGCGTAGTTGGAAATGATGCGTGCCTTGAGCGCCGCCTTGCCGCGAGTCACATCCTTCTCGGCAATGGAGCCCGATTTCAGAGCACGCACCAGGAAGTCAACGGCCTTGCCAATGTCCTTGCCATCAGCAGAGGCGACAAAGCCAAAGAGACCGGCATCAGAGTAGCTGGCATTCAAACTCTTAACAGAGATGGGAGCATCACCAGCGCAGGCGGCAGCCTCGCCAAAGATGCCGGATTGCTTGCCGTATTTGGCGGGATGTCCAGAAACAGCCTGTTTAAGAATGGCAAAAGCCAAAGCCTCCTTTTGGTTTGAAGCAGCAGCTCCTTCGCCGGCAACAGCCACGACGGCACGGTGTCCTGACGTATCCTTGCGTGCATCTCCGCCATAATAGTGGGCAGCATCGGTCTTTCCACTGCCACTACCGCTGGGGAAGCTCAGGTTCTGGGCAAATCCTGACAAGGCATTGTTGTCAATGCCAACGCCAACGACGGCAGCTGAGCCGGCAGCAAAGTTATTGGCCACGTAGTGGAGCAGGCTCTCGCTGGAGATGTTGCCCAGCTGGAAACGGGGTATGTAGATGGAGTTGCCCAAGCCGCGACGGAAGGCAGCCTTGTGGACCAGCTCAATAGCACGTTGCTGCAGGGATTAAGAAATTAATGAACTCTTGGAGGGATTAAATAGTTAATTTGATGCGCACCTCTGTGGTAACAGCATGCAGTTGGTTATGCAGCGTCTTGCTGTTATCCTTGAGCTCCCAGGGCTTGAAAGCAGGCTGCAAGAGATCCTGCAGATAGCAGAGACCCGTCTCCACATTCTCTGAGGTTGTCTCCACGGTATAGCCGACAAATTCGCGATCTCCCCAGGCCGTCAAGGTGCCGCCCACCTGCTGAATGTGGCGTGCAATGGCGAATGCTGAAGATCTCTGCGTGCTCAGGCTGCCAGCGAGACGCAGCAGATGCGATGCACCCAGCGTATCATAGGCTTCGTTACGGGAACCGGCACTGCAAAGGAGTTCAATAAGTGGGCAATCCCATAGAGAGTTATCATTAACTCACCGGAGCACAATGGAGACACGCGAGACGGGAACGGAGGCATCAGCTGTGGCCACCACCAGTTTATTGTCCAGAACGTTCACGCTGATGGGGGAGGTGTCGCCAACGAGTCGTGGGCAGACGGCATATCCCCGTTTCTATCAATCAATTGATATAAACAACAATATTGCATTAATAACACAACTAAATTGCAACTTTACATTTTACGTAACACGATTCGGACAATTGGACAATTTGCATTGCACAGCGATTTGTTGGTTAAGTTGCAGGTGAGAAAAGCTTTAAACTTACGGAGATAGCGCGCAAGAGAGGCGTCTTGCTTGCGTTGCAGGCCATTGCTTTTAATTTCAACTAATTTGCGTTGCCCTCGTAATAAATTTATTAATATTTATCGCAGCGAGCGACTTTTTTTTCCACCCGTTCGTTCCCACAAATTAGTGATGTGAGCTTATGTCAAACTATCGATTAGCACAACACATTTCTTTAAGCGATATATCGTAAGGGAATATCACAAGTCTGGCAACGCTTGAATATTTATTACCACAATTATAAAAAACATGTCTATAAAAATTGTATTATTGTTGATTTATAGGCTATTTCCACGAGCACTAACATTTGCCTCATTCACTCACATATGAATGTGCCTGATTTTTGGATTTCCACGACCAAATGTGAAACGGGTTACTAGATTTGCCATTCGCCCGAAATAAATCAGCTGTTAAGTGTCTGTGCAACAATAATAAAGTATAAAATAAAAGCTTAATTATAATTAATATTAATGAATTAGGTCCATAAGAATGGCCTCATGGTCATGTTTCACTGAATGACTGCTCTCCTTTGCTTGTTCACCAGAAAATATAGCATTTTAATATTCCATTTAAAAATATATTTGGCGCAAATTTTATGTTTACTTTTTTTTCTGACACAACAGCTGATATTAGAGATGATTCTATAGTTTTTCACGAGATCATCGATAAACATCGGGTTTTCGATAGAAAAATACTGAATTCAACCAGGGCGAATGGCAATAAATGACTACATTTTTTTTGGATGATCATTTTTATTTTGTATGGGAACGAACTGAACATTCGGCCTGGGATGATGAAAATGGCGTCGAATGAGCCAAATGTGCTGTAGTGGAAATAGCCTATTACTTAATTATTTATTAAAATTACAATGATCTTATTGCTGAGTAGCGCCTAAGCCATAGTTTGCGATCTATCGAATAAACTATAGGAAAATATTGCACATATGGCAACGCTTTTAAATTTATACCCACAAGTTGTATTTATAATTGTTGATTTACTTTATTATTTATTATAATTACAATGATTAGCACCTAAACTATCATCTCCAGATCGCGTGCATAGCTAAGCACCTGCTCGGCCAGTTCCTCAGATGGCAGCAGCTCCTTGGGCTTAATGCTTCGATCTGTAAAACTATAGTTTCCATTGCCTTCCAGTTTCCATTGTCTCTTCTCGCCAAATGCCTTGATTTCATCGGGCACACGCAGATTAAGACGCTTGGCGGCTTCCTTTGCTGAAATTGTTTCGTAGGACATTTCAATGCAGGCGCCGATTTCAGCGCGCACAGTTTCCACTAGCAGATCCATAAAATAATTGTAGACCTCGGCGGGCATCGAAGAATTGGCCTGGAAGATCTTATTGTAGCGTCCCTCCATGATGTACTGCTCCAGCGCAAGAATCGGCTTAATGTATTGATTGTTCTGTATAATGTCAACCGAGAGTAGCTCGAGTTCGGTGTGGAAATCGGACACACGATTGCCAGAGAGCAGATACAAGAGATTGAGGCCCAACAATTTGTACTTGTTGTCCGATTCACCGATGATTTTCGCATAGTCGTAGTAATAGCATTTCAGCTGTGACATGTAGCGCTCAAAGGCGAGCAGATCCTTGCTGACCACACTGTACTCCACGGCCACCTCCAGCACGGAACGCGCCAGCAACAGCTGCTTCTTTGAGTTTTGTGCATCGGCGCCGTCTGTGGGCAGAAAACTCAACTTGACCAGGGCCACTTTTAGTTGATCTAGCAACTGGCCACATTTGGGCGTATTTGGAGGCCGCTTGGCCCACTCGACGGTCAGTTCCTTGTATAGTGTCTCCACTGAAGCCATTTTTTACACAATAATTATGATTCGAAACAAAAACACAAGCAGCGAATTGAGAATGATTTTCGTTTTTGCGCTTCCTCTTCCTTTTTTGCCAGTCACAGCGAATGTTAACGTTGACGGTGGCAACTCTTTTACAGACAGGATAGTTATCGATAACATCAATTTGATAACATCGATGACAGACGCCAAAGCATTATGCTTTAAGCATATGCAATTTGTGCATTTCAAAAACTAATTCACTCAAACTCAAATTAATTTAAAATGTCTGTGGATAAAGAAGATAAGTGGGACGATAGCCTATTGATCAAGGCATACGATGACTCTGTTAACTTAACCCGGGAAACGCTGGCCCATCGCATTGCGGACTCGACAAACCGTCGTGATGAAAGTGAGGCTGACGAAAATGATGAAAAACAACAAGACGACATGGAACTTTTGGAAGAGGAAGCTCAATTTAAAGTGGGCGACTTTGCACGTGCCACATATACTGATGGTCTGGATTACGAAGGAACTGTAATGTCAATCGATAAGAAGGCAGCCACCTGTGTGTTGCGCTATGTGGGCTATGAAAACGAGCAAGAGATTCTGTTATCCGATCTATTGTCATCGTGGGGCAGCAAGGCACGTCGCGAACAGGTGCAATTATCCGCCAATCAGGCAGATGTTGAGGACGGACAGCAGGCACAGCGTTCCAAGATCTTTAAGAAGTCGGTGGCCAAGCAAGGAAAGCCAGCGTCTTCGGGATTGGCCATGCCGCCAATGCCTCTAGTTCCGCCCATGTTCAGTCCAGCCGGTGGCATGGATGGCGAGCCGGATCAGGACTTTGTTGCTATGTTGACAGCCTGGTACATGTCGGGATACTACACTGGTCTTTACCAGGGCAAAAAGGAGAGCAGCGCCAAGAAGAAGACATCCAAGAAATAATTTCAAGTATCTCCCAAAAGAGAGCAAGACTCTGGTTCCTAGGCATTAAGAATAATAAATATTGTGTTAATTCCATAAATATTTGTATTTCTTGGGCAAATGGTAAACGTATCGAAATATTGTCGACATTTTGAAGCTGCAGTTTGTTATCGATTCCTAATCAATAAGAATAAATTTTGTATAAATATGAAGAGTGGTAGCTCTGATGCTAATTAATAATTGAGAATTTAAAAAGAGTCGCAAATCACAAAACGACAACAGACAATTATATGTTAATACCATTAATGTAATAATCTCGGTTGATTTATTCAGTCGGCCGACCGCCACAATTTATCGAGTTAAAAATGGCACATGGCGGACTATTTAAATAAAAAATTAAATTGCTTAAATTTAGAGAAAACTCAAAAAAAAAAAAAAAGAGACTGGAAAAAGTCTTTAAATTGGTTGTCACTCGTTTCAAAGCTGAGGCGACACCTTTTGACTGTTTGCATAACATATATAAGCCACCTATGGTTTGGTTTTAAGCGTAGATTGTGACTTCACAACTTTCGATAACACTCTGTCAGCTGCAGATCGTTATCGATGAGACGCTGTTAAGATGCACGCAAATCGACATCGCCGTAAGAATTGTAATTAAAATTGAAAATAAGCATATATTTAATGGATTTATTGCAGCACAGGCACGCATCATTGATTTTGGCGATCGTTTGCAACCCATTGTGGTCGACTACAGGGATTCAAGAAAGTACTACAGGTGCAAACAGTACGATGGAACTCCCGGCTTGAATTGGATTGAGTTTTGTGTACATCATGAGGGTGCTCTTAATTTTAGTGCTAATCCGCAACAACTCATACTGGATGCTCTATTCAAAGCTGTGGAAGGGGAAGAGCTCTTTCCCGTCAACTACCAGGTAAGATGAAGTTATTCAATTTATTGAGTTTCATATTTCAATTCCATTTGCAGTGCGGTCACCATGTGGACACATTTCTGGCACGTGCCTGCAAACCAGCGCTGGACAAGCTCTTCCAACGCCGCCTGAGCATTAAGGTTGTCTCCGGCAACGAACTCAACTTATCCGTCTCGCTAAATGCAGCTGCCTATAATCGGAGTCAGATCTCGCCAGCTGTGATCATTTCACAGGTAAAAAAGGAATCAGCTCTATTTGATCCACCAAACATGTCTGATTTTATCAGCTGCTGAGAGCGATAAGTGAATCAGTGAGAAACCAGCTATGGAGAAGAAGAGAGTTATAAGCTTACAGAAGAACTCTGCTTGGTTCTTCATCTCATGCTGTCAGAAGAAGGCTCTGAGACCGACAACTCAGATTTCAGTTTCTTTTTCAGCTATAGTGGGAGCTTATCCTTAGGGTATATTGTATTCGTTGAAATGTATGTAACAGGCAGAAGGAGACATCTCCGTCCCTACAAAGTATATATATTCCTGATCAGCATCCACAGCCGTCTGTCCGTCTATATGAGCGCCTAGATCTCAGAGACAGTAAGATTTAAAGCAACCAAATTTGGCACACGGACTTCTCCCCACGCAGTTCAAGTTTGTTTCAATATTTGCTTGTTAATTAACGTTATGATTATTATCTACCATTCTACTAAGTCGCACCAAGATCAGGCAGATAGAACGTTATTAATAATAATGTTTTTAAGTAAACAACAATGTTTTAAAAGTATTTAACAGGTATCTTAAAGTCGAGGTCTCGACTATAACGTTTCCCGCTTGTTAAAAGTAATGAATTGTATATTTTAAATATGTCTGATACTCCGAAGTCGTGAAAGGAAAAGCCCTTGATGGACCGCGTATTATCATCTTAAAATGTCTTATCGGCTTTCAGGAATTCAATGTCATAACAGCTAGAAAACATCCTTTTGATTTTGTTCATAAAGTATAAGAGAATCTATAAGAGTTTAGAAAATAGGGCCTCTTAAATTTAGTTTTCCCCTAGCACCAAAATATCTTATGCATCTCTAAGAACCACATTTTAATACTGATATGTTTTCAGGTAATTGGTCGTCTCATGGACAGTCTGGAGACTTATAACGATGTGCGTGGTGTGCTCAATTTGAGTAACTTTGGTGCCAATCCATATTTCAACAATTTCATTGTGCGTTTATCCAATTTGGCCACCTTGCAACTTGTGTGCACCACCATCTACAACAACGACGATCGCCGTCGTGCTCTTAACGGCTTCAGTTTGGCCCAGAATCAAATAAGCGACTTGGGACCGCTTAAACTCTTTGGTGATGTCGACTATGGCATGCTGGATCTCAGTGGGAATCGGGTGAGTTGCAGCCAGTCTGAAAGTGTTCTCTTCATTCTCATCTCTTCTCTCTCCCTCTCAGCTAAGTTCCGCAGTGCGTCTGTGCACGGATCTGCAGCGATTTCGTGCCAAGCATCTGAAGCTGGCTGACAATCCCATAACCAAGAAGTCACAATATCCCGATTGCTTGGAACCCTTGAAAAAGAACTTTCAAATTGTGGTAGGTAATGAATCAATTGAGATTGAGAACTTCACTGAGTTGTGTTTCACAGGATGGAGTTCCTTTCGACAAGCTGTACAAGACATATACCCCGCTTACCTATGAGATTGATGTGGAGTGCGATGGCACGAGGATTGACTGGACTAATAAGTCAACGTTAGCTCAGTTTAAGGACAGTCTGGATTGGCATGCATTTCTCGTGAGTCATGATTTAATTTATTGCTATAATTTTATTAATTAATACTTTATATACAGATTCCCGATACGCAGCGAGAGATTGCCAAGGATTTGCTCTTTGATTACTTCTCCATTTCACTGCATCCAAGCCAAAGTGAATTCTATCCCTGCTACTACAAGGTGAGCGGCAAAAACGAAACACTATAATAAATTATTCAAATAATATTAAGAGTAAAATAATTGTGGGAAAAATTAGATATATAGAACTATGAAATGTGTAGCTAGTAATTAAAAATTAGGTAAAATGTACTAGGAAAAAATATAATTGGGTAGACTTAATTAAGGAAAATGTAAATACAAAAGACTTTATGGGAAATGGAGCGATTTCATATATATTTTATTGAAAACAGCGATTGATATTGGAATTTTCACTTCAGAGATTTTTTAAAAAAATTGTCTAGTAAAACAAAATTTTTTCATTTTAGGAAGAGAATTCAAAAAATGAATTAAAAATGTAATTTAAGAAAACAATTCAATCGAAGGCCAAAAAATCAAACCGACTTTAATCTAATATTAATAAACTAGATTTTATTTGCTTGTTTTCTGGTTTTTATATTATTTGATTTAATTTATTTGTAATTCTTAGTAGTTCCTTGTGTTTATCTTTATTTTGGTTTCTTTTTATGTTATGTTTAGTTATGATTTGTTTTATTTGTTGTAATTTTTTCAAGATGAGTTATTAATCTTTTATCCAATTTCCCAGTTGTTCCTTTTGTTTATACTTATTTTGGTTTCTTTTTATTTTATTCTTAGTTATGTTTGTCTTTTAATTGTAGTAATTTTTACAACAGCGTTTAAAATGTAAATTATTTATTAATCTTTTATCCAATGTTTGTCCACTTATGTTTGTTTTTCTTTGTTATAATTTTTAAAAATCATTTAAAATTTTTCATGATTAATTAATATTTTATTCAATATTTTTCCACCTGTAGTTTGATGCAGGCGAGCATCGTTTCCTTGTGCGCAGTTGCTTCGATCAGCTGGAGCATCTGGTGCAGTCCCATAATCTGCAATTGAAGATACCGCAGCTGGTGACAACTGGCGATGTGCAGGAGATCAACTACGATCGCTCCATTCCGTATTACCTGCGCATGAATGTGAGCACCTTTAAGCAGGGACACATCGATCCCAAGCAATGCATTGAGCAGGCAGTCCAAAAGCGATTCAATGCAATTAACCGAGTGCTCAACTTAGAGCAATTCCAGCAGACAGATGGCCTGGAGAATGTGATTGTCCTAATGAGTTCTCCCAAGGTCCTCAGCAGCATTCTGAGAATGTCCTCACGCAAGTTCTTGGGGAATTGCATTGATCTGCGTCTTGGCAATAATAAGATTGTCAGTGCGAATAATTTACGCTCGTTATCCTTGTTGAGCAGCCTTCAAGCGCTGGATTTGGGTCACAATTGGATAAATGAGCTCTCGGAAATAAGTTCACTTGGCGATGTGCCATTGAAATCGTTGCGTCTTCATGGAAATCCCGTTTGCAGTAAATATAGTCTGCCAAGCGAGTATATCAAGGCGGTCAAGGAGATATTTCCCACTCTGCTCAAGCTCGATAATGTGGATCTCAATAGCAGACCAGGATTGGCACCCCAAAAGGATTTCCTATGCGATACAGCTGCCTATGAGCTAACAGGCGAACTATTTCTGAAACCTTTTCTCTTAGAATTCGAGCAGTTGGATCAACGCGTCAATATGATGAAATATTATACAGATAAATCTCTATTTACGCTGACTTCCAGCTATGATATCAACCGTTGTAATCGTCCATCCAGTGAGCTCTTCAAGCGCATCAATAAGTATAATTATCATAGCAGAAATCTCTTGAAGAACTCACTTGACACCTGCCGAGTAAATGTTGGAGCTAACGATATTATGGCTGTGCTTATGCAGCTGCCAGTTGTTACCCATGATTATGTATCGCTCCAGACGGATGTGATGCACTACGACTCCAAGTTGGCCATTATTAATGTCACGGGATTAATGCGCGATGAACCGGATCTCTTGCTGGCTTTCAGTAGACAATTTGTGCTTAAAGTGGAGGCCGAAGGATTAGTGAGTAAGTGAATCTTTAACTGAACATCATTTCTAAATTCTCTTTTCTTTTTTAGGGTGTTGGCAAAGGAGAGCGTCGCTTAAAGATCATTAATGAACGCTTGAACATTATGAATCCGACAAAGAAACAAGAACGAGATGCATTTAAGTTTTGCGAGTTATCAAATGAAGCTACAGCCAAAGAGGATGAGGAGGACACTGTGGATGACAAGGAGCATAAATTGCTGCTATTCCAGGAGATAACTGGCCTAAGACCTCGATGGTGTACACGTATTGTACAAGAGGAGGCCAACTGGGATTTTAAATTCGCTCTGGAGCAGTTCCTACACATGGAGTTAGATAAGGAATTACCTAATGACGCCTTTGCCTAAACCAAATAAACAAATACTTATTTGAGATAGATAGATATAGAAGCGCCTATGACGCTAACACTGTTCAAGTGTCAAAACTGTTAAAATTTATAATTCCTGATAATGTCAAGTACCAAAGTTAGACAATCAACCTTTACGCAGAAAATAATACATATGTGATAATAATTATTGAAGTGCCTTCAAACAAATGTCAAAATAATATTACAAATCACTGTGATTAATCGAATTTGTACGACTAGACGATGTCTCTCCCTCTCCCTCTCACGCCATTGTTTACTTATCAGCACTAAAATAATACTTAATTAATATATACATAGTTAATATATAAATAATCATTAATTGTCTTGTCGAACTTTGCATATAGGATCAAAGCGTCGACGTCGACTGCAACGACTCCTGCAGCTGACGTCGCTGCTCGCGTCATTCTCTCTCTTCCACACAAGAGTTTCTTCAAAAGAGCGCGTATGAGCGCACTCGTTGGTTACTCTCTCTCTCGGCTATAAACGCTTGCGCCACTCGTTCGTCGCGTCAGTTTCACGGCAGACGCGTTCGCGTGCGGTTCAGTGTGAAAAGAGTGCGTTGTGTGCAGCATTTTATTTAACCGTTTCATCGTCAACTGTTTACCGTTTAAGCTTTGTGCGAAACGGTTAAGAAATCCATTAAACAAATACGATTTTTCAAGTGCACTTCAAATATTTAATAGGTCTGTGTGGGCTTATATACTTAATAATTATTTATAACAATTAAAATATCAACTTTGTGTCGTTGTTTTTATTCTCAGTTAATTTGACGTTAATATTCCAATTGCAAACAATTTAATTGAATTACCCATTAATTTATACACACCATACTATATATGTTTGCTATCTCTATTGTTTTGAAATTGTAATTAATTCATAAAACGTGAAACGACATTTGTTTACGAGTATTTAGAAATTGTTGCAGTCAGCCAAAAATAGAAAACAAAAACAAAACAGAGAAAAATCAAAAACCAGTTTGCGCTCTTTTTTGAGTTGTGTTAATAATCGTGTAATAATTATTATATAATAAACATGATACACCTTAGAATCGTATTGACATGACATTTGATTTGGCCAACAATAATGACAACAACATTTTGTGATGAGCTCAACAAAAAGCTTAACTCAATTCCCGTTGAGAGTTTTCCAACGTTTTGCATATGAATGAAAATCGCTGAAATTTGATGGGAGGCCACATTAATCAGTTGGGAATCGTTTTATTCCGTTGTTTCTCCTCTTTCTTCTACCTTCTTGTTTTGTTTTAGCCACGCAGCGTGTGAACCGATTTACAGCTGGAAAGTTTTGAGCCCCAAATAAAAGTCGCGTCTTATTTTTTTTTAGAGTTCACTGATCTACGGATTTGGGACAGACCAATTGTCTGGTCTTCTGTTGACGTAACATTGTTGAGCTATTGCCAACTGACAGCTGGTCTAAATTATACCCCCCCTCTCTCTCTCTCTCCATCCAGTAATCATGCAAATGTATGATTGCGTTTTGCACGCGTTTTAAAACGCGTCAAACTTGAGTCGCAATCAAAATAATTAGCTGGCACTCACATGAATTAACTAACAAAATTCACAAAACCCACTTGCAATCTTCAAATCAAATACTTAACTGTGTACATCATACAATGCTCGGAGCAATTAAAAAAAAAACCTAGATAACTTAGGAGCTTTAACAAATCGCATTAACAGAAATTTCACTATTCTCAACTCAAACCCGGTTAAATGTTTTGAGATTTATGACTCGCCTCTGGGATTGTAGCACGCGACTCTCACCAAATAAGATTTAGATAGGTAGCTTAACTAATTAAACACGCTCCATTTTGCGGCTCATTAAATAATGTCGTCCCCATCCAAAGTCAACCAAATATTTAACTTGAAGAATGTCACACACATTCTCGTACTTCTTGTTGACGCTTCGTTTGTCAAGCTACCTGATCTCGACCCGCTTTTAGGCCAACTTCAACTGCAACTGCATTTCAAAATTTGTTTGAAATGAAAAACAACTTGTGTAGGCGCTGGAAAAACCGGTTATAGGCCCATGTATTGACTTTGTTTTCCTTCCACGCTCATTAAAATTTCCACTTTGTAATTTCTAGTTATACCCTATACTTAGTTAAGTTTGTACATAAGTCGTATATGAACTATGTATAACGTCTTCACGTTAATTCAAGCATTTTTTTTAATAAATATGTCTTTTTTTCCCCAGCGGTTTTTAAAATTTCCTATGTTATACCCTGTTACTTATACCCTGTTCTCAGTGAAGATGAGTTAAAATAGTAAATATTGTTAAATTGTTTGTTATAGGCAGCAGCAGACAACTTCACACCTTTTTAGTGTTTACATATCTTAGCAAACAGTTTGCCTACCATAGTTTCTCAAAACTACCTCTCTGAACTCAGCAACTACCAAAGTTAGAGTGCTGAAATTTGGTATGTAAGCTCTTAAATAACTAAAATTGGGCTTAGTTCATAATTCGTTTCGATACCTTGCAGCCCTGCCAATTGAGCAGATCTTTATCTTACAGATCGTCTCGCAGCTGAGAATCATTAATGTCCGCGTTCCTTAGCTTCATTGAAATGTTTGTGGACAGCCTCCATAGTTTTCTCATTTGTCGTCATCCATACATATATCTAATATTTAATATTTCCTATCTAATATTTTGTATATCCACACAGCTCAGGAAAATTAAATAAATTGCAGAATTTGTCAAAAAATTCGCCGAATCTTGATGATATAGTTTGAGTATTTTTTGGCTACGCTGCCAAAATAATTTTTGGCAATAGAATCGGTTAGCAGTTGCTGCACTTAACCTTAACCAAAAGACAATACCCCCTTCCTGTTTCGGGTATTGCTTTCTTTCAGATCTTTTTTCGAATAATGCCAAAAATAGCGTTTGATGTCAAACAATTCGACAGTGCTTTCCATTTTTAATGTGAATTACTTAATATTCAAATATCATGGCAAAGACCAGGCCCAATCCAATAACCAACCCGGTCAAAAGTAGTTTTTGCTTATTTTTTTGTCTTTGATTATTTTTAAGTATTTTCCACACGCAGGCAGATTTTTGTTTGCCAAAAAGTATTTCAAGTTCTAGTCATAATATCAACACGAATTCCAATGTGTCTGAAAAGAACTCTTACAAAATTCCAAAACAGCACTCAAAATATGTGTTGGGAAATGTTTTATGTCTCTCATTTCCTCCCGTTACCACCTCCCTCCCTTTCTCACACTCTTTTGGCTATCTTTTCTGTAAATTCCCTTAAGGTCAAAGCTATGCACATAATTTTAAATAGAAAGAATGAGTCGGAGAGGAAAAGCGGTAAAGGGGGAAGGCCTATCAATGTAAATACTCTCGCACAAGTGATAAATTAAATGTCTAATGCTCGGACCGAAGATCAAACTGATCATTTGGGAAATGTCTGACGTTGTCTTTAATTTAAAATGCGCAAGGCAAAGTTCTCCATCGATTCCCAAAGGGTTATGATGCCTCGTCCCCCGTCTTGCATATTAACTAGACACATTCGAATTCTCTCAGCTCTACGTCTAGACAGAGACATCGCCCCGAAAATAAAAGACTGTTCCGGCCTAGGGACTTTCTGATCCGTCGGTAAACTCGTCTTTATTACGTATGTTTCCATGTTTGTAAATTGCTCTTGGAGCATCATTATTATGCTAATTTTTCTCCACTTCCTCTCTTCTCTCTCCCCTTTCCTTTTTCCTTTACATATTTCCGCTAATTAATATGCATTGCAACCAAGTGCAAAGTAATTTTCAATATCACACAACATGTTTAAGTAGTTTCTAAAGACATGCTGAGGTTTTTTAACACTAACTTGTCAATTAAGCCGCTTTTACTCGGCACTTCGCGCTTAAAAACGCTAGGAAAGCGCGCCAGAAACGCCTGTTAGTCGTCTGCTTCTCATTTTTTTTTATTATTTTTTACTTTCTGAACACTATTTAATATTTTAGACCAGCACACAAAATTTGATCAGTTATCTCTAAAGACCTAGCGTTAAAAATCGCCAACAAAACGCGTGAGAAACGCCTGCCAGCTGCCAGCTTATCATTAATTGCCGTTTATCAGAAACCTTTCAAAACATTTGATAATCATAGCTATATATTAAATGGTTTTTTTAATCTCATTCTTGACACATGGCGTTTTAAAACGCCAGAGAAACGCACACGAAACGCGTAGCAACCTGTTGCGTGTTTGTCATTCACCTTTTGGCAGCTAAAATACTTGAAGCATCTGCAACATTGCGTAACGCTGCAAAATTTCAGAGCACAGTTCAATGATCTATCTAGATTGGAGTCTGTTTTGGGGTCAATCTGTGCGTATTCAGAACAAATCAATTAAATTATGATTGTATGTGACTTTTGATATTCAGTAAATATCACAGATGGAAGGGTATTATGAACCTGAGAAGTAATGTCTATAAAGAATATTATTAATTTTATATGGTTCCTTATTTTTTAATCTTTATACCAAATGCACAACAAATTTTTTTTATATTGAATATACAATTTTATTAAATCATTAAAAATAATTTCATAGGGTATCTTTTAGTCGAACACTCTCCATTTATTCATTTTTTGGGGTTTTTGGACACTGGGCAGTTTTATGTCTAAAAGCCAAACCTCTTTACGAAGTGCGCAAATTTGTTGTGGCATTTTATGGGAAATCTGTATTTGATTTACTTTCCGCTTGAGAAAACACGCGCGGAAAAGCGGCACGAGGGCACAATTTTCACATTACTGAAAAAGCCGAGAAAAACTAGTCGAGAAATTAGCGAATGTCACGTACGTAATGCGAAAGAATGAAAACATAAATAAAATCATAAATCAAGTGAAATAAATATAAAATTTCGTAAAACTAAAAATAAAATACAATCTTATAGATACGGGTGGGGGATTGTATAGGGGATGGAATGATAGGGGTTAGGGGATGTCGGGGGTGGGTGAGACGGTGCTCTGATAAAGTGAGCTAAGCAAACTGGCAACGACAGTCAAATTGGAATTTTAATTTCACATTGAGAAAACAAAGGCGTCGCATTCAATTGCACGACCGAACGATTTAAGGGGAGATGGGGGTTAAAATAGTGAGGAGAGGGGATAAAGGGGGTCGGGGGAGTAGCGTGCGAATTTACATTGTACAATTACAGAAGCAAACCCCACCCACTTGAATGTGTAACTAATGAATGCGACGATCTTGGAACTCACTTCTCGATACACTGAAGATCGGAAATAGTCGGAAAGATTGCAAGATCGCAAGATCAGCAGCTGGCCTTGAGGTTGAGGTTGAGGGAGGAGGAGAAGGAGGAGGATCGGTTAAACAGCTGCCTGTTGATTGTGCGATCTGTGCGTAATTGAAAATAGAAAATTGCCTAAGCTAATTGCGGCTACCAGCAGCACTTAGACCCTCTCCCAGTCCCTCTCTTTATCTCCCTGTCTCCCTGTCATGCCCCATGTTGACGTCACTGGCGCAACAAGTTGCACAATTGCATGCTGCAAAGATGATGCAAAAGTTGTAAACAACAATACGCTGACAGGAGATGTGAGGCTGCCGCAGCAGATGTGCCCTCAACATGGACTATTTATATACCCTGCAAGTGTTTGTTGATATAGGGTAGCTTGTTTGCCATAGCCAAAATGTAACAAGTTGATGATTTCTTAAAGTAACAAAGTACACCTTAAAATATACCTGAACTGAGATCGTTGTTATCGTTTATAAGTTCATTTGTGCTATGTGAACTCAGCTTTTCTTAGAATAATATTGCTGAAATTTTGTATAGTTGCTACTTTTTACTTCAGTTAAGATATAATTAGAAAGGCATTGTGAATAAATGAGCTCAACTCATTATATTCATCAATTCGTTAATTTGTACTATATGAACTCGGCTCTCCTTAGAGCAATATTAACGAAATTTGGTACAGCTGCTGCTTTTTGCTTTAGTTAAGATATACCATTGAATTCAGTATGAATAAATGATCTAAACTCATTATAATCATCAATTAGTTAATTTGTGCTATATGAACTCAGCTCTCCTAAGAGCAATATTAATGAAATTTGGTACAGTTGCTGCTTATTGGCTTAGTCAAGATATAACTTAGAATTCATTATGAATAAATGAGCTTAACTCATTATAATCATCAATTAGTTAATTTGTGTTATATGAACTCAGATTTCCTTAGAGCAATATTAATGAAATTTGGTACAGTTGCTGCTTTTTCGAAAGTAAGCTGATTCCTTAAGATAAAGATAAATATTTTTACTTATATCATACTTTATTATAAAGATTTTAGACTTTAAATTGATTTTTTCTTTTTAAAGCACTTTCCTAGGGTATTTAGACGTCAATCCAATCTATATCTTGAGCTATTTTTATTACCATTAAATATACAAACATTTTGTTGCCTATTATTTATTGTTCTGTCGATTTTGTGTTCAATTTGTTTATTTTGATTTGGCAACAAAATATTTACTTTTGCATTGTGGTTCCGAAATGCATTTTCTCCAAATTGACAAACGCATCAGTTGTTGTATATTTTTAAAAAATTCGACTGTAGACCTTCAGAAAAAGCCAAATAAAACGTGGTCGAAACGACAACAAATTGTAGGAGACATAAAAATAGGAAAACAAGAAGAGCTGCAATAAAAGATAGGAAAATATGTTAGAAAGATAAAAGATATAGATATGTCATACAATATGTTGCCATACTTGCCTCATTTCTTGGGCTCCTTCGGGTACTTTGTGTTATAGAGGGGAATGTAGTTGGTGACAAGGCGCCAGTCGGTGAAGTAGATAAGTGTCAGGAGACCTGCCGCACCGAATGTGGCGGCTGATGGCACACTGTGGGCGTGTGGGCGTGGCAAGTGATATGAAAGTCTAGATATCAACATGTTTTGAGTACTTACAAGGCCATGGCCATTTCTTTTTGACCCTTGGTCATGCTAAACGAAGTTAACAATTTCTTCAAATTCATTTTCAACACAAATTAAACGTTATTGAATCTATTTTTTTTGAGAAAAGTTGAATAAACTCTTAGCTTGCTTTGAATTAAGTACATAAAAAGTTGTCAATTAAATGAGTATTGAAAGGGGGGAATATTGATGATAAATCAATTTAGGATGCGGGCTATAAATTGAACCATTACATGAGTTTTTATGATCAACCCCCTTTTGACTATCTTGACCCATTTCGAGGTGGCGTTTATGATGACTAAGGACAGCAGGTAAAGCTGGTATAAAACTGCAGTCATTTGTCAGTCGCAAAATCATTAGCCTAATTTCAGAGTCCGTATATTTGTGTGTGTGTGTGTTGGAGTTTTCCTTGTGCGGAAATTTCGTTAGAATCCTTGATAGAGTCTAGGGACACGGCCCTTCCTTTATTGTCTTGAGTCAACTCCTTGGCAGACGCTAGCAGAGCAATTTAAATGCCACACCTATTGACGGCCCCTCTTCCCACCTGTCTCACATATGACACTGGGGAAAAACTCGGACGACAGTTCAAGGATATCGACTAAAGGCTGGGCCACTTAAATTTCATGTCCTTCCTCTCTCTCTCTCTCTCTCTATTGCAGTCATGCGTTTGGTTCTATTGACGACGCTGCTGGCGTTGCTGGGATGGGAACAGGTTGCAGCTGGAGAGGATGATTATTGTTTCGGCAAGGATGCCGAGCGATTGCAGACGCGTCAATTTAGCTCGAAGACCGCCTATCAGATCGTCAAGGGCACCAACATTGATAAGCAGTATCAGGTGCCCAACTGTGAGCCCAAAAAGATGTGGATATTCCATAGACATGGCACCCGATTGCCCACGGTAAACACCATCAAGGAGGCTCCGCGACTCGAAGATGTAAGTCAACTTCCATATTTCGTCATCTTAATCTTTATTTATAATTTGAAATTTAAATTTTAATCTAAAAAAAAAAATTAAAATAATTACATATATTTTATACGTTTTTTAAATATTACTCTTTATAATTTTAATTTAGTTTTATTTTTAAACAGTATAAAATATTACTTTGTTTATATTTTACTATCTTTTGTTTTATTTTAGCTTTATTTTGAAACAGTAAAAAGTTTTAATAAAATAGAATTTATTTACATACATTTTATACTTGTTTATATTTTACTATTTATAATTTTTTTTATTTAGCTTTATTTTGAAACAGAATTTTTTTTTTTTTTTTATACTTTACTATCTTTTATCTTAGCTTTATTTTGAAAAAATAGAAATAGTATAATTTAATCATTTTCATAAGTTAATTTTCTTTATAATTGAGAATATTTCAAAAAAAAAAAAATATTTAAAGGTTTAGAAAATACAAAAAAAAAGTTGGAGAACAATTGAGAAAAATAAAATAATATTTTTTAGTATAAAACTGTATCAAGGGTTAAACCAAAAACACTAAGTTCTTGGTCTATTGCTTGAAATATCGAAATTTATTATTTTCGAAATTTTGTAGGCTTTCAGATTTGATTTTAAATTTAAATTTATTAAAATTTTCATACGCCATATTTTTATTTAGGAATAAATAAATAAATCTTCAATTTCCAATGTCATTCTCTATCTTACAGCTGCGTGATCTGATTGTCAGGAATTATCGCGAGTTGAGAACAAAGCCGGATACGGATGCTCTATGTCAGGAGGATTTGATTGCCATAAAGATGTGGAAATGGAATGCCAGCATTACCGTGGACATGGAGCAACATTTGACCCGTCAGGGCTATGAGGATCTGCGTGGCACAGCGAAGTTATATCAACGCTACTATCCCACGGTGCTGCCCAGCAGGTACAACGATACCTACTACCTGGTAAGTAATACCCTATAATGTAATGTACACTCTCTAATATTTTTATTCCCTGGCAGTTCCGTCATACAGATACACAGCGCACCATGGAGAGTTTTAAGGGCTTTTCCGAGGGTCTTTTTGGGGAAAGCAAACTGGCTGCAGCAGAGGATATACCCGATGAGGATCTGCTGCTGCGTCCCTACGATTACTGCAAGGAATTCAAGGACAAGAACTACAAGGGCGTCGGCTCCGAATTCCACAAATATCGCACGAGTACCTTGTGGAATCAGACCATGTCGGATATTGCACGTCGCCTTGGGTAGGTGTTTTATTTACAGATTTTCTATAGGAATGAAGGAAAAAAATTAGAAGAAACAAAATAGGAAACTTGAAATTGGGAAATAAATATGAGGTAACCAAAATTAGGCAAAATGTAGTTAAATTCAAGTTTGAATAAAAATTGGGAATGCAAAAATTGGGAAAACTTGAAATATAAATGAAAGATATTTTTTTTACCTATTCTGTATATTGGTTTTATAGTTCGGTTCCAGAAATTCTTTAAAAATATACTTACAAAACAAATTTTCTTAAAATGATGTAGCACCATTTATTTGGAATATTCGCACAGTCAAATTTAAAAAAATCAAATCTACTTATCCCAATATTCTGGAACTAAATTAAAGATATTTTATACAAAACAACCCCCCTTTTTTAGTGAACATTTTTTTTGAGTTCACCCATTGCATTCTATTTTTTAAGCTGCAGAATATTTTGATTAAGATTCAGAAATACTCTAATTAGAGGACAATTAAAAATTATACTTTGTAGAAAAAATAATTTTTAATACTTGCACAATGAAATTAATGGTATATTTAGATTTTTACTAATTTTTCTTGTAGTAAAAATTACTTATAACCAGTAATCGCACAATTGAATTAAAGGTATATTCAAATTTTTTCAATTTTAAAATTTTCCTAAGATTCAAATTTCATTGATTTTGCCTCCTTTTCTTATTCTATTTTTTTGTTTCCTTAAATTTCATTCTTTTTCGAAAATCGCTTGAGTTTTCAATAAATTCTAGTTGATCCCTATTAATACTTTATCCTTGCAGCTTTAGTGTGATGGCCGAGGAGGATATCAGGCTGATGTTCGACATGTGCCGATATGAGCAGGCCTGGCAGGTGGATCGTACGAGCGTCTGGTGTGCCGCCTTCCTTCCGGAGCACGTCACCGTGATGGAGTATGCCGAGGATCTCAAGTATTACTATGGCTCGGGGTATGGCTTTGAGGATAATACACGTTTTAATTGCCGTGCGGTGCAGGATATGTTGACCCGTCTCAGTAGTCCAGTGTCGCCCCATGTGGTGGCCTATTTTGCCCACTCGACGGGATTGCAGACGCTGCTAACCGCGCTGGGAATTAACAAGGATGATGTTCCATTGCGTGCAGACAATTACAATTCGATGACAAGTCGCCGTTGGAAAACCAGTTTGTTGGGTCCATTTGCGGGCAACTTTGTGGCCGTGAAATACAATTGTCCCGCAGAATTGGAGAAGGAGAAGGTCATATTCTTCCTCAATCAGAATGCCGTGCAACTGGATTGGTGCCGAGTCGGACTTTGCAACTGGTCGGACGTGTTGGAGAAGTACAAGACGATTGCACAGGCAAACTGTGATGAATATTACTGCCGATCTGGAGCGATTGCTGGACAGGCTTCGTTCCTGGCCACTGCACTGATGGCTGCCATTGTCTACTTAATGCATTAAAGATCTTGCAACAGTTGCTGTTGCATTATTTTTTAGTTTTGTAATTTGTAATGTACAAAGTTCGTACCAAAAAAAAAACAGAAGAGCAAATAGAACATTTTGCTTATGGCCGCGATTAAGAGAAGGAAAAAGTATTTTTATTTTTGCGATTATTGTAAATTTTTTCTACTTTTAACGAGCACATCCCACACAGCGATATGTTTAGACACAAATCAACACACACACATACCTTTTTCTAATTACACAATTAATTATTAAACTCTGCTTGTGACAACTAATTACAGATGTAACAGTTAAATAGCTTTATAAACTATGTAATTAAACGAATCTAAGAACATTTTGTTGGTCTTTTTCTTTCAACTTTTAGTATTTGTTTAATTCAAATTCAAATTTGAATTTCGATTTATGGCTGCAATAGGTCTATCGCTTGCGTAGTTATCGATATATAAAACAGACCAGTCGCTGTGACTGGCAAAATGCGCGACGTTGTTTATTTGATCTGGCAACGCTGTGGAACTGTGGCGCGTATTTTCAAATGCATTAGCTTGTTGTACAATAAGATTCATGCAGATTAATACAGCTTTTGTGAGTGGAAAGTGAATGTATTATATTTGAAAATATATTTAAATATGGCTTGACAATCTTGGTCAATTACTTAGCTAGAAAACCTCATTAAATTCAATATATTTGATCCTTTTGCCTTAAAGGTCAATGCGTATTAAGTTTCAATAGCAAACTGACTTTAAAATTAACTTGACAAATCCTTTTTAGCTGGAAATACGTTGGCATTGACTTTTGACGCTGTCCAACCATTTTGAGCCGTCACGTGCTTCCTGTTAAATGTTCTAATGATGCGTATTAGAGCAGACTAAGTGCCACTCATAAGTGCCGCACACGCACCTGACTTTGCCCCACCTTTTGACATCGAATTTTACGCAATATGCGTTTTTTATTTCACTTCGTAGTTGATGCTGTTCGCCTGAACGTTGTCAAGGCAACCCCAACTTTGACCCGTATTCCTTTCCTTTCCCTTCAATCCTCCCCCCTCCCTGTTGCCAACTAGGGTCACCTGGCCAAGTCCACGTGAGCGTATTCCTGACTTCAGTTTTTGCCTGTGTCTAAATTTGTCTGTATCTGAGAATTGGGTGGAGGTTGTAACCCAAAGTGCTTTATAGTTACTTAGACGTGAGGCGCCCCATGTGGCGAGTAGGGGAAGTAGAGGCAGGGGAGGGGGGGGGGTTCTCTGTGTACGTGTTTATATGCCCAGAGCAAGTTGTTATCTTTGGTCCCATTTTTGGGTCATTCCAGCAGCGTTTTCATTAGGTTAATACTCCCGCTCCATGTCGAGTTGAAACAAGTGAATAAATCAGCTTTGTTATGCGCCTCCCGCCCAAAAAAAAAACAGTGGGCGTGTCTGGCATCGAACCATATTCAGATTCTGTTAGTTAGCGCGCAAATTTACCACAAAACTTTACAATTCTCAAGTGTATCAAGAAAGTTTTCGTAGTGAGTGCTCGACTGCAGAGTACCCTGCTCCCAGGCATGACAAAAATATTGATTTACATTTTATAATAAAATTGGAAAAAAGCTTTAAAATTAGCCATAAAATATTCTAAATAAGTTTTAATAAAAAACGGAAAAAATATGACTATATATATATCCCTTAATTTTAACACTTTAAACATGCATATAATATCTTTTTTATCCTTTTAGTTTCAGTTTTAAATTTACATATAACTTATATACATTTTTATTTCGTATCAAATATCTAAATTTTATTTTAAATTACATTTTTTAAATACTTTTGGTCAACTCTCTCTATAAATTTCGATTGATATTTTTGATAAAATTAGAAAACAAGATTTTAAATTAGCTATAAAAAATTATATATAGTAAGTTTAAATTAAATACTGAAAGAAAATGGCAATATCGATATCGCCAGATTTGAACACTTTTAATATACAATTTTTATTTTAATCTTTTCAGTTTCAATTTTTAAGTTATATATAATTTATTTTAATTTTTATTTCATATTAAATTATTAATTATAATTTTATTTTAAATTGTGTAAAACATTTTTAAGTTACCTTTTGTCAACTGCTTTTCTTTGACCTTAAATAAATACCGAGAAATTAAATGTAATGTAAGAAAACTGTATGATTTTTAATGGTCCATTTAAAATATTATTTTTAGTCGACGTTAAATAAATTAATTTAAAATAAAAATAATATCGATAATTAACTCATTCAGCTGATCACTAATATATAATTTATATTAAATATTTATTATATTATATTTTATTGAGGCTGTCACATAAATGTGCACAAACCTAATATACCCTCTAGAGAAGTACAACATGGACTATGTTGAAATGGGGCCAATGCTCCTAGAGTTGCCTGTCTGCCGCAGAGTTGCTTCCATTTCATTCCAGGGTTCATTTTGGCCATAAGAATTTTGGGAGCGAATAGTTTTAGTTGTGAATTAAGTTAATGGCCGCTCATTTGGTCGGCAGTCAGCTATGAATAAGCAATTTTGTGGAGCTGCAAATGAAGGTTGCTGCTTGCCACATAAAACTCCAGGTACTGCGCCTTTAAAAGCCTTGCTTTTTGGCCAAAAAGGCAAAAGGCAAAAGGTAACAGGTAACAGGTAACAGATTCTCTGTAAGCTGAGCTGCTGCTGTATGTGTGTGTGTGTGTGTGTGTGTGTAAATAGAAGCTGGCCTTGGCTTTGAAGTTCGTACTGGTAATTGGTTAATTATTAGGCTTTCACTTTGGGCCTGGCCAACAGCCTTTTTGCCCTGCAGCCCATAACAAAGAAAATGCTCGCTTAAAATTTTACAACATGCTACGTTTTGGATTACATAATTGGTCAACGAAAGCTGCTTGAGCTGAAATCCAGTTACAGTTACTAATTGCGGCTCAAAAAGTCCACAAAACTGGCAAAAATAATAAGGAAAACTGGCCAAATTACAAGGCAAATGCACATAAGGAATAAGGACTAAGGACTAAGGACATCAGATCTAAGGACATATATTGGTTTTACACTATGTTGGCTTCAGCTTTGCTTTTCACACACACACATACACACACACATACAATTTTCTCAATTTTCTCAATTTTCCGACAATTTTTCATTTCGATTTTCACATTTTTGGGCACCTTCAAAGCTGAAGTTATAAAATTAATAGCTTTTGACCACAAAATTGTGTAATTTGAGGTTGGATTTTGGCCATGTACTTGTAAAGCAACAACAACAATAATAATAATAACAACAACAACAACAACAACTGTAGCATGCCACATGTTGCAGCAAGTGAAGACCAATTATGACAACAAAACACTTTTTGCTGCTGTTTGTTTTTTGCTCTTGTTTCTCTCATTTTAATTAAGTTAAAATATTTGTTAATATTTACAATAGAACAACACATTATTGTTGTTGTTGTTTCTGTTGTTATTGCTTTTTCTGTTGCAACATTTTTTCTATTTTTTTTCAGCAATGCTCTTTAAATGTATTAATTTTGGCCATTCGCTTTTTTGTTATACATTATTTATTATTATTATATCTTAATTTTGTCAATTTTTTATGTACATTATTGATATGTTTTAATTTTATCAATTCATTTTTATTTCTACATTTTTTTGATACGTTATTTATTATTATATAATATTTATGCTACCCAAAACATTTTCAGTGTCTTTATTAGGAATTTTCCAAGGCGGTTACATTACAGATTTTAACGAGGCAGTGTGGGAAACGAACCCAGTTATTTTTAAATTTATTTCAATTTGTTGTAAAGTTGCAAATATATACGATTTTTTATTTATTTATTTATTTATTCACGACTAAAAGCAGTCGGCAAAAGGAAAATTAAGTGTAAACAACTTGAAATACAAATTAAATAAAAGTTATATTAAAAATTAACAATTAAATTAGTAATAAATTTAAATTAAAAGCTGAATCAAAAAATATGATTAAGCCTGGGGAATACAAAACTAATAATTGATCCAACATTTGTTGCAAGGATTGGGGAAAACCCAGAAAAACCCAATCAGATCAATAATTTAAAATTATCCTTTAAATATCATATAGTTATAAATTCACTTACAAATATTTACCATTAATTTTATACTCATAATTTTTTATGATTAATTTAAAATCCCATTTTTTAATTGCATTATAAATTTTAAATAATTTTTTGCGGACTACTTTTTGTATTATATTCTTTCCTGTTTTAATTTAAAGTAATTTATAATTTTTTGATTGCAAATTTATTTTTCAAACTGAAATTCTAATTATTTGACAGTTTAAAATTTACAATTTAATACAATTATTGAAGATTATCTATGGCTATTTCAGTGTGTACACACCTATTTTAATTAAATACATTTCAATTTCTCGTGAATTTGAATTTTGTAATATAAAGAGTGAATATTTATTTAAATCTAATGCATTTATTAAATAAGCTCTTGCCAAAAAATGTGGCAAGTACGGACTTAAATTACATATTTTGTGAAAAGCACAAAGAGCTGTGAAAATTGTGTAAAATTCTTATTATCTTTTCATTTTGTTTGCTGCTATTTTTGACGCCCAATTAGCAGGCAGACAGATAGGTAGACAGATGGGAGGCAGTGTAGAAACTCAAAGGTTGCCACGTCATGTGGCAGGCTGCAAATGGTTCTATGCATGCCCCTGATTAACGTGCAACCATCAAAAGACGACGCTCAAGTGTCTCGTAAACGTATTTTAAAGCACAAAGCAGATTTAAGCCGTAAGTATGAGCCTTATATGGCTTATACTATATGTAGAGCTCTAAAGCGACCTCAAGCGGCAGCACGTAAAAACCAAAATAGAGCTATTACTAAAGACAAACGACTATCTGATACCCTGCATTTGGTAGGTTAACTGATTTTCTTAAGATTTAGGGAACTATGTTCATACAAATGTATTTTATACTTTTATTTTCTCAGGATTTATGGAACTATGACAGATATTCTTATGTTATAGCATAGAACTGTAATATCTGAAAGGAAAACTTATTTTCTTAGAAGTTCTGTAAAAATAAGAATATTTATCCCTCAATTCCTTACCCATAGTTCCTATGGTAAATTTACATATGATAAACGACTAGTAGTCCGATTTTCATTAAATTTTCCAACGACAATTAAAATAAATTATAAAATTGATTTGCCAAGTTTTATTTTAGAAATCTACTAACACAAGAAAAATATTCATACATAGCCTTAATTAAGCATTGATATAATAATTCGTTCTATATGATAAGAAGACCGTTTTTTGGTTGAAATTTGCTAAGAATATATATTACATAGTAAAAAAAGTATTTATTAAATTTGGATGAGATATCTGCAAAAATAAAGAAAATGTTCTTTCATTTTATCGTCGATAGTTTCTATGGCAGCTATATGACATAGTGTTTCAATCCGACTGTATTCGATATATGCAGTACCTTTAATCGAAGGAAGAAACTTTACAAAATTTCATTAAATTAGCTGCTATATTAGCCGAGTTCACATAGGTCAGTAACCTATAGAGTTACATATGAACTGAGAAAACTTAAACACCCGCTGTTAGGATAATAAATGTTGTGAATAAAAACTGGTGAGGAATAACGGGGATACTCACACACACACACACACACACACACACAATCACAACAAAAAAAACGCCTGCAGTGATTTTTGTTCATTTAAAGAGCTGTGTGAATTTTTAATACTCATGTCTGTGACATTCTGAGACTATAATGCAGAAATTAAATTCATCAAAAATATGCACAAGTTGAATAACTGAAGCTGTCAAAGAAAGACAAACGTTGACATTCCACATTCCACATTCCACAAAGCGATTTCACAGCGTTTTCCAACACTGTGCAGCGGTTGCCTCAAAGTATGCAATGAAAATTCCGCATATATCGATTGCTGTATTACAATACGATATAAATTTAAGTACACAGAAGAAAAAAAACATTTTAAAATTCAAATTTAATATTCTTGATTTTAGCATGTTTAATTTAAGTATGTATTTAGAATATTATTGTTAAATTAAGACGCTTAAAATGATAACGACTTAACATTAAAAAGTCAAAGTAGATCAAAAAATTGGATCTAACTAAAAAATAATATGCAGAAACAAAATATTGCTGAGAAAAATCGTGTTTCAGTTAAGAATTTTGTTTAAAAAAATCTGGAATTATCTTATTTCTGAAACCACATTGAATTGATTTTATTCCGAAATCTCGCATTTATTTTTTTCTGTGTACAAATACGATATCAACAACTTACAGACAAAAGACACAATTTTTTATTATTTTTATATTTTATACAATTTTATAAATATACTTTAAAACACACACACACACACATATACATACAATACAATCGGAAAAGTCCTTCCGGCTAGTTCTCAAATGATTGCTGGGAAATGTTGTTATTGTTATTATTGTTGTTGTTGTTGTTGTTGCTGGCTGTCATTGTTGTTTGTTAGTTGTTGTTGATTGTTGTTGGTTGTTGGTCTGCTTGTTGCTTTGATTTCTGTTGTTGTTTTGACATTTTTGCGACACACGCAATTTAATATGCAATAAGCGGGCTGTCAGTGGCAGTTCTTGATTTCCCTCCCCTCCCCCTCTCCAGACAATCCCCACAACTCCCCCTCTTCCCCCTACCCTATTTAGACCCTTGTTGATACCAAATTGCGTCTTCCTTTGTCAATTCTACCAAATTCATCTACTCTTTCATTCTTTTCTTTGCTTTTGTTGCTTCGACATAAATAACTCTGTTTTTTTCTATTATATTTTGCGTTTTTTTTACTTACAAACTATTTTATTTATTATTTACTATTAATTTTAAATTAATTTGGAATTTTTTTACTTACAAATTTGATTAATTTTAAAATGTACAACGGCAATTTCAAATGGATTTTTCTTTGCGCTGAAAAAAATATCAAATTTTATTGAATTTCATGCAATTGACTTCATAATTAAATTATAAATTAATTCGAAATTATAAATTAATTTTGGTGTTTTTTTATTGTTTGTTTTGCAAATCTATAAAGAGTTGACAGTTGCTCTTTTATAACCTGTGCCCATTAAAAATAGGAAAAAAAGGGTATAATGTTAATATTTAGGTTCCTGGATACCGTACACAGATCCAGATTGTCTTTTATTGGATCGGACAGCTATATTAGGTATAGCTGCCATATCATATCATACGATCACGGGTATCCTTTTTGAGAAATTGTAAATTTTATTTTAGTTAGACCTCATATAAATTTGTTTCATTTGAAAAATATAAATTGGTTTGAAAATTTCGATTATGTTAATTTTACTATTTTTTAATAACTTTGAACTGCTATAACTTTGTCAAAACTCAATCAATTTTCGTGCGCAATGTAAATTTGAGCTTGATTTTACCTCTTAATTTGTTCTGCATTTAAATTTTGTTCATTTTGAAAATTTTTAAAAATTCGAATTTTTTTGAAATTTTACAGTGTTACCCCTTTATCTTTTTTGATTTTTTCGAAAAATTTCGAATCTTCAAAATGAACAAAATTTAAATGCAGAACGAATTTTTAGATAAAATCTTGATTTAATTTGCATGGCGCATGGAAATTAATTGAGTTTTGCCAAAGTTATGACAGTTTGAAGTTATTAAAAAACAGTAAAATCAAAATAATGAAAAATCCGTAAAATCAAAATAGTCGAAATTTTTAAACCAATTTTCTATGAGGTCAAATTATAATAAAATCGACATTATCATTCCAGTAACCAGATAACATTATTTTTCAGACTTATAAGAGCATTAAGTCATTTTTCTTTGCACTTTAAATAAATCACGTATTTTATTGCAAGAAAGTTATTTTATATTTAATTATAAATTAATTTTGTGACTTTTTTTACTTACAAATTATATTACTTGCTAATTTTATTACTTTTAAATTGTAAGAGTGCAATTTCAATTGGATTTTATTTCGCACTTTTAAAAAGCGCAAATTTTATTGAATTTCATGCAATTGATTTCATAATTAAAACTCGCACGCAGTGCGGGGAAAATGCGCGGAAAACGTTAAGCTTTCCATTATCTGTGTTCTCTCTTTGGGAATCTTTCAGTGGCAAGTGCAACAGCGGCAACAGGAGGCAGAGGCAGAGGGCAACAGGAGATAAAAGAGGCAAGCGGCAATAAGCCAAGTAATTTATCTTGAGTGCTGAATTAAAGTTGTTGTGGTTGTTGCTGTTGTTGTTGTTGCTGTTGAGTCGAATTAACGCGCAAGTGCATTAATTAAGCCTTTAAGGCGACCATGGCAACATGTGGCATGAAGTTGATTCCTGCCACATGAATATATAAAATATCCCAGAATCAGCGACATGATTCACAGATCGAATTGCAGTGGGGGGAGGGGGGAGTGTAAAGGGAAAACTGCCACTAATTGGAGTCCCCATTTAAAGACTCTTTTTTATTACCAATAGCTTTAGTCGTGGACAGCCAAAAACCGAGTGAAAATAATAAAATATGTAACAAGTTAAGGAAGCTGAATAAATGTTGTACACATTGCGTATACGTAATGTGAAACTAGAGGCAACTAGAACAATTTGCACATAAAGTGCTAAATATAAAAGTTAACTACTCTGAAAGTTATCAAAATGATTAATAAACTTTTTCTCTACGGTAGATAAAACACAATTTATTTTTTCTTCTTGTTATGTGAAAATAAATTCAGATTACATGAAAATTGCTTTTTTTACGGAGAATTTTATTCATTTTTTCATTTTACTTGACTATCGCATTCCAGTCGATTTCATTATAAATTTATTGGATACCCCTATCATATATATTTCGCTGATTTAATTAACTGAAAAGTCTCTGATTTTGTTTTTAAAAAAAGTCAGCTCTATTTTTTTCTGTAAAGTTCAAACGAATTCTGAATATGGAACAGGATTGTGGATCATATAATTCAACGTTTTTTATTAACTCGAATCGTATAAATTAGTTAAGGTGAGTTTTAAATCATTTACTGCAATTTTTTTTATTCATTGGGAAAATTTACATATTTGGATTGCAAAATTCTGATTAAGGTTCATTATAACTTTTTTTCGCATATCGCAATCCAACTGAATTGCAATAAATTCGTTTACAATTTATTACAATAATTCTCATTTAAATTTATGCTTAAATAAATATTTATACATCTTTATTTTTTATATAAAACACACATAAAATGAATTTAGCATTTTCTTTATTTTACAATTAAATAAATTAAATAAATAGTCTGTAAATTGAAAAAAAAATGTATTCAAAGAAAAAAATCCACTTTTTTTTTTCCATCACTCTTAAAAGAATAAGTTTATATGATTATTAACATATTATGGAACTGTTTTTTTTTAATTAAAAATTAATATAAATTTAATTGTTAATTTTTAACATAATTTTTAGTTTAATTTTTAATTTAATTGTTGTTTAACATTTAATATAATTTTTGCAGTCTTATTTTAGTCTTGTATAAATATATAAAGTAAATAAAAATTGGCATTAAACCTAATTGTAGGTTTGTACAAGTACCTAATATTTGTACCTAAATTTACTTTGCATTATGTACCATGTACTTATTTATGCACTTTATTAGACGCCATGATTTGCTCTGCGCTAAACGTACCTTGTACTCAAAGGGTACCATATACACGCACACACACACACACACACGCTGTAATGATCTGTGTAAAGAGATAAGCATTCCCACCATTTCCATGCTCTCACTGGAAGGAGAGGAGAGCGGCTTGCAATTGCCAAAAAAAGCTTGCTCGCCAGTCAGTTCAACGCGTGAGAGCAGTGCAGTTGCGGTGCGCATAATCTGCGTAATTAAAACGCAGTTTCGGTGAACAATTAAGTAGCAAAAGTAGTGATAATATCAATATAAATAAATGATACATTATAAATGCCGCTGCAGATCTCCTCGTTTCGCTAAATCATTAATTATTTGATAATTTATTTTCTGTTGGTGCATATTAGGGTTACAAAGTTGTTCAGTGCAAAATGCAAGTCGCAATTGTGGATTATTATTTCTTAAATAATTAATGTCCTTAGTGTTTTAATGTGCAAGTGGCCATGGTCAAGTTTTTATAAATTTTAAAAGTTAAATATGTATGTGAAAGAATAAAAATGTAAAACAATAAAACAAGATGAAGCTTGACTGCAAATTCTGCCGTATTCTCTCTCTCTCGCATTCTCTCTCTTTTCCATACTGGAATTGGTGAGCGCTGGTCAGCCGATATATGTATGTATGTACATATAATGTACTGATGCATAGGAAGGAAGGAATACGAAAGAAATGTGAATAAAAGGAAGAAACAAAATAATCTTATTCTTCCATTCTCACGTGGTTGCCACATCTCGAAGTTGTTTACTTAAATGTTTAATAATCCTATTGCACACTGTGAAAAAAGTGTATATAATTACAAATGAAAATTAACGATTATCTCTTAAAACAAAATTTAATACCAAGTTCGGCAGCATTAATTATAATTATGATTCTGATGATAATAATCATCGTCAACATGGAGACGCTTTCATCGTTGGATTGATCTGCTGTAAGTGATTTAATTCAATATTTTATTATTTTAAATATTTCAAACACAAATTTTTTTTTTAAATATATTGTTTTTGGCATATTCGCCAGTAAAACTAAACTTTCAAAAAGTTATTTTTAAGAAATCTCACCGAGGTTGCAATACAGTGTTAGAAATAACATATAGACTAAATAAATTTATGAAGATGAATTATTGTTTCTTGAAAGTAAAGCTGTCTAAATAAATCCCATTGATTTGTTTAAGAGTTCACAAAAAGAGTAATTTTTCTTTGCTACAGAAATTTGGTTATCTAGAAAGGATGGGCATGTTATCTTGCAACAGCAACGTTGCAAGATCCAAGAGATTCTCTTATAGTCAGTCTTTAGATGGATTCCCTTTGCTTTACCCTCTCCTCTCTCTACTTGCGTTCTTAATTTTAGAGATATAGTAGATGGTTATCTGCCACAAGATCTGTCTAAAAATCTGAAATTTAGATCATCTAAAAATCAGAGATATTTAACTGGAATTCAAAAATTTTTGTTACGCTTCACAGAAATAAAAATTTTGATTTTTATTGTTATTTTTTATTGTCAATTGTGAGCAGTTGTTAAATAATTTACACTCTTACCTGTTTTTTTAAATTATTCACATGCACATTAATTTTAATCCATAGATATAAATATAGATATACTCGTATAAAAATGGAGATATAACTATAAACTTATGCGATCAATAAGATTTCCAAGAAAATAAATCCAATTGCAATAAAAGATTAAATTTTATTCAAAGAAAAAACATCAACAAAAGATAAATTCAAAAAATGGAATGAAAATGGGAATGCCTTAAGGATTCCTTTCAATTAGAATCTGTAACGACGGATGGCGCGATATTGATAGCCATCCTTGGTGAGGAGAGTACTCTCACCATCGGCGGGTCCCTCGGCGACAACGTCGGCACCTAGAGGTGGCAAGTAATCCATGGTTGCCTCCTTGAGGTTGGCGGGCATCTCCTCGGGTTGTTTATAGTGGTAGCCATCGTCACGTAGCTCCGCTGTGGGCACATCCACAACACGGACATCCGCTTCCGGTTGGGGTTGTGGTTCCATCTCCTGGACAGCTGGTGCTTCCGTTTCCACAGCCGGTGCCTCGGTGCTGACCACAGGCTCCTCCACAGGCGGCAAATACTCACGGGCCAGTTTCGGCTCAACGGCGGAGACAACTTCCTCGGTGTCATCGGTAGGTGGAGCTGCTGGTGTTGGTGTTGGCACCACAGCTGGTGGCAAGTAGTTGTTGCTTGGTGGTGCTGGTGGCAAGTAGCGTGTGGATAAATGGGAGACATCCCGACGATTGCGATGACGCAGCTTGAGGCGTCGCACAGTGCGATATTCGTAGCCATCATCGCCACGCACAGCACTCGGCAGCTCGGTGGCATCATCATCCTCCCCAGGTAGATACTCCATTGCCGGTGGCACATAATCCATCACACTGGCATCCACCAACTCCGAGACATCACGAGCCAGACGAGACGAGCCCTGAGGAGCGGCCAAAGCGGCGCTGGCCACGGCGGAAAGAGTGAGCATACCTCCAAGCGAGAAGATTTTCTGAAAAAACGAGAATGGAAATGGAAAAAAAAAGAAAAATAAATTATTGTGTATTTCAACTGTTGCTCAGAAAAGAAAAATCCGGGAATTCGGAATAAAAGCCATCCAATGCGGTGTCAGAAGTACGTTAATTCCGGATTTTCTTAAACCAAGCAAAAAATATTTGAGTCAAGCACGATTTTTCACTGGAATATTTTGACTTTCGGCGTTCTGTACATTTTTTAAAATTTATTTTAACTTTTTCTTTAACTTTTTAATGTGGAATCCTTGCCATTTTATCCGCAAATTGTCATAATTAAATTTAATCCCGAATTTTCTTAAATCAAGCACGATTTTTCACAGGAATATTTTGATTTTCAGAGTTCTATAAATTTTTTAAAATTTATTTGAACTTTTTCTTTATCTTTTTAATGTTGAATAATTTAATTGAATAATATCCAGACTACAAACTTAAAAAATGCATGCTAAAATCAGGAATTTTAAACTTCAATCTTAGAATGTATTTTTCTTTTCTGTGTGCTAACCATTTTTATTTTTTTGATTTGGGTTAAAGGCGTCTGGCAATTAAAAGTTGCTTGGACTGTTTGATGCCTTTGCTCTGGCAAACCGTTGAATTTATAGCCAAAAAACTTCAGGCAACTGAAACACTTCAGTCTAAAGCACTTCAGCTTCAATTTTAATTTCAATTTCAGTTTCAGTTTCAATGTTGCCTTTGCGACTTGGCTTCAACTTAATTAACAATCTTTTAAAAAAGACAACACACGCATACATTTTCTGTTTTTTTTGGCTTTATTTTTTAGGGTATTGAAGTGGCACTTGTTTAAGCCAAAAGTTGATCAAGTTTTTTGACTTTGCATTTGTTTTTGTTGTGCCTGCAATGTCAAGTCGAGCACGCCGTGCTGCTTGACCTTTCTAGTGTCTATTGCCTGCTTTATTTTGGCCATCTTTTCTCATTTTGGCCAAGTAGTTGAGTTCAGTGTTGAGGTGTTAATTTGCTGTCAACTCAGAAACTCAAGTGCGGCGGAAGTACTACGCTTATTTATAGGCCTCTATTTATTTTAAAATCTGAAGTACTCGCTTGATTTTTGTTCTTTTTCCCCCCAGCTCATTTAAAATTTAAACTAATTATAACATTTTGAAATATGCAATGCAAATCTGTTGGCTTTGAGCTGCCAGAAGCGGTTGAAAAGCTATCAAATTGCAATCAGAAACTTGTTGCGGAAATTAATTATTGATTATATTTTTATTCCAGCTGCTGTCGAAAATCTGAATTTAAATACAATGCACAGCAAACTCATTAAAAAGTCATAAGCATAATTATACACATACATTTATACCACTTTTATACCATATGTAAATTGAATGCGACACTCGGAAAAAGGTGGGAGGACATTGCGCTTTTTGCCGTGGCTTTTGTTGCATTGTTAATGAAGTGCATCAATTTATTTTGGCCAAATGTCAATTGTGGGCTGACTGTGGTAGCAAAAGTTCCACGCTTTAAACTGATATGAAATTTTGATGTTTAGAACAAAAAAATCCACAACACGAGTTCGCTTTTTTACTTTGACTCTTACTCAGTTTAACTTTTAGATTACCCCTCTTTTTCTACCCTCTTAGTACACAGAAAAAAACTCTTCAAATTTAATTTAATTTTAGCATGCTTTTTTTAAGTATATATTCAGAATATTACTGTTAAATTAAGATAACGACTCAAAAATACAAAAATCAAATGTTTGATCTAAATAAAAAAATTTACAGAATCTCGAAAATCCAAAATATTGCTGAGAAAAATAGAGCTTGAATCAAGTATTTTGTACTTGGTAAAGAATAAATTTTTTTTTACTAACAATAAGTAAATTAAAAATGTTGTTCGATTTAATTTAACAAATTTGAAATAATGTAAAAATCATTAAAATAAATTGTATTTATATAATAATTTCGGCTCGGGCTTTAAAAAATGTTTTCGGGCTCGAGCAAGGCCTCAAAAAGGAGGCCCGTCCCATCTCTACTTCTAGCACAGGAATTTATTCCGAAATCCCGCCTTTTTTTTGCTGTGTAGCTATTCACTTTTTTTCTAGCCCCTTTCTCCATTTAGCTGCTTACCATAACTCTCCAAGTAATCTAATAAACGCGTAAGAGCTGCAAGTAAATCATTCCTGTCTGTCTCTCGCTTCTCTACTCTTCTCTTACTCTTACTCTTCTCTCATTCTCTCCGTCTTTCTCCATTTTGATGGCTGCCTAAAAGGCGGCAACAACTTCCGCTTGCCACGCACTTTTGCGCTTTATGCTGCCTCAAAGTAGGCAACACATTTTCATCCTCTTTCTACTGCGACTTGTTGCTGCTTTGAGCATCTCATTTGCCATTTACCATTTACCATTTGCTTTTGGCCCCTTCTCTTGGCCCTCCTTTCAAAGCCACTCGTCTGCAATATTTTATGTGTCTAGGCTTGTGAGCGCGAGCATAATTTATAGTACAAGCCAAGTACAGACAGTACAGTTGATTGGACGACTCGCAGTTACCCTGTAAATAACTGACAAGCTGCTTTAAGCATAGATCATTATTGTCAGCATCAGAAATGGCAAGCAATTAAATTTTTAAAAAAAATAATAAGTTATTTGAGATATGTGTATTATTGTAATTAAATTGTTTAATTAATATGTTATTTGAAATATGTGTATTATAATTATACTATACTATACTAAAATATTCTTGCTGAAATATCCCTAGCTATCTTAAAATTATTTTCTTTTAAGCTTAAAATTTAAACTATACAGAAAATTAAATTGTTAAATTCTTCAGTTAACAATTTTAATTTCGTATTCATTTATATATTTAATAGTTAAATTCCTTTTATTACTATTAGTCTTATTTTAAATACTAAATAATTTTTTGTTGACTTAAATCGATTTTTAAATTAACAAAGCAAAAAAAATTATATAGAAAGAGAATGAAAGAGAGAGAGAGATAGATAGCAGCTGCCTTAGACTGGCCTGAAGTTCATCTTTTATTTTATTTATTTATTGACAATCTATTTATAAGCCGTCGTCACTAACTATAATTTAAATTAAAAATATAATATGTTTTCCAACAAATAAAATTTATATTTACAAACAAATTTTTAAATGTAATTGTTTTGGGGGTATTTAAATTGATGGAATTGGAGAAATCGCAGAATAAATCAACAGACTTGTTGTCTTATGCTTTTTATATAGGAGTTAAATTTTACATTAATAAATGTTTTATATTTTAAAACATTTTATATTTTTAAATATTTTAAGTTTTTTAATATTTTTAAATATTTTATATTTTTAGTATATATGTTTATTTTGTTAAGCTAAAAATTAATATGTTTTAATTTAGTTTAAATTTTATATATTTAAAATCGATTTTGGTCTCGACTGTCTTTGTTGGCTTTCAATTAATAAATCAAAAACAAATAAGAGGCGTGGGTAGCAGTTCAACTTTTTCTCTGTGTACAGGGTATAGATACCAGTAACAACAACAACAACAACAACATTGAATCTGTTGTACCATAAATTGTGCGTGCCTCATTGATTTTTGTGCGGCTCTTGACTTGTGATTTTATTTAAAAGCGATTTCTTTATGTCTATTTTGTTTGGCATTTTCGGCCGACAAAACTTTCTCGCTCGATTGTTTGTGCTGTTTGTTGTTTGCTGTTCGAAGTAGTTGTTGTTGTTGTGATGCCAGTTTGAGGTTCAATTTACATGTTCCACATAGTGTGGCAGACAAGTTGATGTTTGTTGTGGTTGTTGTTGTTGAAGCGATAAAGGGCAACAGCTTAAAGAAGCTCCCAAAGGCTCATCGACCATTATCCGCCGTAAAGTTAACCTGAGCTCCTGTTCTATGCTCTCTTCTTTCTTTTGCCGTTTTGGCCAACTCTTTAACCAACTGAGCTCAGGCTCAAAAAGGCCAAATGTTTGCAAAAGGACAGTCTAAAGAAAACAAATTCTGAGACAGAACTTGAACTGAGTTGCCGCCTTAGTTTATGCAAATTTCGTAGCTTTTGTATGCTCAGCACTTGTCCAAGTTGTAGGCAGTTGCCGTAGGCGCCGCATTTATTAAGTTAAAATATTTATATATATTAAATAGGCACAAGCAAAGCAAAGAAAAGACTCGAGAAAAGGGTTTTCCATTTGCCTTTTTCCTTTCGTATCGATTGCCAAAATCTATTTACGAAATTTAAATTGCTTCTTTAGAGACCGCGAAAGCAGCTGCTACATGAGAATCCTTTTTGGGACTAACAAATTTGTTAAGGACATGCATTTGCCATCATTCAATTTGTCGCATTGCGCATACGCAGCGTTGACGCTGCTCAACTCATTAATTGGGCTATAAATTTACACTAGTCTTGACAGCTCCATTTAAATCCATTCCAAATGTCACATAAGTCCAAATCCCCAACCTGAGATTTAGCTGAGAGAGTGAAAGCTCTAATTAATCCACGGCTTGTTAACACACCTCAAAATTTGCTGCTGATGTGGCAGATTGAAAGAATGACAGACTGACAGAATGACAGACTGAACTGTCAGCTAATGTGCCACAAGTCACTTTAGGCTGACAGAGCTATTGAAAAATTGATGAGCTTGGAGCGGATAGCAATAATAACACATTCTGACATCATAATACATAAATCCATAAGTATTTTTTTCCCTCTCTCGTTACGTTTTCCCTTTAAGAAGCTGTCAGTAAAAATAAATAGCAAAAATTGTGATTGAAAATTGTGCGGCAGCAAATGCCATCAGACTGTTTCCGTTTCCGGTTACGCTCTTGCCTAGGCACAAAATCTTATAAATTTATATCTTTGATTGATTGAAGTTATTGAAGTGATTTGCATATCTACGAGTCTAAGTTGTTACAGATAATACTTAAAGTCGCTGAAATTCTGTAAGCCGAAAATACATAGCTTGAAATTGGTTGGCAGTTGAATAACAATAAATTTCATTATTTAAGTATTTCAGTTATATTAAAGCAGTGTTAAAAAAATTAAATTACAAATTATATTAATAATTATCAATTCAAATAATATTAAGTTTAAATTAAAATTAATGTCTGAAACAACAAAAGTTTAAGTCTTGAATGAAAAAGTATTATTAAACCAACATTTGGTGAAAGGATTGGGAAATAAATGTTTATCGGAATGCAATGTTTAAATAGCCTTTTTCTGCGAATATTTAATTCGAAGCTTAAGCTTAATTAAAACTAATACTAATTAAGAGTGATTCTAAAAAAAATAATAATTAAAGATAATAATAGATATTTTATTGTGTATATATGAATTAAATTAAATATTTAAATAGCCTTTTCATGAGTGTATTTAATTCGAAGCTTAAGCTTAATGAAAACGAATTCTAATTAAAAGTGATATTAGAAAAGTAATACAAATTAAAAATAATAACTATTAGAGTATTTCAGATATATAATTGTGTATATATATAATTTAAATTAAATTTTTAAATATCCTTCTCTTGAGAATATAATTAGTTCAAAATTTAAGATTATGCTAATTAAAAGTAAAACTAAAAAATAATACTAATAAAAAATAAGTACTATTTAAGTATTGCAGATATATAATATTAATGTGTATGTATAAAATAAATTAAATGTATTAATAGCCTTTTCTTGAGAATATTTAATTCGAAGCTTAAGCTAAATAAAAAATAATACTAATACTAATTAAAAGTAATACTGAAAAATTAACACAAATTTACTTGAAATAAATTTTGGTTATTGAATTTGGAAGCCATTGAAAAGATTCTAAATTGATTTTAAATGTTTTTAAATTCGATTTTAGTTTCAAGTCATTTCTAAATTTATACCTAAAGAAAGACTAATAAAGATACTTTGTAATTAAAAGAGATTTGAAAGGAATTAAAAATTGTCTTCTATTTGATTTATAATTGTATTTTCAATAAATCTTTATGTATCTTTAAGTAGAAATAACTTTAAAATATGTTTTTTGACTGATTTTCGTGTTGCTTACCAAAAAAAAAACCGACTTAATTAAGTAAAGTTTAAAAGAACAATTTGAAACAGAAGAGCGCCATTCTCAAAATTAGTATGCTGCATGCAACACATCTTGCAGCATTCATAATGCAACGCAGTTCCAATAAATTATACATTTGGCTTTTGTTGCAGAAGCAAACGAAAATGTATATGGGATCATAAATATTTATAAACTTTAAAAGCCGAAACGAGTCGAGTCGAGTTGAATCGAATCGAATCGAGCTGAAAATCGATGGCATTGCCAAGGTTTCAATAAGAGCCACGCCCACCTAACGCCCACCTAACGCCCACCTGCCGCTTCCTATCGGCTCAAGTGTTGTGTCTATGCATATTTAAAATTCAATTTCAGTTCACGCAGTCGGAAAATGCGTGTTAAATAAAAACGAAAATCGAGGCTAAGCAATTATGAAAAGAGGCTTAAACGCAGTTGGCCAAGAACAAGGACAAGGACAGAGACAAATACAGAGTCCTGTCATTATCCAGTCTATTTATGGAACAACTCGGAAGTGCGCTGATGCAAATGGCAATCAGGAAGAGAATTCAAATAAATATCAAAATTCTTAAAATATGACAGTAAAAAATCATGATGAGTGAGGAGTACAAAGAATAGATCCCTAGGTGGTTTATCCTGATGTTCTAACAGTACTCCAATTAGCTGTGCAGTCAGTTGAAATAATTAACTCGTTGCTTGTGGAATTTTCAGCTGTTCAACGTTGCGTATGCGCAATATTCTACTGCTTGCGGTTGACTTTGATGGTTCAACGTTGCCGCCTTACAAAGTCATATTTCATTACAACATCAAGAGGGCAAGTTAAGAGGGGTAAAGGACAGGGGCAGGGGGGTCATGTGGCCGCACCTGAGGCGCTGTTAATTTCCCCAGACACCTTGCAACACGGGGCTACAAAAAAAAATTGTTGCTGCGTTGCAACATTTGAAAAGAAGCTGCTGCCACAACAAATGAGAATGAAAACAAATAAGCATAAAAATGCCAAGGAATGGCAACTAAAAACGGTCACAGCACAACGAGGGTCAACAACGAGCAACAACAACAACAACAACCACAACAACAAGAACAACAGCAAATAACAATAACAATTTGATTTTTGTTTGCTTGGCCGTTTCGTCAGTTTTGTGTATGTATTTGTCTGTTTATTTGCTTTATTTCTGCTGTTTGCTTTTGGTAAGGACACAGAGAGGGGTGGCAGGGGAGGGGAGGGGGGTTGACCCCTCGCTGACCTGTTGAGGCAACTTTTGCTGTGCTCTCGCTATTTAATTTACAATTTACATTCCAAATATACATATCTCAACAGCTGCAAGTTGCAAGTCAACTTTCTTCTTTTTATTCTTGGCCAAAAGTTCATTGAACAGGACACAGACAGGATAATGACTCCATTTCAATTAGGAAAGGTGGAAAGTTGGAAAGTTGGAAAGTTTGGGGCACCTGCTCCTGGGGGTATTCAACGATTTATGCTTTTTAATTAGGTTTCCATTTCCAAATCAAGCAGACGTCTCGAATTTCCACTTTTATTTCGTCTTCAATTACTTTTAATTATTCGCCATTTGTTTGCATTTACATTTTCACGCTTCTCTCTCTGTCTGTCTCGCTCTTTAGTTCTTTTTTGAGATACATAATATGAAATAATTGTGCCAACTACAACAATTGACAGCAACAAATAACAATTGCCGTGCCGCTTAAATGAGTTTCGTGCGGCGGCATTGCCTCGAATTCAATTTAAGTGGCAAACAGACAGACAGACAGACAGACACAAGGCAAGGACATACAGGGCCACGACCAGGACACTCGGCCAGCTGAAGAGTGAGACATCTACCTCTCTCTCTCCCTCCCTCCCTCTCTTACTCTCTCGTTGTTTGTTTGACTGTTTGTCACTTTGTTTGTTGTAGTTGTTAGAAGCCAAATGGCTTTCAATTAAAATTGTAGCCTAGCACCAGTTGTCGATTTAATTAGTTTGCAATGTGACGTATGCTCTTTACAGGGTGTATACAGGGTGTCTACTAAATACTTGATACATAGAATATATTTTTTTGTTTAAGTTTTCTTTTAATTGAGGTACTTCTAAATTAATAAGCTGAAACATGAATTTGGGATAGATACAGGGTGTTCACTGGGTACACAGCATGCTTAAATAATGCATTTGTTTCAGTGTACTTTTATTTTATGACAATCTTTTTAGTTTGTAGTTACAGGATGCATTTAGCGTGGATACAGGGTGCATACAGTGTGATTATAGGGTGTCTTGGTTTTTGTACTGAAGCTATATAATATGTTTTTAAATCAGCTGAGAAGGTGAATCAGATTGATTACAGGGTGCCTTAAATGAGTTCAGAAGCACATACAGGGTGCATGAGCTTTTCTTGAATAGTTTAAGTACAATTTTTAATACTCAAGGACAGCTTAAATTAATAACTGTGCATTTACTGAACATCAAAAACAGCAATGGTACTCACAGGTTGCGTACAGGGTGTACACAGGGAGCTAGCAAACAACCGTGGTTTATTTACCATGACAATAAAGCCACTTTGTGAACTTTTCAGACAGTTTGTAATTTTTTTCAATGAAATTTCAGTATACAGGGTGTCTACAGAGTGTTGCCTGAGTCTGCGGCAATATTTGTGCGTATATCTTGCAGTGTAATTACCTTGTGTCTTGAAAGACAATACCATAAATACTTATATAATGGTTAATGGCAATGTCTGGGCAATTTCTAGAGCATGCTTGTCGTTGTCTTGTAGTTCCAATTATGACCCATTCCGATCCCACCCTCTACCCACCACTTCCGGTTTTATTCCTATTCCTAGGTCCTACTTCATGTCCACTTGGAGTTCAACTTCTTTGTGCGTTTGCTTCGCTGCGCATTAAATTGAGCTTAATTGGAAATTACATTCAAGTGCCATTGTTGTTATTATGTAGCAGCAAAAGCGCAACCACACACACACACACACACATACACATTTACACACACATACAGCAAGCACTTACATATGCATTACATAAACTGATTCCGTTGAGCGCCTTTGCTCTCAAGTTAATATAATTAGTTTCGGTGTAAAATTATAAACGTCAACCGCTGACATTAACACACACACAAACACAACACACACACACATATATAAGCACTAGGCACACATACATATGCATACACTGAAAAAAAGACCAACTACTAAAATCAAGAACATTATCTTAAATATTTTGTTTTAAAAATAAGTACACTTTGAGACAAATTTACTATATTACTAAGAATATTAAAATAAAAGATCACAGTTCTTATTATAAGAATTAAAATTACTAGAAAAATATTTATGAATATGTTAAATTTTTATGTGTAACCAATTGAAGTCCTAGGGTTAGAGTCGCCGCTTCAGTTTGAAAACGAGCGTGGTTTCGAATCAAAAAAATATATTATCATAATATATATAAAAAAACGAGTCAGAAAGAAACTTATACTTTTTTTTATCAAAATCAGGGATTAAAATCTTAAACGAAACCGTAACCTTTAACCGATAAAAACCGATTGAAATTTGTAACCGTAACCGAAAAAATATTTTTTCCGCTGTACCGAAACTCATAAACCTAAACTCTTTAAACCGAAATAACCGTTGAGTAACCGATTTATTTATAAGCAGCTACTGAGCAACTTTGATAACTTTGAACTGCCATAGCTTTGTCAAAACTCAATCAATTTTCATGCGCATTGTAAATTTGAGCATGATTTTACCTCCTAATTCGTTCTGCATTTAAATTTTGTTCATTTTGAAAATTTTTGAAAATTCGTATTTTTCGAAAAATACAAAGGGGTAACACTGTAAATTATCGAAAAAATTTGATTTACAAAAATTTTTAAAAATGAAAAAAATTGAAATGCAGAACGAATTTAGAGGTAAAATTATTCCCAAATTTACATTGCGCATTGAAATTGATAGAGTTTTCACAAAGTTATGGCAGTTCGAAGTTATATAAAATCATTAAAATCAAAATATTCGAAACTTTCAAGCCAAATTTATATGAAATCAAATTATAATAAAATCGACATTACACTGGACCATTCCAGTAACCAGATAACATTATTTTCCAGACTAATAAGAGCATTAAGAGCTTTTTCATGTATTGCAATGAATCACGCTTCTTACTTTGGTCAACCAAAAATCATAAAATAAAAAAAAATAGTAAAAATATTGTTATTTTAAAACGTGCCTTACTTTATATTTTTTGTCTTGAGAATTTAAAACTATTTGGTGAATACATAGCAACATTAAATCTTATACTTATATTTGTGGTCTTGAAAATATAAACATTTTTGATACAAAATTCTTAGCTCTAAAATTTTATAGACTTTTTTTAACAGTGTACACACACACACTCGACACTGGGCAAAGCTTTTGTGGCTTAAAGGAGTAAAATGAGCGTTTCATGCGGTCAAGAGCTCACTTACATACATAAACTGCAGGGTATTAAAGTTGCCCAGCTGCCAGTGAGTGACTACACTCCACGCGGTTTTCAATCACGCCCCTCTCCCTAACTTGCCACGCCCACTGTGGCACGTGCCATATAGGATGCCCCAAAAGCCGCAGGATATTTCCGTTCAATATTTGCACAATTTCCTATATTTGCACAACACAATTTTGCTGTGAACGTACACTACAAATTTCCAGCGATTTTCTCACATCCCCCTCTAACCAAATTTTCACCCATTTTTTTCCTGCTATTAAACCATGTTTTTTGATGATGAAAAATTTACATGCGTTGCTCAATTTTAGATTATTTGACGTCGAAAATAAAGCGCAAATAAGTGTAAAATTATCAAAATGACAGCTGAACTGTGCAATGTGTGTGTGCGAGTGTGTGTGTGTGTGTGTATGCGGGCTAAGCTGTATGTGTGTCTTGTTGTTGTTGCTTTTTAATTAACAGCAAGTAAATTACGTATACGCCGCATAGCACAGCAGCTGAGTAAATGCGACTCAGTTTAAACCTAAATTCTCGCTTAAATACAGGGTGTCCAATTTCGCCAGCTCAACTTGCCCCTTAAGTGCATTCAACTGTGCGTGAAAATGTTTTCGCGGCAAGACAATAATAAGATCTTGATAGGGTGGAAAAAGAGTTGAGTTGAAACTTTTGGAAGTTGCCACAAAATTGCGTTAACTTTTTAGTAAGTCACTTGATTATTTTTTCGGAGGTGGCAAAGACTTCAATGAAGTTCCTACCGTCTGTCCCATTTGTCAAGGACTGTCTTCCCTTTGACCTTGGTGTGATTTGGGTTCCGTGTCGGGGTTTTTAAGGTTTACGGGTTGAAAGTTGTCGACGGTTGCGGCGTTTAGCGCGTAATTGAGACAATTAAATTGACTTTGACAATGGGTCGAGAAAATGCCGAGCAAAAGGAAGCTCGGCAAATCAACGCCAACTGAAATATAATAAATAATCTGTGGCAGCCACGAAAATTGAGTCCCTTTTTTGGAACAGTCTGGGAAAACCTTTAAGTTGTAATTAAATTTGATGTGACGCGCATTTTTGTTGTAGGCAGCTTAAGCTGTCTGCGTGTGTGTGTGTGTGTGTGTGGCATGCAAATGACTTTTGACTTAAGCTGAGGATGCAACTCATGTGGCAGCTGTTGCATAACTGAACACACGAGGCACAAACTTCATGTCCTCTGTTTAGTATGCATTGCATTTTGTGCCCCTTTGTGTGGAAGCAGCTTAAGTCGCAATAGAGACAGATACAGATAGAGAGAGATAGGCAGATAGATAGAGAAAGTGAGAGATAGAGAGAGAATCAAGAGTCAACTACTCAACGTGGCCAGGCGACAAGCTGCGACTGATTTTATTATGCAGAAAGCGATAGACACACAGAGAGAAAAAAGCAGGGATCGCAAATAAGACTTATTTTTATTATAAAAATTACTTTTAACTCTTGTTTTTCCATTTTTAAAATAAAAATCAAAGATAAACTTTAAATTTAAATTTTTATTTAAAAGTCATATCTTTTCAACCTAAAATATCCTAAATATACGTCCTGTCAAGGACGTGTGATGCGTCAAATAAAAATTATTGAACCACGCATCATGAATGTGTTTAGAATTTGGAAATACACTAGTTGATTAAAAATATACAAATATATACAAATTTAAACGTTTAATTTTTATTTTTAGTTTTTATTTTCAATTTTTTTAATAAAAATGACAAAATAATTTGTACATGTAATTTTTATTTTAAAAATTGAAAAATAATTTTTAGTTCGTAATTTGTATTTTAAAATTTATAATCGTTACGTTCTAAAATTACTAAAATAAGTTCGAAAGCACTCAAATTAAGTATATTCGATACTTAAAAATAATACTTAATATAATTACGAATTACTAAAAATGAGTATTTAAATTCTATGACCAAGTGAAACTCCAAATTCAAATTAGAAATGTGACGTTTTAAGTTCGAAACATGTACTTAATGTTTTCCCTCTGTGCACACACATATGTTATGTAGTTTACAGAGTATACAACTTTGAGTTCTGCCACGCTTGCCACATGCCACGCCCCTTTCCCTTTCGCTTCTCTCAGCCTGCTGAGCAGATGGACGCGTAATTGGAGCGTAATGTGTTAAGGTGACAGTCAGGTGAACTGCGTCTAATTTGCTGCCTGTTTGCTGCCTGTTTGTTGACTGCCCCACAACTGTTGCATATTGCATGAAGTGATTACATTTTGTTTGGCTTACACTCGTAGATACCACAGATACTACAAGCAGGACATGTTCACAGTTCCAGCTGTGAATGCAAATGATGCCTGGGACCGAAGACAATGCAAATCACATATGAGATTGCTTAGAAGGGAGTTAATATCTAACTGATAAGTTAGCAAGTCAATTGTCGTGTTTGGAATTGTAATTATCTAAGTTACACAAATTATACAGCGGAATAATTACTCAAATAATTACTTAAGTAATTGTGGTTCAGCATAGTAATTTCTCTTACATGTTTATTTAATTCATTCCGATTCACATGCATGATATACAAGTTATATAGCAGGCTAATTACTCAAGCAATTACTTAAGTAATTGTGGTTCAGAATAGTAATTACCTCAACATATTTATTTTCGTAATAAGATTTATTCAATTCATTCATTCAGATTCACATAAATGATATACAAGTTATATAGCAGAATAATTACTCAAGTAATTACTTAAGTAATTGCAGTTAAGTAGAGTAATTACTTTAAAATATTTATTTTCGTATAATAATAATTCAATTGATTCAGATAAGTTGAATAAATAAATTTTTGCAGATTCACACATTTAAGCAAGTCACAAGTCTGTAAAAAATAATTTCGCAATGAAATTACCATTTAAGTAAAATGTATTTATTTTAATAAATATTAGTTCATCAATGCTTATAATTACTTGAATAGTTGTTCTCATATAATTTTATTATTTTAATATTTGTTGAAAATAAATGAATTAACTGAAATAATTCTGTCGGAAAAGTTCAAAAACTTGTTTGTATATGTGCTGTATAATTACTTAAATAATTATAAGTAGTTATGCAAAATATTTAAGTAATTATTAGATGCAAAATTCTCATGAACTACTTTAATGTATTTATTTCAGTAAATATTAATAATTTACATACATAAATTATTTCATTAAATTACTTTAATGTATTTATTTCAGTAAATATTAATAATTTACATACATAAATGCCGCACCAAACATACAAAAAAAATACAGCAGCTGTCTCGAAAATTTAATTGAATGACTTAAGTAATTGCACTCAAAAAATGTAATTATTTTAAGGAATTTTAGTTGCTGAAAACTAGAAAAATATTGAGTGTAATCCCAATGTAAATTAACAAAGTGACTCGCATGTTCATATTTGATTTTGGCCATTCACAATGCCTGCATATTTGCAATTTCTGTTGATCTGCATCAGAAGTAACCCCCCATTTCACCCACCCTTTCACCCCTCCCATTCCCCTCATAGTTGTATACATTTTGGGAATTTTTCTGTTGTTCAACTGGTCACAGTTGCAATTGGGCAAACATTTCTTGTTTATCCATCGCGGATTTTATTGTAAAATTGTGTTTCGATTCGGAATCAATGGAACTTTAGTCTGCCTCTCTGGTTGTTTACCCCCCACTTTCCACTCCCCTTATTGTTGCCCCTTCCTTGTGGTAGCATCCATGTCGATACGACAGCGCCGCTGATTTAGTTAAAATTCCAAACTAAATATTTTGCTTTTCTATTAAGCAAAAGTAAAGGGAGATATATTGAGAGAGGGAAAGGGAGAAGAGAGAAAGGGAGACAACCAGCGGCAGGTAGAGAATTTCAGCTCGGGTTTCGGTTTTGCGCCAGCATTTTCAATTTCTACTAATCCAGCCCAAAAAAACGAGGGAAAAGAAAAAGATATTACATTGAATTTGACTACGTTGCGAACTGTGCAGGAAATGTGAGTGCCAGGAGGGAAGAGGGGGGGATGAAGGGATGATGTTGAAGTACTGAAAAAATGGTATACGCTTTCGCTTTCATTTGGATTTATTTTTACTTTTATAGATATATATTTTTTTGTTTTCGGCTTTGTTTGTTTGTTTGCTCGCCACGCGCTGAAAATAAAGTCGGAAATCATACAAAAATAAAGATTTATATATTTATATAAGTAGATGGAAATATGTATGTGAAGGTAGGTTCTATTGATCAATGACTATGTGTCTGTGTGTGCAGGACTAATATTTTTATTAACACAGCTTAAATTGCACTGAAAGAAAAGACCATCTGGTAAAATCAAGGAAATTCATTTTAAATATTTCCAACCAGACCATTTTAAGACCAAGTTACTAATACTAAGAATATTTATATAATAGTTTTATTAAGGGTATATTTTTGAAAAACACCAAATTAAAAAATTTTGTATAAATATAAAAATAAAACATCGATAAAAATGTTATAAATTTAAAATCGTTTTCCTTTGTTGTTGTCTTGAGTATTTTAAATTGCTTGGTATATAAATAAGAACTTGGTCTTATTTGAAATATTCTTAAAATCAAGATGTTTTTTCCAACTTTAAGAATTTGAAGTACTCGGCAAATTTTTTAGACCAAAATTCTTATTAGTTCTGAGACCAAAATCTTGATTATAGAACCTTTTATTTTATCAGTGTGATTTATTGCATTTGATTGAAATGTGTGCATTGTGTTGGCTGCCACGCCCACAGTGCCCAAAATTTTCTTGAAATATGATTTGGATTTTCATTACTGTTGCTGTTGCTATAAGCCGCTTAGAGAGGGACAAAAACATAGAGAATGAGAGAGATAGAGAGGAAGGCAACGTGGCGTATGTGTGATAAATGTTTAATTGCCACGTCATGCTGCATTTAGAGTCGCCTCGTGACGCATCGACAGTTCTTAGCGAAGAGTCCAAGAAGTGCTGCATCATCCAAACATGTTGTAATTGTTGTCTTTTTGTTGGGCCTTGCACACAAAATTACATTTGACATTGAAATTGAATTTTGAATTTCAATTGTTTGCGGGGCATTGAAAATGGACTTAAGAGTTCGCTGTGGTCTTCACAGATCAACGATGTGTTTGTAGAATGTGGCTCATACCACACACTAATAACAACCACAACAACAACAATAATTAAAGTAATATTGACAGATTTTTAAATTGAGTGCGAAATATTCTTCAGGTAAAACAAACAGGCAAACAAAGTACATAATAACAGAGACAAACAGAGCAAAAGATAAATAGATAAACAGTTGCTGAAGACACAATTAGAGATGGGTGTCGACAAAAAAATGTATTTGTATTGATATGGGGAAAATAACACATTATAGGAAAAAAGAGCATAATTAATTATTTTTCCTTAATAAATATTGGCAAGACAAAATCAGCAAAAATTGTTGAAATAACAAAAGTATGAATATTGAGTTGAATAATGATAATATATACAAAAAAGATAAATGAAAATATTTGGCTTTAGTATAAAAAATAATTAAGAAACGTTTAAATATTAAATTTATCTCCTTTCCATTAAATGATAAATGCATTTAAAATGTGTAATATTTAAGATTCTAATTGTATATTCTTTTATTTAAATATCGTCATGCTCAATATCATAAATACCTATTCCTTGAAATTACTGAGATGCCGATATATTATATTATAAATTCCAATTTTTTAATATTTTGTGTAATATTTTTACACATACACATACCAAAGTGTGGTAAAAAATATAATAAAAATATAAAAAATATATAATATTATATTACACAAAATATTAAAAAATTGTAAGTAAATAATGTAAATAGATAAATATATTTTTTTTAACTTAAATATCGTTTCCCATATTTAATATCACAAAATAATTACCCATCGCTAGTCTTCACTCGGATGCCACTGACCATGGCATTGAAGTGGCCAAAATGCGATTAGAGGTCGAGCAATCGAGCGATCGAGCAATCGAACATCGAACACAACACGATGATCGGTTTAAATCTTGCAACAGGTTTGAAGATGCCGCCCCAACATTGCGGAAGGTGTCGCTAAGTGTGTTTAATGAAAGACAAACAACAATCACAATAACAATTGCTGACTGATATTTGAAACTGAAACTGAAACCAAGGAATTAAGATTCCGGTTCGATTGCAATGTTCGTGTTCGAACTCTTTGACTCTTTCTGGCAATCTCTTGCTAATTTTTCATATAAATAGTTTACGATATTTCAACAGCAACATCATAACGCAACGCCCCACAAACGTAGCAACAACTCAAATTTTATACAGCTCCCAATAAGATGGTAAGTATCTGTATCTTCACTTGAGAGTTGCTGTATCTTTAACTCAACTTCAATTGCTTAGCATTTGAATATGAAATCCGTATGTTGCTTGCTGCTTGTGGCAACAGTTGTTGGCGTCAATGCTGCAACAGTTCGTCTGGAGAAGCGTGATGTTTCCCATTTGCCGCTCGAGTATTTGCCGCCTGTGGTGTTGCCACCGCTGCCGAGCCGCGAGTATTTGCCGCCGGTGGAGCAGCATGCGGCCAGCTTGCCACATGTGTTGCTGCCGCCACGCGATTACTTGCCACCTGTGGAGCAGCCAAAACTGAGCAACGAGTATCTGCCCCCAACAACAGCAACAACAACCACGGAGGCAACCACTGAACAGGTCACCACAGAGGAGGCAACCACCACACAGCTGCCAACGGAGGCGCCACAGCCAGAGGAGACGGAGGAGATTGAAACAGAGTCGCCTCTTGATGTGAAAACTCATGAGGATATTGTACAAGGAGCTGGCGATTTGTTAGCTGATGGTTATCACTATCAAACGCCAGAGATCGTGCCGGATCTGACACCAAATGTAGCACCCGTTGAGGCCTATTTGCCACCACTCGATGACAATGAGGTGGTTGCCGAGGAGTTGCCACAAAGCGATGAATCCGCTGCCTTGTTGGATGATGGTTATCATTACCGCGCCATCCGCCGACTGCGCCTCTAAACAAGCCAAAAAACCACACGAATTTTGTTAACCAACTTTTGTTGTTTATTTTTACACACACACACCCACGCACATATAAATATGTACACCACAACAACGCACCACAAACCGCACCACATTTAACCACACATACTCTTACTCAGCTGAAGGCTTCAATAAAGAACATAATTCCCTAAATATACACTGACAAAAATTATTTTTTCCTCGATATATTTTATTTTTCGTTTCTGTAATGACAAAAGAAAAATATTAATCTTAAGATTTCTCTTTTCTAAAATTGCCCTGAGATTAGTAAAAGTCACGCTTAAAATATTATTTTAAAAGTCAACAATGAATTGTCGATTTATCGGAAAAAATAGACAGATTTATCGAATTTCCATACAAATTTTTCAAATGTTAAAAGAAAGTTAGATTGTGGTTCCAAATTCATGGTTATTATTTATTTATGGATATTATTTATTATATTATTAACAGGAATACAATTTACAGGTCTTATTATAATCTTCACATTCTTTTTATTGCTCATTGAAAATAATTTGTACCATAGAAAAATATAGGAAGCAAAAAAAGAATTTTAGAGAATGGCAAAGGGATAGATTTTTCATGATCCTTCAGTTATTTCATTCTTCTAGAAAGACACAGTATTATAGCAATAATTATTATATAATTGAGAATTATAATTGTTTAAGTAAGAGAAAAAATTTTGATTGCATAAATGTGATTTTTGTGATTACTGATTTTTACGTATCAATTGAGGAATTCGAGCCCAGTTATTTTTCAAACTGAAATTCTTATTTTGTGACTGGTCGGCGACTCTAACTGATGAGCAAACAATTTTTTTAAGACCAATGTTATTAATTTAAAAAATCGATATTTGCTTGCAGTGTATTCGCGACACTCGCACGTTTGCAACATTGAATGTGGCAGCAACTCAATTAGATGGCTGTCTGTCTGCGGGGGAGGATTGAAAGTGATCGAAGGGTGGTTATAACATTTCATTTGATATTGATGACAGGAAATTAGAAAAATGTTTTCATTCTGTTTGGCACACGACGGCCACGCACACGCACACAATTCTCCTGCTCCTGCTCCTGATTCCTCATTCCCCATTCTCATCATCATCATCATTATTATCCACACATATCAGCTTCCTCATCATCGTCATCATGGTTTTCGTGTCGTCCTTGCGCTGTCTTTCTTTCCTTTCCCTTCCTTTCCTTTGCTTTCCTTTCCCGTGTGGCTACACAATTGATTTGTCTGTTGTCGCTTACAATTTTCAATCCTTGCGCCTGTCAGGACGAACGTCTTGTTGACACAATGTCGTCCCTTTTATTGTTTTCCCTGTTGTTGCTCCCTGCCCGCATATATATTTTGATTAGCCAAGTTTTGGTGTCTACTCTCTCAGCCTTTACTTTACTTTTCAACCCTTCTTTCTCAGTCCTTTTTTCTCAATAATTCAGCAATTTTCCGATTGCTCCATTAATTTTTCAGCATCTCTTAATGCCATTTTAAACTCACCATTGTTAAATTGAATGAATGAGACAAATGAATGAGACTTTAACTGCTTTATAAATTGCCAAAACTTAGCCTAAACTGAAGCGATGATATTAATTTTAACTTAGATTGATAAAAATTTTAGTTTCATTTGGAAAACTATAATTTTTTTAAATAAAAAACTAACAACTTATTTGACTCTTACTGCAATTTAATTTGTAAATAAAATACATCGCTTAAAGCAATATTATTATTAAAGTATTTCAACTACCCTACTTTCTCAATTACTTTTTCTGAATAATTCAGCAATTTTCCGATTGCTCCATTAATTTTTCAGCATCTTTTAATGTAATTTTAAACGGATCATTGTAATTTTGTTGTCAAGTATGTGTCTTTAACTGGTCTATAAATACCCAAAACTTGGCCTAAACTGAAGCGATGATTGATATTTAATTTAAATTAGATGGATAAGAATTTTATTGGGATAACTACAATTTTTATAAAAGAAAAAACTCTCACTACTTATTTGACATTTATTGCAATCTGCCATATAATACATAAATAAAATATTCGACTTAAAGCAATATTATTAAAGTGTATCTCACCATCAATATTTCCCCGAATAGATGAGTTTTCTTTAGTTTTTCTTTAGTCCTTGTCAAGTCATAAGTATAAATTGACTTTTGCTGTCAGCTCTTGAATTATTTATAAATTTTATAAATCTAAAAATAAACTTTTAAAGTAAAGTCTTGGCAAGTTTTTAGCAGTTGGCAGTTGCCTACTTTGGGGCAAGTTGAAAGCCACGCAACAAGTGGCAACAGTTGCCTGCAACATGGCTAAAAGCAAACGCCATTGCGGTTAGCGACCCGTAACCAAAAAAATAAATCGAAAATAAAAGAAAAAGCGTACAAAGAAAACAAGGAAATAAGCTTTTACTGCAGTCCCCCCAGGAGGAACTCGGGCTGTTTATAGCCGCAACAAAATGAATTCGGGCCAAAACAAACACCTGTAAACAGTGGCAACAGCAACAGTAGAAATTGAAAGTGCCACATTGAAAGAATTAGTTGAATGTGAAAAGCTTTCAGTGTAAGCTTTTCGTGTGCGTCGCTTTTCCGTTCAATATTCAACGAAGTCGACAGGAAAATCGCATAAAAGGCCGTTGCTTCGGAAAATTCAACTCAGTTGCGGTTTCAACGTGTCCGAAAGCGAATGCGAACCAAGCGGGAAAAACCAACCAAAACGTTAACGCTTTAAAAAGTGAAAGCCGTTACGGGGCGCATTTGAAAAAAGGTAGAACCAAAAAAACAAATCATTCAAGTGGCAATAGATACAAATGATATACCCCAAAAATGTGTAACTGACCAACAGCCCCTCCCCTATTCCCTCGGGAAGAGGGCGGAAGTAGGCAATGAAGTGAGCTGAGAAATGACAAATGATCAATCAAATTGTTTATAAATTGAGAGGAAGAAATTGAACAACTTTAAAGTGTAAACAAAAACAGCAAACAATTAACAAATTGAGAAAAATTAAAGTGAAATAAATAAGCAAAGAGTTGAATTAATAAAAATTATTTCAAAATTCAAAAATGTGAAACTAAACCAATGCATAAAATGTTAACTGAAAATAATAGTTAAAAATAACAATCCAAAAAATTTTTTGAGGGCGCAAAATTAAAAAATTTAGAAATTGAGAAAATAAAATAAACAAAAAGAGTTTATTTAGAATTAAACTAATGCAAACAAAGTTCAGAATATTATTGTTAAATGAAAATAATAATTGAAAATAACAATAAATTAAAAAATTTAGAAATTGAGAAAGATTTGAGTGAATTAAGTAGACAAAGATTTTAATTAAAATTAAATTAATGCAAACAAAGTTCATAATATTATTGTAGTCTGAAAATAATAATTAAAAATAACAACTCAAAAAACAATTTGAGTGAAAAAATTAATTTAAAAAAAAATAATTTTATAATTACTTTAAATTAAAAATATTTTAAAATTGTAAACATTGACTCCAAAAATTTAAATATGTTGTTTTTAAACGGAAAATAAACAATTGTATATTAAATCGCAATAAAACGGAGTTAACGAAAAATTTAAACAAAATTATAATAAATATCATAATAATTTGAGCGCATAACTTTTGACTGTTAATGGTTTATTGCAAGAAGTGTATAAGTAATAAAATAATGATTTTACGCTCAATTAAATTGAAACTTTGAATTCCAAATTTTGGACTTTCACAAAAGCAATTAAAATGCAATTAAATTGTGCAAAATGTTGCATAGCAAATCAAATTAAATGTTACATTAAATACACAAATCGACTCAATGCCAACAGCAATAACAACATAACAGTGATAACAATAATAATAGTAATATTATTATATTTGTGGCTTAGAAATTGAATAGCATTTATTGTATATTTACATTGGCAACAAACTGCATTTACCTTTTGTTGTTGTCGTTGTCGCTGTTGTTTCTGTTTGTTACGTGTTGACGGCCTTACAAACACAAATTCACCACAAACACACACAACACAAACACACACAACACACACACACAGCGCAGTTTATTAATAAACGTTTTGAGTACAATGCCACAGCACATAGAATAGATAATAAAAACGCGTATACGCGCCGTTGGCCGCGGGCTGTGTGTGTGTGTAAGTCGCTCTGTCAGTGTGTGTGTGTGTGAGTGTGTGTGTGTATTGCACGCTTTTGTATTTATTAATAACAAAGTAATCAGACATTGTAATCTGCTCGCAAAGCGTATTACAGCAGTCATAACAATGGCAACTCAAACTCAACCTACCTTTCTCACTCTTCTTCCTCTTCCTCTCTCTCTCTCTCTCTCTCTTTCACTCTCTGCTTGTCTTTGCTGCATCCTCTCTAAGGTCCTGCGGCATTGTTGCTGCTCGGCGCACTTCCGGCTCAAGTAGCAGCAGCAACAAATCGAAATTGTTTTTACAAATTTTTGCTTTTTTATTATTCTTGTATATTTTTATATTTTTCTAATTTTGCGCTTCATTTGCCAGGCGTCAAATCAAAACCAGTAAATGAGTCTTAGTTCTCAATTCTCAATTCTTTGATTTGTTGTTTATGCTTTTGCTTTTTTGCATTTTTAATTTAGCTGCGATTTGCGCTGATTTCGCTTTGAAGCCACATTGCCTGATTGCCTGTTTGAGCCAGAAAGAGGGAAAAGGTGTAGGAGAATTGTATTGATGGGCTTTTGGCGTGTTTATGAGTTAACTACGAAAACAATCGTCGGTCTGTCTGTCTGTCTGCGATTTAAAGCATTTTGTATGCAAATTGCAACTCATTTCATTTGGTGTCAGAGTCTCCTCCTGATTGGGGCTGCAATTTGCTGCTGTCAGTGGGTCAAACTAATAAGTAACTAATTAATTTGATTTGCGTAATTGGTGTGACAATCAGCAACCTACTGAGTACAACGTCACAACGTCCAACGATGCGTATGATTAATATTTATAGGCCATGGCTTAAATGGTCGCAATTTTTTTGACATTTCACACGAAAATGCTGTTAAAATACGCGTTAATTTTGCAGCTGGCATTTACAATTGACATGGCAAAATAAATGACAAAATAACAATAATAAAAAGGATACAGTGAAAAAAAAAAAGAATAAACAGCAAAGCCACAAACAAAAAAAGAGACTGAAAAAAACGCTGTCAAGCAGAAGCGGCAACCACAACAAAATTGAAGCGACAACAGCAACAAATCAGTTTAATTTAAATTTTCCTTTTTCCCCAACCAGTGTGGAAAAAGGAAAGCCGCCCACAAAAAACAAACAGAAAAAGCAACAAATAAGAAAACACTTTGTGTGTGGCGTCGCGAGGGGGGGGCGTTGAAAGAGGGGGAAGACCCCATAAAGTATTTATTATAATTATTTGAGATATTTTTCATTTAAACGCGCATTTCATTGGGGCGTGCAGCAAAGAAAAACAAATGTTGCAAGGCCGTAACTTCAATCCATATAAAATGTGCAAATAAATAATCATAAGAAGAAAACGAAGAAGAAACAGAGGAAGAAGAGTGGCAAAAGAAACTAAATAAGGAGCAGAAGCTGCATACTTGGAGGTTTCACTGTAACAGGTAAATGCCAAAAAATGCTAAACATACCATAAATTCGCATACTTCATTTCAGCTGTGGGTCAGTTGACTACACTGATAGAAATAATGTTCTAAAATCAAGATTTTGGTCTCAAAACTAAGAATTTTGATCTAAAAAATGCGTCGAGAACATAAAATTCTTAAATTTAGAAAACACATCTTGATTTTAAGAACATTTCAAATAAGAATGAGTTCTTAATTTAAGACCAAACAATCTTAAATTCTCAATACAAAAATAAGGCAGGTTTTTTCAACTTAAAACTTATTTTTTTTTTTTGATATTTATACTTTTTTTTTATTTATCTTTTTTTACAAATATTCCGATTTTATGTTTTTCCTTGGCTAGAGCGGGTTTCGATCCCTCGACTTGTTACCAAACTGAAGCGAAGACTCTAACCTTCTTATTAAATATGACATATTTATATTTTCTTATCAATTTAAGATTTTTAATTCTTGATTTAAGAACTGCGAATTTTTAGATTAATATTCTCAGTTTTATTAATTTGGTCTACAAATGATCTTATTTTAAGAACTAATTATTTAAGATGAATATTCTTGATTTTAGAAGTTGGTATTTTTTTCCAGTGTACGGTGGGTGGTTTGAGTGGTTTCAGTCGTTTGGCATTTTGTTTATTCATTAGCTGCAGCAAAGCACTTAATTATTTAATTTTGTTGCACGACGCGCGAATTTCGTTGTTGTTTGCTACATGTGGCAACTTCCCTTTTGGGTTAAAGTGTAACCAAATTTTCGCTTTTGCCAGGGTCTCGCTGTCAGCCCTGGTAAATGTCAGTTGTGGCATGCTCGACTCTTGTGGCCAGCTTGGCGTATGCTTAATATGAATTCTATGAATTATTAAGTATACGTAATGAGCTAGTAAATTAGTTTGTACGCTACCAAAATTGCGAGCACAACCTATGAAAAAAATGCAACCAAACCAGTTTCACGTTCAACTCAGCGGTTTAAGGGAGGCGGTGACTGTGACCAGGGAGGTGGGCGTGGCATTGTCTGTGGTCTGTAGCAGCAATTAGTTAAACACAAAGTTTATGTGCTGCGACTGCCATTTTCAGCACTGGCTTTACATGATTTGGATTTGGATTTGTGTGTGTGTGTTAGAGTCGACTATGAATATGTTGGGTATTAGGTTACAAAGCTTCATATACATATAACACATGTATGTATTTATATATGTATGTGTTGCCAGGTGTGGCAAAGTCCAGCTGAAAGTTTTGCCTACTTAATGTGCATCAATTGGGATAAAAGTTGGGCAAAAGGCGTCGGCAATTTCCGACTTTCAGCCAAGCTTAAATCAAGTATTTACTTTAATAAAATATTCGAAAGCAATTTAATCTTTGTGCTTATATACTCTGTTGAAAAGTGATGATAAAACATGCTTAAAATATGTTCAGAAGCAGATTAAATAATTTTATAGAATCAACATCTCCAGTCGACTCAAGTTTTCTATTAAATCCTCTCGATTTTAAACTCATTCAACTATAAAGATAATTTTTTTTATTTTATTATACTTAGTTTTTAAAAACTTTTTATCACTATTATAGATATAAATTTCTAGGTAATTGTAGAGACAACGAATTTAAATTTTTTGTTAAATTTCAGAAGTAAATGTGTCTGTAAACTGGTTGGGAAAATATTGTTTAAGCTAAAAGAAAAGCTAGAAATTTCATATCTGAGTGTGTAGTTTTTTTGGTTCAAACATGCCAAACTTTCAAAGTAGTTTCAAACATATTTACTTAATATTTGTTACACTTTCTTCATACAAAGTTTTCTATTGAATGTATGCGTATCATATTTGTTACTCACTTTTTGGTATGATTTATATTTAAAAAATAACTGGGCTTGAATTCCACAATGTCACGTAAAAATCAGATATAAAGCAGTCTTGTAAAAGTTCTGTTAATACACAAAAAAATGCTTTAATAAATAATGCGTGAAATATAATGAAATAAATAACCGTAGACTAATTTTAAAAGAGCGTTTGAGATCTGAATTTTATGATGCTTTATCAGTGCACCGAATTTTTACCCTTTAAAGTCGAAGTATCTACTGTCTTTTCAACTGTTATTTATTTAGTTGAATTGTTTTGCATTCAATTCAAAAAATCTATCTTATAATTCAATTGAATATAAAGTGATAGATATTTCTGAATTAAGTTCAGTTTACATGAAAATATCTTTCTATTATTTAATTGAAACCTTAAATAGGAAGTGTGAAAATGGACATTGATGAAATGCCTAATTATCTAATTTATTTCAAACATATTTCCCGTATAATAAATCCTTCTTCCTCATAACAGATTCCCTATAAAATTCTTCGAATCAACTGGTCGTTCACCTGTCTCTGACTGTTAGATTCACCTTCTATTCAAATCAATGCATGTTCTCTATACCCTATGGCCATTGTATTTAATCTGTGACTAATTTGGTAGAACATGCCACTAATTAGCTGTGTGGCATGTCATGTTGTGGCAGTAACAGTCATTACTCAATGATAACATATTCAATAGAAATACTATAATAATATATTGGGATTGGTATTCGAATTGCTAAAATTAGTAATTGAATATACAGCATGATATTGTGCTTTAAAAGGACAAATCCAATCAGTTGTTGAGTGCGTTAATTTATTCATGAAATTTTGTTTGACCAGCGGCAACAACAACAACGACAACATTGGATTCGCCTCATTAGCTATAAAACATTATGAGATAGATGAAGTAGGGAATAAATGTTGTGGCTCATTTGGCACACAGAACACGCACAGAATGAACACTGCTTTCACTTCGAATTCGACTTCGAAGTCGACTTCCACTTTCACTTTCACAATTTCAATCTGTTTTCTTGGCGCCTTTGTCTAATCCCAGACTGAATCTTAATTCCAATTTTGCCTGCCTTTGACATGTGGCCAGCTGGAGTCGTACACTCAGCAAAACCAACCAAAACTTCCTTACTTAAAGGCGGGGTTTTGAAAAACAAACGATTTTAAGTTCGGAATTTCCAATACTGAGAATAGAAATCTTACTTCAAAAACGATACTTTAATTCAGGCATTAAAACCTTAACCGAAACCGTAACCTTTAACCGATGAAAACCAATTGAAATTTGTAACCGTAACTAAAACCGTAATCGAAAACAATTGTTTTCGCTAAACCAAAATAACCGTTGAATAACCGATTCATTTATAAGGAATAGTTTCGGTTCTGGACGTCGCAGCTACTGAGCAACTTTGATAACTTTGAACTGCCATAACTTTGTCAAAACTCAATCAATTTTCATGCGCAATGTAAATTTAAACATGCTTTAATATCTTAATTCGTTCTGCATTTAAAATTTGTTAATTTTAAAAATTCGAAATTTTTCGAAAAATTATAAGGGGTAACACTGTAAAATTTCTAAAAAATTCGATTTTTAAAAATTTTCAAAATGAACGAAATGAATGAAAAATTTAAATGCAGATCGAATTTAGAAGTAAAATAATGCTCAAATTTACATTGCGCATGGATATTGATGAACTTTTGACAAAGTTATGACAGTTTGAAGTTATTAAAAATCAGTAAAATCGACATTACACTGGACATTCCATTCCAGTAACCAGATAACATTATTTCCCAGGCTAAAAGGAACATTAAGTATTTTTTCATGTTAAACAATGACTAAAGCTTCTTATTTTAGTCAACCGAAAATCTTAATTTTTAATTTTTTTTTCTGAACCGAAACCATACCGGTATTTTTAAAACTAAACTTATAAAAAACCGATAACCATTACGAAACCGATACTCCAAGATTTTGCATAACCAATAACAGAAAACCTAAATTCGAGTATAACCTAAGTCGTAACTGAAACCGATATTCGTTTTAATCCCTGCTTTAAGTACGTTTTGGGATTAATTCAAGATCGAAACCTTCAAGTTAAAGTACACAAAAATCTTGATTTAATCCCAAAATGTCTCATTATTAAGTTCATTTTAATTAAAAAAAAACTCTTTTCAGTACATAAGTAAATAAATTTGTTTTTTCTGGACGTATCTTAACGAGAGTCACAGATTTTATATTTGCCACGGTCTTATGTATTCTGACTAAGTTCGGTAAAAAGAGGACTATTATTTGAGACAGGTATCAAAATTTAATATTTAAGATCGATTTAAACTTAATTTAAGATGTTTAGCACTCACATCACTCTTTAAATTTTAAGAACAAAGCGTTATAAATGTAGGATGGCATATTTTTCCAAGTGTAATGAGTTGCAAGTTGGGATGAGTTGAGGAGGATCCTTTGGGGCATGTCCTTGAACTTCTGGCAACGCGCGTGACTTGTGGCTTAAATGCAGGCCAACAAACATATTTTGTGGCTGCCACTGCAACGAGTCAATAATAAAAATCGCAGCTGCAAATTAAACAAAAATCCAAATTAAAATCGACAATGAACTGAAAAATTTGTTTTGTTTGTTTACATGAATTTTGTTTTGGCATGCATGCAAATGAGTTGGCCATATATATAAATTTTATATATATAATGAGAACAGTTCCGGGTGTCAGTGAGTGGATCAGTGGGTCAGTCAGTGGGTCAGTCAGTGAACGAACGAATTAAATGCCATTGGCAAAATGTGCAAAAAATGCTGAAAATGGCAAAACAAAAATCAATGACGAGTCATTTTCAGGCTTTAGGCTGCCTTCAACTTGGACAGATTGAAGGAGGAACTGAAGAAGGGGAAGGAGAGAGGATACTACTGTTGGCTGAATGCCAAATCAGCACTTGACATGGTCTCAGACCTTGCTCTCAGTTGTAGTTGTAGTTGCAGTTCCAGTTGCAGTTGCATTTTCAGTGTCCTGTCGAGGACACAGGAGGCAACCATTGACAGCCGCCGTGTGTGCACTTAAGTGCAATTTATAAACACACTGAAACGAGAGAGAGAGAGAGAGATAGTGAGTGAGAGAGAGAGAGCGAATTGTGCATAATTTTAATTAAATTCTCATTGTTGCTGCTTTAAGTTGTAGACCTCAAAGCTGAATATGCAGAGTCAACTGCAGATTGCAAACAGAAAGGAAGAGATTCCTACAAGGGAAGGACGAGATAAGGACGAGTGCATTGTGCCCAGCATATGGAACGCATAAAGGATAATGGACTTAGGGCAAACAAAAGCCAAAGCAATGTACTAACCAATGCAAAAACAATGCACTAAAACCTAAACCTAAACCTTAACCAGAGTCCAGAGAGCACAGAAACAGACATAGCCACAACAAACAAAACAAAACAAACAAACGAAACAATGGGAATAAATAAGAAGCGAGTGTGCTGCACTTGCAAATACCCAGCATAAGAATGACAAGTGTTTATTTTGGTATTTTTGAACAGAATTCTAGTTAAATTTAATGGAAAGTTGTTGAACTGCTGTTGATTTAAAACGAAAATATTTTTAACTTGTATGTCTATAGTTTTAAATTTTAATATGTATATATATTTTGTCTTTTAATTTTAAAGCTTTAAATTTGTTATCCCATAATCCTGGAGTTTAATTTCTAATTAATTTTATAGTATTATTGATCGACTGCTTTTAGTTGACGTTAAATAAATACAAAAATTAAATTTTAATTCAATTTATTTCTTACTTTACTTTAAATTATAAATATTTTCTTGTCGACTGCGTAAAGTTGATGCTAAATAAATTAATAAATAAATGTAAATTTCAGCTTCTAGTTTATATACTTCTTTTATACTTCTGCTTTATTTAGCATTATGCCTAGAAGGCATAAACAGTAAAAATAAAACACTGCTGTACTTGCAGATACTCTTTATAAAAGTGTTTATTATGAAACATTTTTATTCAAATACAATTTGATTCTATAATGAACTTGTGGAAATACAGGGTGTGCACGGCAGTCGGTCTCTAAGATTAGATGTTCGACAAAGAGCTTTTGATTATGATAAATTGTAGGTATCATTAAAGTTATTTTATAACCTGCTGTTAAACTCTGGTTTTACTTTATTTTGCCTGCAAGGTGTCAGTAGCAAAAAATTATCTAAAAAGATTAAGTGATGAACTTTTAAATTCCCTTTAAAAATATAATATATAGTATTTATAATTATTTAAATGATTATAAATAGTCTTAACTTAAAGAAATGCAAGTAAAAATTGCCAAATTTGCAAAATTAATTTTTTTAAATATTTATTACTTTTATATCTGAATTCTATTTAAAACTTAAATAAATAAAGATGAATTACAGGGCAACTAGCTATCAACTTTTCTTACTCTTACTGAGATGCAAAATCTGTTGATTGGCAACCATAATAAATGTGCTTAAAGTCCTGCTGTGCTATTTATAATAGCTACAGGGTATACCATAAGCAGCAAGAACTGCTGCTGCTGTTTTTTGTTTTTTTTTTGTTGTTGCACAATGCATTCATAAGTACAACAATGCAGCTTGGCAGGAGACGAGGATGCCCCAGTCAGGTGGGGTTAACTTTGCCCCACGGCGCATCGTTATGAACAACAACTGGAACTGCCGTTGTTGCTTTGCATCCTGTTCCTGCCCCTTGCCCCTTGCCTTCTCCTCCTACACTGAAAAAAAGACCAACTTCTAAAATCAAGATCATTAATCTTAAATGTTTTGTTCTTAAAATAAGATAATTTCAAGATCAAATTAATAAAACTAAGAATATTAATCTAAAAATTCGCAGTTCTTAATATAAGAATTAAAAATCTTAAATTGATAAGAAAATATATATATAATATGTCATATTTAATAAGAAGGTTAGAGTCTTCGCTTCAGTTTGGTTAACAACTCGAGGGATCGAAACCCGCTCTAGCCAAGGAAAAACATATAATCGGAATATTTATAAAAAAGAGATAAATCAAAAAAAGTATAAATATCAAAAAAAAAAAAAGTTTAAAGTTGAAAAAACCTGCCTTATTTTTGTATTGGGAGTTTTGTTTGGTCTTCAATTAAGAACTTATTCTTAATTGAAATGTTCTTAAAATCAAGAAGTGTTAGAAACTTAAGAATTTTATGTTCTCGACGCATTTTTTAGACCAAAGTTCTTAGTTCTGAGACCAAAATCTTGATTTTAGAACATGTTTTTTTATCAGTGTACTTGCCTCCATTTATGTTGCTGCTGCTGCTGCTGCAGATTCTGGGCTAAACGTCTGGGGGGCTGTTTGTGCCGCTTGTTTGTCATTGGCTTGGTTAACTTGATCATGTCACAAATTAGTAAGTCATCCAGCTTAACCTGCAAGTCTGAGATACTTTCGTATCTTTTAGATTGCCAGCCATTTGCATTTCATAAGACTCATAAATGTTGCCGAGGCCTGAATGTGTTTACCTTTTTTATTGCTCTCATATTTCTTGGCATTTTTCGTTTCGTTCGATTTTCATTCAAAATTTCGTTTATCGTCTGGCAAATTTTGTTATCTTTTACTCGTATCTTTTGGCTTGATTTGTTTTAACAAATTTATAAGTTAAACAAAATGTTCAGCTTGCTATTAATTATGATTGTTGTTGTTTTTGCATTGTTTTCTCAAATTTTACCCCTCGTTCCATTGAAATGCTTTCATTTTCATAGTTCATCCCTTTTATTCATGCTGTGAATTTAATTTGATAAATCGTTCTCTGGTATTTCGAATATTCAACTAACAGAAATATGGATGGTTTAGTGGTCGAATTGTGGTCAGTAACCTTGATGTTTATCTCAAACTAAAGAATACATTTAATAGAAACTTTTGCCTTTAATACCAGACAACATTTATATATAGCTTTTCTTGTGGTTAATAAATATGAACCAATTACTTACCGCTTATGAGCATTAAGTTTCAATCAAAACATGTTTAGAATAAATGTTATTCACAATTGTGAAGCGATTTTAATATCATGCTCATTTTATTTTTATAAGATTTGCATTGTTAAATTTAATTTGATAACTAAATTAATATGAAAAATCATTAAAAATCAATATGTTAAAAATGGAAATGTTTAAATGCAGCTATTGTGTATTAATTGTATTTCATTAATTTAAAAAAGTTTAAGATATTTATTGATAGTTTATAAGTACTCGCTTATTAATCCTTATTAGCAGAATAAATAGAGAGAGAGATAGCCTTCTTGTTAATAAATGGTAATATTCAGTTAAGTAAAAGAAAATATTGTTATTCAAACTTTAAAATATTTATAGATAGTTTATAAATACTTTCCTATTTATTACAGTTAGCAGCTTATAAAGGAAACTATGAAAACTACTCTCTCTATTTATTCCACTTGTTAATAAATAGTAATATACAGTTTTATAACGAATTAAATAAATATTTTATTAAAGCAGCTTTCAAGCATCTTTTACTCATATGCACATGAATGTCAAAACAATACAATTGGCTCGAAACTTAAGACAGATACTCGCATTTTATAGCAACAAAGTTCAAATATTTATTTGGCTGTACGTATACTTAATTTGCCCCCACACAAAGCAGAGTGCTGTAAACAGAGAGGAGGAGAGTAAGAAGGGGGAGAGAGAAAGAGTGGAAGACAGAAAGAGGGGGAAGGAGAGAGAATGGAAAAGAGAATGTGAGTTTGCTGTTTTAGCTAGACATCTGCATAAGTGGGCGCACGATGCGTATGAGTAATAAGTTTTGTATTTTCCCCCGAATACAGTGTAACAGCTGAATGCTCAAAGCTTTTAGGTAGCCCAAGGCCCAGTCTTCCCTCCCTACCCTTCCCTCCGCTTCCCCTAACCCCCTCTATAGCAAACACTGCACAACATTGCGCATACGTCCCGTGGGACAATGTGCATTGCAAGCACTTCGATGATAGATGGCCACATCGGGTCTAAAAACGCGTAATACCTGAATTCCAATGTTGTATGCTATGTTCTATGTTCACTGTAAAGGACATTGCCAAACACAGACATTTCTACCATCGAGAGAGCATATGAATTAATTTCCCTTGCAAATTCGACTCACGAGCAACACCTTTGCGTCAATGAAATGCAAACAAATAACAAATGGCAAAAACCAAATACCAAATACCAAAACCAAACACAAAGATGACGGCGCGTAAACAAGGCCAACACATGGCAGCATAAATATCAGGCAACAACAAAAATATACATATGTATGGGAACTTACTATATATAGAATTGGGAATAGAAGAGTTGAGTGCGAGTTGAGTTGCGAGTTCTTCTTTTTTTGTTGTTGTTAAATGCCAGCAGCTGTTTTAGCCCAGTTAATGAATGAATATGCATGAGACATGACTGTTGGCAGTGTGAACAGAAGGGATATAAATAGAGGAATGGGAATGGGGTTGGGAATGGGGTTGGGAATGGGGTTGGGAATGAGAAGTGTCGCTGCGGGTGGTCGATGGTGATTGTGATGGCTCTGATGGCTCTGATGACTCGCAGTTTCACCTCCGTCTCTTGGCCTCATTAATTTCTCGCTGTTTAGCTGCTTATCAAATTTGTTCTGTTGTTAATATTATTAATATTTGGCGCGTTCTGTCGATGCTGACAATAAAGTTGTTGTTGATATTGTTCGAGCATTGTTTGCGGCAATGTTTACCAGCCCATTAGCGCCATTAATCTAATGACTTGCCATCGAACTGTAATGGCTCAAACACCCAAACACTTCAAGGAAAAAGCTTCGATTAAACTTTAATCTTTTATAATAAGTATAGAAAGATAATGTTTATTTTTAATTTTTATTTTAATAATAAAAAACTAACTTTTATTTTAAAATGTAAAAATAATTTTATAAATTTATATACAATTTTTATTTTCAAAATTGAAAAGTTATTATTTATAATAAAAATTCCAATCAAACGTTATTTTATGATTCTTAGATTAAGCTTAAATCTTTTATAATAAAAATTTAAAGTTATTTTTTTTAAGGACAAAAAGATAATTTTTATTTTAAAAACTTACAAATTATTTTTATTTTATGAATGGAAAAATTATTTTAATTTTAATATTTATATTTAAAATTTAAAAATATCTCATTTTTCATTTGTATCATAAAAAACAAATAAAAAGATATTTTTTGATTCTTAAGTAAAAATTAAAGTTTAATTATTATTTCATAATTTTTTTTTATGATCAAAAATTTTAGTTTAAATTAATTTTTATATAGATCACTTTATTCAAGCTAAATTTTTAAGTTCAACTCTCATTTTCTGGAAAATAAAAACTATTATTATAGTTATTTTTTAACGAAAATTCAAATTAAAAGTAAATTTTTGATTCTTAAATAAAAATTTAAGTTGATTTATTATTTCATAATTTTTATTTTGTTATCAAAAACTAAGAGTTAAAATTAATTTTAATATAGATCAGACTTTTCAAGCTAATTTCTTTTAAACTCATAACTGTTTTTTGCAATCCCTGGATTGAAGAAAACTCAAGTCAAAGTAAAGATACTACCATTTTTTGAGTGTACTTTTTTTCAGAGATTACCAAGTTGTCTATGAGTTTTTCCCCCTTTTCTAGAATTTAAATTTTAAAATTTAATTCTTACCTTCTCTCACACTTCTTTGGCTAATTAAATCAGTTGGCTGATTTCATGATTGTAGCCGTCTATTGAAGGCTTACACTGAGATTATGCTAAAAAGCTGACAGCTGATGCTGATAGCTGATTTTGATGCCAAAGTCGTAGAGCAGTCTTAAAACAGAGCTTAAAGCAACTACCAATAGGCTGGCAACTACTCTAGATAGGCAACAGCTCTTAACTTGGCTTAAACACAGCTACTTTAAGCTCTAACTCTCCCGCACTTCCCTTTCAACTTTTCCACTTACTTTGAGCCAAGTTTTTCAGTCGCAGTCGTGCGTGCATTTTGTTGGCTTTCACCTGCTGCCTTTTGGCCAAGGTTCATAAAAATATTTGCTGACGGGAAAACTTCATATGCAGCTGCAGTTCTATCGAGGGGGAAAAAAGAAATGGAAAATGGAAAAACTCGTTTGCATATTTCATTTGACAAAAATTTAATATTTCCCTCAAGTTGGCAAGTCGACTCGACTCTTGGCACTTGGTTTAATTTTCACTGACAGCTTTTGGCATTTAAATCAACAAATAAGAAATATATAAAATAAACTGTTCTTGCGGGAATTTCCATTTGTGAAAGGGGAGGGGAGTGGAATATTCGACCTTGTGCGAAACTCAAGTGCGTGTATTTTATTTTCATATTTACGAATTTATGTTCCATGACTTCAATTAGTTTATATTAGAGACGTAGCACTTTTAACTTTTAATTGGATAAATATATAAATACATAAATACATATTGTGGGTGTTAAGAATTTCCACTGTGTAGGTGGCACACACACACACACTAAACACACACACTCTTAATACACACACGCACTTTTTGAATGGCATTCCTTCCGAGAACTGTTTCCCCGCGTGACTAATCTTCAATTTCTCAAATATTTTCATAGACAGCCGCAATTTTCTCCCCTTCTTTCTTTCCCTTCCCCATCTCTTTCTAATTTCCCTCCTCACACTGACAATTGTAATATAATATCACCTGCTTTTTAGACTGCTCAGCATGACGTGCCTTCTTATCGTTGTTGTTGCTGCCTTTTTCTCATTTTTGCCACTTTTCGATTTTTCGATTTTCCCATTCAATTTTCACTTGTATTTTTTTCTCTGTTTTGTTGGCAACAAAACAATTTGTTTATAGCGCGCTGTTTTTGACATATTTATGCCGGCGGCCGGCACTTGTACGCCCCCTTCCCCCTTCCACTTACATGCACCTCCCCCTTTTTGTGGCAACAGAAAAAACAAAAGCCAAAATGAAAGCAACGCCTCTGTGTCCTGGTCTTAGCCTGGCCTTAAGACTCTGGCCCAGTAATGCTGCCAGCAAAAACCCAAAACTTCATTTCTCTTTTGTTTTGTTTTTGTTTGTTGTTGTCTGTGGCACAGTTTACTGTTATGCGCTGCACAGAAGTTATTATAGGAAAAGTTCTTAGACTTTTTTGCACCATCAAACTGAGGCATATTGCAGCTTATATGATGTATGTTTGTATGTAAGGCAACAGTTGTCCACACTCTCAAATTGCGGATTAGCCAAATGAAATATGTTGGGATTTGTTACAGAGCTTGGACTTATCCCTCTGACCAGTGTGTACACAACAAATTTATCACGTCGAACTAATTAAATGTATGCGCATTTTAGTTTTCTTAGTTGTTATATTATATTTATTTCATTTAAGTCTCTTATAATGAGATTATCAATTATATATAAATTTTATAATTTATTTTTGTTTCATAATTATGGAAGAATAATCTATGGTTCTTTCAGTGTGTACACACTTAGTTAAATTAAATATAATTCAGTGTTCGAATGTAAGCAATTTATATTTATTTATTTATTATTTAATTATAAATAATAATTTCCACACTCGGAGGTTGCGAATTAACTAAATGAAATATGTTTGGTTACAGTTAGGACTTGTCCCTCTGTCCAGTGTGTACACAAAAAATTGATCAATTCGAGCTAATTAAATGAATGTGCATTTAATTAATTAGTTATTCACAATTATTCACAATTAATAGAAGAACTTTATTTAATAATTGAAAATATAAATGTTATATATTTTGTAATATTTATTTTATAATTGAAAATATAAATGTTTTATATTTTTTAATAATTATTTTATAATTAAAATTATTGAAGAAATAATTTCAGTGAAATGAAAAACATTTCAGTTTCTCTTTAATTTGAATTTATTGATATGAAAAGTTAATGTTTATTTAATTTATTTATTTATAATTTTAAATTTTACATTTTTGTTATATAAGCTTTAGTTTTTCCAGTGTGTATGCACCTAGTTTCACAGCACTATATTAAAATTGCAGATATATAATTAAATTTGTTATAGCGAAAGTAGATAAATATTTATATTACACTGTTTATCCCACAATGCATTAGTTTATGACTTTTAAGTTAAAACAATTTTGATTAGCTATAGTTTCTGTGGTGTGTACCCAGTGTGTAATTAGCTAATTAATTATATCAACATTTAAGATTATCTTTTGACTTTTTTTCAAATATGGAAATCATTTATTTATTTTCAAATGTTTATCTTTTTTAATTACGACAAAGTTTATTGGTTAATGAAATATGTACATTTAATTTACTTTACAAATTGTCTTTATTAATTAATTTATTTATATTTTTTTCACTTAATATTTGTAGAAATATTTATATTGTTATATTTTTTATTATTATTGTTTAAAATTCTATCTTTTCTTTGTATTTTTGGATTCAAATTATTTATATATATTTTATTCACTCAATATTAGTAGTTATATTTATATTATTGTATGTTTTTATTTTATTTTGTTTAAAATTGAATCTTTTGGAGTTTAATCAGTAAAGAAATGAAAGCAGCTTATAATTGTTAGGCTATACACAATTTCACATAGCTTAGCCCAAAATGTTGTTCCCCTTTGACTCCCTTCCTACCTTTTCTCCTTGTTGTTTTCCTCTTCCTTGCTCTCCTGTTGTTGTTGTTTTTTGTTGTTGTCTCGCGTGTCTGCCGCGCATTTCGTGAGACTTAAGTGGGCCGACCCGAAGTAGATACGATACGATACGATACTTTACAATACGTTACGTTATGTTACGTTACGATACGATACACTGTGATACGATATATTTATTGGCAGTCCAAATTTCAAAGCGAGGGCGTTGTTGTTGTTGTTTGTTTTGTTGTTGTTTGTAGAACGTTTTGGCTAAAATCGAATTTATTGTTTTAATGCCAATTCTGTCGCTGTCGCTGTCGAGTTCCAAAAATTGGCAATTTGTTTAGAAATTAGCGCGCTTCTTTAACATGCAAAATGAAAATCAATTTTCTTTGCTACCCTACATAAAAAATGAATGTTTTCCGCTCTTTTTGCTTGCAGCTAAAGTTGTGGCTGCCACACGGAGCACAATGAGTGCCACAATCGGTGGCAGTGGCAGTGGCAACAACAGCAACAGCGGTGGAGGAGTCGGAGGCGCCACGCACATCTTTCGCTCGCTGTCATCGGAGAGCCAGAAACGTGAATGGTCGAAGCGTCTGTCATTGCGGGGCATGCGACATGGCGGTGGCACAGCCGGATTGGCAACCAGCAAGGAGGTAAGCACCTAGAAATTTAAAACAATTGTTTTCACTTTTATATTTTATGGTTGTCGCACAAAAAAGTTTTTATTAACTAACACAATAGTCATTAATCCTATTAAACATGCGTTTTTGTAGTCTAAATTTTAAATTACCATGCAATTTTATTCATAGTGAAGCAAGTACGCGTTTTTCAATTTATTTTTATATAATATTTCGTTTATATGTATATTTAATTAATTTGTTTTAATTTACTAAATGCGCTTTTCATTATTAATATTTAACATACATATACACGCTTTAATAAAAACTAGATCTTATAAATTAAATGATACTTTTATTTATATCTAATTATATATATTTTTTTCACACTTTGCACAGTTATAAGCAGGGATTGAAACCATAACCGAAACCGTAACCTTTAACCGGTGAAAACCAATTGAAATTTGTAACCGTAACTTAAACCGTAACCGAAAATAATGTTTTCCGCTGTACCAAAACCCACAAGCCTAAACTCTTTAAACCGAAATAACCGTTTAGTAACCGATTCATTTATAAGGGTTAACTTCGGTTCTGGCCGTCGCAGCTACTGAGCAACTTTGATAACTTTGAACTGCCATAACTTTGTCAAAACTCAATCAATTTTCATGCGGAATGTAAATTTGATCACGATTTTACCTCTTAATTCGTTCTGCATTTAAATTTTAATCATTTTAAATATTCGAAAATTTCGAATTTTTTCGAAAAATGATAAGGGGTAACACTGTAAAATTTCTAAAAAATTCAAAATTTTCGAATTTTTAAAATTAATAAAATTTAAATGCAGAACGAATTTAGAGGTAAAATCGTGATAAAATTTACATTCCGCATGGAAATCGGCAGACTTTTGACAAAGTAATGGCAGTTCGAATTTATTAAAAATCAGTAAAATCAAAATAATCGAAATGTTCAAACCAAATTTATATGAGGTCAAATTATGATAAAATCGCTGGACCATTGCAGTAACCATTTAATTTATTATTTTTTGTATTATTGTGTCATAATTTATATCTTCTTTTTATTTAATAAAAAGATTATTTTGCTCTATATAAATTGTATTATATTTCATTAATTTATTATGTTTGGTATTATTGGGTAGCTCTTTTAAATTTTAATTATATCTTACACAATTTTCTTAATCATTTTAATATTTTATTTATATAAGTATCAATTTATTTATTTTAAATAAGTATCATTGTGTAACTGACTTGTTATATTTGTTGTTTTAGGAGAGTGTTGCGTCTGGTGGTGCGACTAAGCACAGAAAGTTCTTTAGCCGATCCGCCTCATTGAAGCAGGCGGGGAGTGGAGGGAGCAGACAAACCTCCATGGAGTTGCACGTACCTGGACACTCATCGGGGTCTGCGTCTCCAGCGGGGCAGGTGGGGCAGGGACAACCACAAACACAGCCATCAACGCCAAAGAAATCCAATTGGGAGGTGATCGAACATTTTAATACCAACGCCAAGGGAGGCAAGGCGATGGTGAGCAGCAGCCTGATTGCGGTAAGCATTCATTAGAGAATTCTCTGCCTGCCTCCCTCTCTTTCTCCCCCCTCTTTCTCAATCTCTTTCTTACTCTCGCTTCACTGTCAATTGATTGGGGACCTGCCGGATTGGCATCAATTAATTTGCTTACCTAATGGACAGGCCAAAACAGGCAGCTAAAATCGACAGGCTCTCACTCCGACTCTCTCTCTCTCTCACTCTCCCTCTGGCTCAGTCTCAGTTCTCCCATTTGCGATTTAAATATTTAATTTGATTTGGCCATAAGCAGCGGGAGACCAACAACTTGGCTGCTTGAATTAAAATACAATTTCTAAGCCCAATGAGAGTTGCACTAGAGAGAAGGGAGGGGAAGAAGAAGAAGGGAAAAAATAAAGAAAGAGGGAAATTTAGAGAAAAGATGGGAAAGAGATGGAAAAGGTAGGTAAAGGGGAAAAATTTAGAACACGGGAAAGAATAAGAAATGGAAGAGACTGAGATGAAGAGAGATTAAAGGAGAGAGGGAGAGAAGGAGAGAGGAGGAAAAGAATTGATATGGAAGAAAGTGAAAGAAGTGAAAGAAGTGAGAGAAAGTGAAGTGAAAGTGAAGTGAAAGTGAATTCAGAGAGGAAACGAAAAGAAGGAGAGAAAAGGAGAGATAAATAGGGAAGGGAGTGAAAGGGAGGAAAGAAGGAAAATAAAGGCAATAAAGAAAAAGGAAAGGGAAAGGGAAGGGTATGAGAGGAAATGAGGGGAAATGAGAGGAAAGGAGAGGAAAGGAGAGGAAAGGAGAGGAAAGGAGAGGAAAGGAGAGGAGAGGAAAGGAGAGGAAAGGAGAGGAAAGGAGAGGAAAGGAGAGGAAAGGAGAGGAAAGGAGAGGAAAGGAGAGGAAAGGAGAGGAAAGGAGAGGAAAGGAGAGGAAAGGAGAGGAAAGGAGAGGAAAGGAGAGGAAAGGAGAGGAAAGGAGAGGAAAGGAGAGGAAAGGAGAGGAAAGGAGAGGAAAGGAGAGGAAAGGAGAGGAAAGGAGAGGAAAGGAGAGGAAAGGAGAGGAAAGGAGAGGAAAGGAGAGGAAAGGAGAGGAAAGGAGAGGAAAGGAGAAGAAAGGAGAGGAAAGGAAAGGAAAGGAGAGAGGAAAAGGAAGTAAGAGACAGAGAAAGAGAAAGAGAGAGAGTGAGAAAAATGAGCAAGAAAGAGATACGAGAATATAGAGACGAGTGGATACTGAAGAGACAAGAAAGGAGATAAGTGAAGAAAATCAGGGAAATGATAATGAAATGATAGAATGGGTGAAATGAATATGTTATAAGATGGAAGATAATATGAAGAGGAGATGGATAGAAAAAAAAAGAGGAAGAAGCAAATTTATAAAGGGGGAATTTTAGAAAGTTAGAAGAAGCGAATTGTTGAGGTTGAGAAAAGAGGGAAGCTACCATTTAGGCTAAAAGTCATGCATTGTTAGTCTAAGTTGTTGTCTCTCTCTCTCTCTCTCTCTCTCTCTTTCTCTCTCCCTCCCACTCACTCACTCTCTTGGTTAAGTGCATGCTCTTGACAAAAAGTTAACACCTTTGGCTCAGCTAACAAGCAACTTGCAACACAAACACACACACACAGAGAGACTCATGTTGTACTGCAGTCACAAGAGAGCAATTTACAAGTGTGTGTGTGTGTGTAGATTTTAAATTTGCACACGTTGCTCGCCAGTTGTCGAGAGTCAATTGAAAAAGTTGATGGCACAAAAAGCGACGCGACGCTTTTCGGTCATTTCCATAGATTCAGTTGGTTGGCATGTGGCAAGAAGGTGCGAGGAGTGAAGAGTGCAGAGTAAAGAGTGCAGAGTGAAGAGTGTGTGGGGCAAGCAAATGTGCGGCAATTTGTTTAAAGATACCACTCACAAACACAGAAGTAGAATCTATGAGTTTTGAATGTTAACTAAACAAAATGCAAGGCAATGTGGCGTATACTTAATATATTTACAATACTGACAATTCTCTCTTTTACTCTTTCTCTCTCTGTCTCTTTCTGTATTACAGGCTGGCATCACGCGCTGCAACATTGATGAATCCATGGACTCAACCAACTCGAGCTCAACCTGCCACAGCCCAATGATCTATCAACGAGACGAGACGCAACTGTTGCAACAATGTGAGTACACTGAAAAAAATAATACGAGATTCCGAGATAAAATCAATTCAATGCGGTGTCAGAAGTACGTTAATCCCCAGTGTTGCCAGAATATTATGGGCTAAAATAGCTAAATTTACAGAAAAAATTGCTAGAAAAGCTAAGAAAATAAGAAAAAAAATAAAAAGTGCTAAAAAATTTTTGTTTACAGATTTCAATTAAGGATATAAAACTCAAATAAAACAAGTAATGTTTTGTAATTCAACGATGCTGAAAATTTTCCTGATTACTAAATCACTTAAAAAATATTTTGTTTGGACAATGTGTAGTTGATACATCACATTTCAATTCTTTTAACTACATTTTACGGGGTTTCAATGGTTCATTTGACAAAATGTATTTTCTTACAGCTCAATGAAGAAAAGTATATTATAATAATATTTGGCAGTTTTCTGGCTAATAGCATTTTATCAAATTTTGCAGCTTTGCAATTGTAAAATTTCTAATTCTAGCAAATCTAGTAAAATCAATCGAAACTACGAAAATGGGCTTAAGTTAGCTAAATAATTTTTTAAAATAGCTGGATTTGTAGCTAAAAGCATTTCAATAATGTATTTAGCTTTTACATTTAAAAACATGCTAAATTTAGAAATAAAATTGATAAAATGACAACACTGGTAATCCCGGATTTTCTTAAAACAAGTACAAATTACTTGAATCAAGCACTATTTTTCTCAGCCATATTTTATTTTTCGGGTTTTTGAATATTTTTATTTAGTTAGATGAAATTTTTTAGGCTTCTTTGACTTTTTAATTTTGTCTTAATTTAACAATAATATTCTGAATAAATAAATAAAAAAATGCAAGGATTTAAAACTTGAATTTTAGAGTAGTTTTTTTTGTCTGTGTTGCAACAACAACAACATTAACAACAACACTAACAACAATGTCACGTTAAGACTGTAATGTGATGTGATGTCCTCTGTGCAGGACACTTTCTCACAGATGCGAGAGTTGCCTGCTGAGCTAATAAAAATGCCAACACGCGTGTGTTTGTGTGTGTGTGTGTGTGTGCGTTATGCAACAAGCATGTGGCATGAAGCATGTGGCATGTGGCAAGGGGAAGACAAATGTCACAAGTTGATTGTCATTGTCATATTGAATTTGACGAGGCAGCTTCTCAGCCTTAAAGTATGCAATGGCATTGCCACATGCCCCCTGCCACATGTCCCTGCCACATGCCACACACTTTGTATAGTAGCTGCTTAGCACTGTGAGCTGCTTTTGCCGGTTGCCTTGGCTGCCTTTACTTATTTTAGTTACGAGTATAAATATCTACTACGCTCTATGTATATTTGTTTGTGGCTGCCACATGCAGTGGAAGTGGCATATTGAGTGGGGCATGCCTCGCTTGCTGCTCTCATACACAGATTTCTATAGAAATTTACATAATCACGTTTGGCATTTATTTATTGATGCATGTGAGCATAAGAAACACAACAACAACAACAGCAACAACAACAACAATGTATGTTGGTGACACGAGTTGTTGTTGTTGTTGTTGCAACTTGTTGTATTTGCGGTTTATGGGGGTCAGTTGAACGATTTTACAACATTTTATGGCATTGTGTGTTGCATTCACAACGAGTTTTTCTTTCTTCTCCCTCAAATAACAGCAACAAGAACATAAATTGAAAGGCAAAAGGCGATAAGCGAATGTGGCACAGCATACAGAATCAAATTTGTGGCAGCGTGGCAGCCACAAGTTGCAAATATAATTTCCATATATTAAACTAGTCACATGCCAAATGCATGCGAAAATTAACTCGCAAATGTAAATTCAATGCCTGAAATTTCAATTTGCTATTTTGCAAATCATTTAAGGTTAACTGTGGCAACAAGCTGGTTGCAAGTGTGGCAACTGTGGCAATGTGTGGCATGTGTGTAGGTGGCAACAATTGGGGCACGTTGAAAGGCAACTCCTACACACAGAGAATTAAATGAAACACGTACTCGTTGTAAAAATAAATTCAGTCATATTTAATTTGGCACATTTTACATAGCAATAAAAATTGCATTAAAATTAAATATAGAACGATTTGATTTAACTGAAAATATACTTGAATATAACAGTTAAATGAGTAAAGTTAAATAAAAGTGATAACTTAATAAATACTTGAATGTAGCAGTTATTAAATATGAGTATAATAAAACCAAACTTGTATTTATTCACTTTAAATGAAGAATGTCATATTAAGTTATTTATTTATTAAAAATATATGGTGAAAAATTATTGACTTTGTTTTAAGCTTAAATATGATTTATATTATATTTTATTATTTAAATCAACTTGGGATCAATGATTACTAGCAAAGGCAGAAGCTCTCAACAAACTATGAAAAATTTTGAAATGAAAAAGTTTGTTATTTAATTTCTATATGTTGGTATTTTATATTTAATGCGAAATTAAATTGTTTATATTCATACTTTCTTATAATTAAATTGCCAACACTGTTGATTGATACATTTTTTTAGCTAATTTAAATGACAAAAATAATTAAATTATAGTGTGTTTTGACGAGGAAGGTTAACCCCATAATAAGTTTCATTTTTTAGCTTTAAAAAACATTTTGATAACATTGACAGTGATTATATTTATTTTATTTTACTCATCATTATTTTGTTCATTGAATATTTATATTAATTTATTCATTGCATATATGTATATTGTATTTTAATCATTTTATATTTATTTTATTCATTGCATATTTAATTTATTTTATTCATTGTATATTTAATTTATTTTATCTTTGTATATGTTTTTTATTTTACTCATTGTATAATTATTTTATTATATCTATGTTATATTTATTTTCTTTTATCTTTGTGTATTTATTTTATTTTATTCATTGTATATTTATTTTATTTCACTCATTGTAAATTTATTTTGTATATTTATTTTCTTTTCTTCATTGCATATTTATTATCTTTGTATTTTTATTATATTTTATTCATTGTATATTTATTTTATTCCTTGCTTATTTATTTTATTTTATCATTGTATATTTATTTTATTTTATCATTGTATATTTATTTTATTTTATCTTTGTAAATTTATTTTATTTTACTCTTTATATATTTATTTTATTTTACTCATTGAATATTTATTTTCTTTTTTCCATTGTATATTTATTTTATTTTACTCTTTGTTTTTTAATTTTATTTTATTTATGACCGTTCTCCTTAATTTTCGATCTGAAAAGTTCAATTTTTCTCAGCGTATACGTAATATAAGTAGTTGAAATTGAAGTTATCTTTTGTCGCATATTAATTTGCAATGTTGCCACATGTAACTACAACAATTTGCTCCAACTTCTCCATCCCCCTCTCTCTTCTCTCTCTCTCTCTCAGCTGATGGTGGCGATGGTCGCAGCAATGTGGAGGCTAACAATCCGAGCACCTCGGGCACTTTGGCAAGTCCGAGCATCTCGTTTTGGTATCGCTTGAATCGCATCATTTTGCGTCTCTGTTCGACGCATCAGTTTAAGAATTTGCAGGTAAGCTTCTTACAAATGACACTTTTCACCGCTTTTCCCAGTTAGTTCAAATGGAAAATTTAAGTGAATTGTATGCGAGACTCAAAATTGTGAGCTTAGCATCGTTGCAAATCCCTTGCAACAATTTGCAAATTTACTTCTACTTATGGGAATATTTTCCTTTTCATTTTCCTTTTACATTTTCATTTTCATTTGCTTTTACAGGTGGAAATGCTCTATCAGCGTTATTTCTTGCGCATGAATCAAAGTAATACCACGCATATTTTGGCCCTGTTGTTGGTTCTCATTCTGGCCTTGTCCTGCACCCACATTGTCTTCACCACGTTGCAGCTTAGACGGAACTTTGCACTTGCCACAACTGGTGGCACGTCGGCAACGATCAGATTGGAGCGTCTTTACTTGGATGGAAATGGAAATGTAAATGGAACTGCAACTAATGAAAATTCGACACATTCCACACAAATGAGCCAAATTGCAAATGGCAACGAATTGGGGCACGATAATGTGGCAAGCAACAGCGAATCGGGTCGCCGTCAAAAGCGTAAACATTATCGACGCCAGCACAAACATCGCTACAAGCCACATCAGCATAGAGCCAGGTGAGTCTAGACTCTAGAGTCTATGGGGCATGCACTATGGGGTATTTGACCGATTTCTTGAAATAAATTCAGTTTTTTAAATTTGTTAAAATAAATTGGTAATGACAGCAATCGATCAGGAAATGTCCAAACTGTAATGTTAAAGAGAGCTCTCTCATTTGTAGAAATTTGAAATTAAATCTAAACTTTAAATGGAGATACAAAAAAAAGTTCACCGAGTTCCACCTTCCATATTTGACACGTTGTAGATAAATTAGTTCCCTATTAAATGTTCATTTCACTAAAAATAAGTCGTTTTACTACCGATTTCTCTATACGATATAGTAGTCAAAAATTGAGCAAAATGTCAGAAACTTACTATTACCCATATCTAGTGAGTTTGACCGGAAAAATATTGAATATTGAAAAATAACAAGGTTTTCAGGAAAAAAGTGTTTTTCAACCATAATTCCTATTATTTCTATATGATATAGTTGTCCGATTTGGATCATATTTTAGCAACAAGTCAGTATCAAAGTTACACACCCAACCTGAAAGTTTGGTTTGGATAGCTTGAAAAACAACAAATTTAAATATCGCGAAATCAAGGATTAAGGCGGTACCACGCCCACTTTTCTAGGCCTGTTGCATATTGATATTATATGCCTAATGCAAAAAAACTAGACTGAAGTATCTTGTTTCGTTCTCGAGTTATTAATTTAGTCCAAAAAAACCGCGCAAATTGCCCATAGTATAATGTGGCAAGTTACAAGTGGCAAGTGGCATGTGGCAACTGGCAACTGGTTGACTTTGGCGTTTTGACAGCCTTAACTTGGACAAAACAACCATGAGAGCTGGCTGTTTAGACTGTTTAGGCCACGCATTACGTATACGTATTACGTATACGCATTACGTATTACGGATAGGCATATTAAGCATACGCCTCTTTAGCCACGTGCCAAATTCAATCACCGACAAGTTGGCCATAAAAGTATGCTACGCTTTCAGCAAGAATTGTTTTTGAAGTTAAAATTAGACTGAACAATAACAAATTGAAATGCGAGACATGAAAATGGCTATCAAATATTTGTTGGCCAACAATAAAAACAACAGTCAACAAATACATCAAAAAGACAAGAATTTATTCCCATTTACATTTCGATTTCCATTTTGATTTGTATTTTCGTTTTCGATTTCCATTTCCATTTATATATGTATTCTCATATTTATGCAGTCAAGATGGATAGTGTGTGTGTGTGTTTGAATTGAGTTAGGCCCAGTTAATGCCAAGCTTATTGATATGTCTCCCTGTTGACCCCTTTTTCCAGATACAAACGTGGCCAAAAGCAGCAGCCGCCTCATCGTCAACCATTTGTTGATGTTGCTGCCGTTGATAATGTTGATGTTGTTGATGTTGATGCTGCTGATGTTGCTGTTGGCATTAAACGCATTACGAATACGCGCGACAACAGCAACGACGTCAACAATGATGATGAAGTGTTGAATTTGACGGCATTTGATGGACACAACGCAAGCAAAACAGTTGAGGGAAAGCAGGGAAAAGAGGAGCTGGAATTGGAGCTGGAGTTGGAGGAGCAGACTGGTCTATTTGGTTTATCGGATAATTTCGAATCTTCATTGGATTATGTTCACATGCTGCTCTCCTTGATTTCCCAAATCGATGAATCTGTGCTCGTCTTTCTCATTGTCATGCTAATCTGTGCCATTGTCTATGCATGTGAGTATTCCACACACACAAACACACTTACACATATCTACTCTCAACAAAAAAATAAAAATTAACATAAAATCGCCCAATAAAATCAGATTTTAGCAGATTTTAGATGAAAAAAAAACTGTAGATTTTAGAAATTATTTTCTAAAAATGTACAAGCCTTTATTTTAAATTATGTGTTAGAGCCTTGAATAAAGGAACATAGTTTCTTAAAATCCGCACTGATTCTCTTTAAAATATATAGGTTTTTTCTAGGAAATAAAAATATATTTTCTTTTAATTAAAAAATTATAATTAGAAAATATTTGCTCTTATATCTATATCCTTAAAATAAATTGGATTGTTTGCCGAACTTTATAATTATATAAAATTGTTTTTTTATGCTGGCTTGAATTATAAAAATATAATATAAAAAACATGTTCTTAAAATCAGTTTTAATTTTTTTTAACAATTTTATATTTTAAGTTCTTCTGCTTCAAAACGAATTTAGGAATTATCATATAATATTATTTTATTTGCCGTGAACTAAAAAACAGCAGACACAAATTATTAAAGACTTAAAAAAAATTAGCAAAAAGGAACTGAAGTTTTCAATTAGAGAAAATTATATATAATTTTTAATTGAAATCGGAAATTACAGAAAAATAGTCTTAAAATCAGCGCGAATTAAATTCTAGTTGAATTTTATAGTTAATAAAAAATAAGTATACAATTTGTAGTATGAAAAAGTTCTATTTGCTAAAATAAGAATATTTCAATATTAAAAATGGTTCAGCTATTTAATTTTTATGGTTATTTTTTGAAAAAACAGAAAATGAATTATTTTGAGTGTATCTGATTTTTAGAAATTGTTGTTAATTTAATTCTCACCTTATTTTCGTTTGCAGTTCTCTTGTGCATCCTCTCCAAACCGGCCATGAATGAGATCTTCCTGGTGCTCGTCTCCTATGTCATATTGGGCACATTTCTGGCCATTGAAATAGCCGTTAGCTATGCCATGCAACCAAGGTTGGTAGTGGTGTTAAAGTGGCTAACAGCTGTTGCTGTTGCCAGGCAACATAGAAATTAATCATGCCAGCAGCTTGTGGCACGCTAATTGTGTTCATGCCCCAAAAATAGATGACAACAATGCTGTCAGATAAACAATTAGAGAGGCAGCAAACTTAAACAATCATTCATACTTTCTCTCTCTCTCTCTCTCTCTGTCTCTATTTATCTCCCTTTTGATAGCAAATCATTCAATGGCAGCTCATGTTGCATTGTCCTCATTTATATGACGTACACGATGTTGCCGCTGCGTTTGCGTGAGTCGCTCATCGGTGGCATGCTACTTAGTGGCACGCATTTGTACACCTGTCTCCACACACAATACACGTTGCAGCAGCAGCAGCAGCAGCAGTTGCCATCGGAGATGTTGTTGTTGCAACAGCAGCAGCAACAGCAACCACAGGCAACATTGCCGTGGCAGGAGGTAAATCGTCAATGTTGTTGCATTTGTTTTGTGGCTGCCACAAATCATGTGGCATGCTACATCTATCAACAGGTTTTGTCGGAGACAAAGCCGCAAAATTCACTCATGCACATGTGGGCGTGGCAAGTGGGCGGCCCAAAACAAAATACAATTTAAAGTGAATTTCGGAAATTTCCGAATTTCGAGCTTTAATGGACAACGATGTGAATGTGGCATGCCCGTGACAATAAATACTGTTATTCCACTCACGATATACCAACACACACACATGCCACACCCACACACACACACACGCAGAGCGTGCGAGTGAAAAACATAAATAAATGAAATTAAATTGACGCAAAATTGAATGAAATCGAGAAGAAAAGCTGCGTGTGTCCAGCTCGTAACAGGATTCTTATAATACTTAAACTTACACTTATATATTTATATAGATCTACACATGTGTGCATTAAAATAAGTGTAAAACTTATTGACTTTTTAAATGCGTTATTTAATTTGGATTTAAAGACGTTACACTTTACCGCGATTCTTAATAAAGTTTCTTAAATGGAAAATTAAATTAAAACACAATTAATTTCAATTGGTGCTTTCCTCTTTGTAAAAACATTTCTCTAGTAAATAGTTTACTTCATTCTACACAGATTAAAAACTTTTTGGTTTTCGCTTTTAGAGTCGAAAATTCTTAGTTATTAAACAAAAATATTTATTTTAAAACCTTTTGTCTAAAAGGAACCAAAAGTTCTTAGCAATGGAAAAATATTCTTAATTGATTGAATTTTTCGTATTATTCTCAAAAAATTGTTTCATTAAAAATAAAAATTTGAGATGAAATTTCTTGATTTTTAAAATCAGTGACTACAAAAAAAAATTCAATACTGTTATAAATTACATTAAATTACAATTCTACATAAAAATAAAATATTTGTTTTGTTTGAAACCTTTTGTTTAAAAATGCGTTGAGACCCAAAAACTCTTAAAAATCTGGATAATATCTAGTAAATTGTAAAGTTATTTGTTTTTTTTTTGTATATTTTAAAATTTGCCTTTTAAAGTTGTTTTATTACATGACGAATATTGTTGAATTGAAATAATAAAGTGAATAATTTGTAAACATATTTCAACGACCCAAAAACTCTTAAAAATCTTGAAAGTATATTTATTGAAAAATAATTTATTTTTTTCTATATTTTACGATGTTTCTTTAAAAGTTGTTTTATTTAATTACGAATATTATTGAATTGCATTTGAAAAGTGAATAATTTGTATACCTATTTCAATGACCAGATGTGTATATATCGATATGTCTACTAATGATATAATGATTATTATTTTTAGCTGCTCTGCACATGCATTGCCTTGTTGTTGGCCAATCTCACAGGCGTCTACACGCATTGGCCCAAAGAGAAGGCTCAGAGAAAGGCGTTTATTGAGACGCGTCAATGCATCGAGGCGCGTTTGCGGACACAGCGCGAGAATCAACAGCAGGTAAGTCTGGAAATTGAGTCTTAGCCAAGTTAAGAGGGGCACAAAGGTATTCAATCTCAAAGCGAATTCAGCATCAAAGTGACGCCGTCGACAGCCAAATGAATCTGAGAATGAAAGCGAAAGCGAAAGAAAAGAGAAATGAGAAGTGAAAGGAGAAAGTGAAGGCGACAGCTTTTATGGGCATTGGGGCGTGGCAATGACTTGTTGCCTGTTTTAACTCAAGTCACGCATTTGGCATAGCATAATTTGGCGGCGCCTTTTGGCAGTTACGAGTACTTTTGGCCCCGTTTGTTTGCCACTTGCCACTTGCCGCTTGCCACTTGCCTCCTGGGCTTTGTTCATGTTTGCCATGTTCCCTCTCTCTCACCTCTCTGTTGTCTCACACACACACATGTGCTGAGTTATCCTTTATCTCGTTGCAGGAACGTTTGCTGCTCTCGGTGCTGCCGCGTCATGTTGCCATGGAGATGAAGGACGATATTGCGGGGCAGCCACGTGACACGCAGTTCCATAAGATTTACATACAGCGTCATGAGAATGTCAGGTAAGTGTCTCTCCCCCTCCACTTACACTATCTCACTCTCCCACTCTCCTCACTCTCGCCACTTTCTCCAACTGTCTGCGTATAAATTTATTTGCATGTAAAGTCAATAAATTCTCTCTACGTCTGTCTGTGTGTGTGTGTGTATATCTCTGTCTATGTGTGTGTGTGTGTGTGTGTGTGCGTAACCCGTCCAATGAATTTTTATGTATGTCAAGCAACAACTGCACATTACCATCTGTCACACACACAATTACACCCGCACACACACACACACACACACTTAAAGTCGCCATTTATACACAACATAAAGCATACTTTTGGGTGCACTGACAAAAATAAGGTTCTGTAAATAAGATATGGGTCTCAGAACTAAGAATTTTGGTTTAAAAAATGCGTAGAAAACTTAACTTCTAGTAAACGCATCTTGATTTTAAGAACATTTCAAATAAGACCAAGTTATTATTGATAAGATCAGAAATTCTTATATAATATTTTCAAGACCACAAATATAAGTATAAGAATAAATGTTGTGAAATACTCAAGACAACCAAAAAAAAAATAGGAAAACTCAGGTTTTAAATTTAAAATATTTTTATTGATATTTTATTTTGATATTTATTGTATATTTTTTCTGCTTTGGTATTTTTATAAATATTCCTTTAATATGTTCTTCTTTGGAAATTGTGGGATTCGAACTCGCACTTATTTTCCCTTTTGGTTACACATGAAAATAGAACATACTAATACATATTTTTTTTAAATTTAAAATTTTGATTTATATATTAAGAATTCCGATTTTTTAGATTAATATCATTACTATAAGTAATTTGGTATTAAAATGGTCTAATTTTCAAAACAAAATAGCTAAATTAAATTTTCTTTATTTTAGAAGTCCTTCTTTTTTTCAGTGTGTGCACCTGTTGGCTTTTTTTGACTACCTCCCCCGTTTTAAGTCCTCTTCTTTCCACTCTTGCTGTATTAAATTACGCGCTGAGCTGCGTTTAAGCTCCTCTCAGCTGCCGTCAAAGTCGATGTCGTCCTTTGGCCAAGGATTTCAACAAAGCAACAGCAGCTGAGCACATTTCAAACTCATTCCATTTCAGTTTTTGCCACTTTAAGCTTAACGTTTTCTTAAAGCGCTACAAGTTGAATATATTCAAAAATTCGTAACATAACAGAACAACAATAAACTACAGAGAACAACAAAAACAATGGCAAACCACAACTTGTAATATTTGCACTTCATATCTCAACTCTCTTTAGACCCTGTAGTTAAAAGTACAAATTGCCTAATGTGTTTATCAAAGTAGGAAATCTGAGTAAATCTATCAGAAGGACTCTTAAACCTAAGTTTCAGAGATTTTTAACTAATTTAAGAAAAATACCGGTTCTTAAAATCAGAAGTATTTTTTTAAAATGTGTTAAACAAAAAATAACACAACTTTCAGCTAAAATACCAGATATTACAATACAAAAATTAGCGGTCCTATAATCAAAATGTTTTCTCATTTTGAATAAGAATTCTAAATATCAAAATACAACAAATTAGTGGTCTTACAATAAAGATGTTTTCTCCATTTTTTTTTGTTTTTAGAATTTTTCAGATAAAAGGTCTTCAAATTAAGATTTTTATCTTAATTCTGAGAATTTTAAGGAAAAACATGCGACGAGGGCATAAATATTTTTCTTTAATAGTGTAATAAAAACTCTTTTAAATATATATCGGATCATGTTTATTTTAAAACTTCGTCGAAAATCTATAATCGAATTATTCCGTATTTCAATTCTTTCATCATCAAATATAAATTCGTAATTTACTCAAAAAACTATATTATGGAGTACAGGGGCATTCACAGTACGGGTTCACTCGACTGTAGTATTTTTTTGGTTTTCTTCTCTCATTTATGTTGCTGTTTTTCTCCATTTTCTCCATTTTTTGGCAGCATTCTCTTTGCGGACATTTGCGGTTTCACGAGCCTCTCGGATCAGTGCACGGCGGAGGAGTTGGTGCGTCTGCTGAACGAGCTTTTTGCACGGTGAGTTGACCACGACGGAGGCATACTTAATGACATCTCTGTCTCTATCTCTATCTCTGTCTGTCTGTCTCTGTCTGTCTGCATGTTGTTCTTCTCACTGTTTTTTCTGTTGCCCCCTTTTGGGACATGTCAAAGAGTCTAACAAATGGAGATACACAGTCCAGAGACTGCTGAGTCTGTTGCTGGTTCAATTTAATTGCACATCCGAGTGGCAAGTTGGCCAACAAAAACAGCGCCACAGGGCCAAATGGCCACATGGCCAGAAGGCGAGCTTAGGCTCGATAGGTGGTAACAACAGTGCCTGCAAATACATACGTACGCTTGCACCCTTTCTGTTGTTTGTCAGTCACTTTATTGGAACTGTATTTGGAACGGATCTATTGACTATTTGACAGTGTTAGTGTTTTAGTAAATACTCCTAGTAAATATTCAGTTAGAATCCTTTTGACAATTTTTACTAATGACATACGAAATGACAGACGTTTTATTCGAGTATTCGTTAACATTTGCAATTCCAATTTAAAGAGTAGTGTTGTAAAGTGTTTGTATATTAAGTGGATGTGCAATATTTGAGGCAGGATTTAAGGACTTGTTAATTACACGGTTGCAACTACATAAAAATCTTCCGTTTTCGCAAAAAGTATACAAAATATATAGGTACTAAATAATATATTTTATTTCATCTTAATTTAATATTTATATACACTTTTAAATTAGTTTTATGAAACTGAAAAATAAATAAAAAGTAGTGTTGTAAAGTGTTTGTATCAGGGATTAAAACCTTAACCGAAACCGTAACCCTTAACCGATGAAAACCGATTGAAATTTGTAACCGTAACTGAAACCGTAACCGAAAAAATGTTTTCCCACTGTACCGAAACCCATAAACCGAAACTCTTTAAATCCAAATAACCGTTTAGTAACCGATTCATTTAACTTTGGTAACTTTGAACTGTCATAACTTTGTCAAAAGTCAATAAATTTCCATGCGCAATGTAAATTTGAGCATTATTTCACCTCTAAATTCGATCTGCATTTAAATTTTGTTCATTTTAAAAATTCGAAATTTTCGAAATTTTTCGAAAAATGATAAGGGGTAACACTGTAAAATTTCTAAAAATTTCAAAATTTTCGAATTTTGAAAATGAAAAAAATTTAAATGCAGATCGAATTTAGAGGTGAAATAATGCTCAAATTTACATTGCGCATGGAAATTGATTGAGTTTTGACAAAGTTATGGTAGATCGAAGTTATTAAAAATCAAAAAATAATTATGATAAAATCAACATTACGCAGGACCATTCCAGTAACCAGATAATATTATTTTCCAGGCTAATAAGAGCATTAAGTTCTTTTCTCATATAAAACAATGAATAAAGCTTCTTATTTAGGCCAACCAAAAACCTTAATGTGTTTTTTTTGTGAACCGAAACCATACCGATTTTTTTAAACCGAAACTAATAAAAAACCGATAACCATTACGAAACCGATACTCCAAGATTTTACATAACCACTAACCGAAAACCTTAATTCGAGTATAACCGAAACCGTAACTGAAACCGATATTCGTTTCGGTTTTAATCCCTGGTAACAACCCTAAAAAAAAACAATTTATTTTTAAAAATAAAGTCTATAATAAATAAATCATTTTTAAAAAAAATATATTTAAAATACTGTGCAATTTGTCAATTAAAATCAACTAAATTTAATTGTAAGTGTATTTAAACAAGTTGAGGTAAACTAAATTTTCTTTGAAACTTAAAGTTTTAAGTCCACCTGTTTCTATTGTTGGCTTATGTCTTTTTACCCTTTTTTCAATGCCATTTTTTGCAGCTTTGATCGATTGGCCGCTGAGCATCATTGTCTGCGAATTAAGCTGCTTGGCGATTGTTATTATTGTGTGTCCGGTTTGCCCGAGCCAAGACCGGATCATGCCCACTGTGCGGTGGAAATGGGACTCGATATGATAGACGCAATAGCGTGAGTAGAAAACAATTTCATATTGCCAGCTGTGGCTTTGTATTGTGTGGTCTTTGTAATGCTCCCTCTCTCTCTCTCTCTCTCTCTCTCTCTCTCTCTCTCTAGTCTGGTGCGAGAGGTAATGGCCGTGAATGTGAACATGCGAGTTGGCATCCACACTGGACGGGTGCACTGCGGTGTTTTGGGCCTGGTCAAGTGGCAATTCGATGTGTGGTCCAATGATGTAACCCTGGCCAACCACATGGAGAGCGGCGGCATTCCAGGGTAAGTATCAATGGATACTCCTCTTGACCGTGCCAGGCGACAATATCGCATAGTTCACTTACTTTCAGCTGCTACTCGTATTAATTACTTAGTGTCCGTCAAAAGCCACAACCACTTCAAAGCTGAGCCCTTTTTGGGATATTCCTCACTTTGAGCCGTTGTAATCTTTCGGCCACATATTGCCATTGACCACTGTCTTGGCTTTGTCTTTGTCTTTGGCCAAATACATTTCACTTGATTGTTTTCCAGCTGACAGTCCCAAGACTATGGGATATAACCACCAGACTTTGGTCAGTTCTCAGTTCTCAATTTGCCGTGTGCCACTTTAAGACAGCTGAGAATTATGCTTTTGACCCGCTTTGATATGTGTTTTGGCCCTTAACAAGTATGCTATGAAAACCAGTTCACTTCTTATCGCTTCGAGTGGGCGTGGAGTGAAGGAGGACGTGGCCACGCCCACAATCCAATGCATTGCAAAACTTTTACTCCATGTGGCAACCACAAAAGCCGCTGACAAGTTTGTCTCATTTCCGTTTTGACAGCCCCTTCGCTCTGTCTCTGTGTGTGTGTGTGTGTGTGTGTGTGTGTGCAATTAAAGCCAACTTTTGAATTCGCCCGAACCACAGTTCTTCAGTATATAGATTTTCAACAGGAGCGGACTATTGGAGAACAAGTAATCTAAGTTCAATTCTGACATTTTATCACCAAGAAACCATAGTATAGTATAAAATCTGTTAACTGTTATAATATAACTTCCATAGAAACGATTGATCGAAAATCTCACCATTTTATGCTTTTCAGAGCGGATCATGAATTAATTTTTTAGCTATGGTATCAAAAGGATTAGAGTAAATTGTAAATTTTTATGTAATGCGTATAATTAAAAATAATTATTATTACAAATATGTACATAAGGGTGCATCGATTTTATTCATAAAACATTTTAGCCCATATTCGTAATCCATTCCTAGTTCCTATATAGTGTATATATATATTCTAAACGCCTAAAAAAATGCAGTAATTTTTATATCTTAGGAACTTAATATCCATATCGATGGATTAATTTAATTAATGTATATCAAATCATTTATTTCATTCAAAAATAATTCCATAAAATGATTGACACAATAAAAGTTCTTGAATAACTTTTAAATGTGATTTTTTCAAGTCAAAATATTTGATACATTTAAAGTCCTTAAATACCTTTTAGAAGTGACTTTTGCAAGCTAAAAATAATTCTTAAAAATTATTAACACATTAAAAGACCTTAAATAACTTTTAAAAGTGATTTGTGCCAGTCAAAAATTATTTAAAAAAATTATTGATGCATTCCAAGTGCTTAAATAACTTTTAAATGTTTTTTTTTGTATATTTTTCATAAGAGCAATGTTCCCTGTACAAAATTGTTATTTTAAACTATAAATTTAATATTGTTATATGGCTTGTATACTCTGCTACGTATTGGTATTCAATTATTAATTTCTCTACTTCTTATTTCAAGAGTCACCCCTTTTCTTGCCAATTCCGCTCCTGTTGTTTTCCCTGCTTTCAAGAAGGGAACTTTAAACTCTCAACACTTGGCCAAGTGTCGCTACTTTGAGGCGTTTTACAATGGCATACATAGCTGTAATGGCTGTAATTGTTATTGCCTCTGTTGTTGCAGTTGTTGTTGCACAAATTTGCATACTTTAACCACACACAGATATGTGTGTGTGTGTGTGTGTGTGAATTGCGGTTATAGTGTGCAGCCAGTTATTGGTAACTGAACTGAGCTGACGCCTTTTTGGCCCATTCATTGCTCAATCGCTGAATCGATTATGGAGTTGTTGCATGCCACGCCCCCTCCACGCCCACAACTTAACTGGCCGGTACTTAAGACTGCTGTACACAGTAGCAACACTTTCGCAATTTGTTTCAGCTACACATACAAAATAACTTACATACATACACTTAGAAAAATATGAGATCAAAAAATGAATTGTGTCCGTACTTGAATTTTTATTGTTTTGTTCTTAAAATTTTAGGATTTCTGTGTAATAAACATGTTAAATTAAGTATGAATCGGCGTTAAATTTTAAATTCTGACTGACCATTCCTATGACAACTATCTGAATTAATAGTCTGATTTTAATCAGAAGATATATAAGACCATGGGAAATATAATATCTGTCGGACTCTTTAAGATACCTCCAGAATCAAAAGAGTTATTTATACTAAACTAGTTAAAGATTTTTTGTACTTAAAATAGCTTTTTTCATATTATAATCCTTAATTTTGGTATACTTACTAAATTATGTAATTTATGCTTAACTAGTTAAACTAGTTTTTTTTTACTTAAAATAGCTTTTTTTCATATTATTTTTCTTAATTTTATTGTACATACTATGAAATTAAATTTCACAATGTTTTATTCTAGAAAGAAGTACATTTTGGGATTACTTTAATATTTTTGTGTACTTAAACTAGTATGTTTCGGTCTTTTACATATTTAAATTAATCCCAAAATGTACTTAAAGTATCCCAGAAAAATCTTATTTTAAGATTTCCGGGCTTGTAAAAACCGAACTTGATATACGATTTTTGTTCTCCGTTTTTGGAAATTCCGAACTTAGACGGCTTTTAAGATAGTTTTTACTTGAAAATTCCCCGTTTAACTACAGAAATCTTGATTTCTTTTTCTGACTGTACTTATATTTAAATGGCTCTCGATGTGGCACAACTTTGGACTTAACTGTTGAGTCTATGTGGGTCAGCGGCAAGTGACAGTGTGGCAGCAACAGCAGCAACAGCAACAGCAGCAACAGCAACAGCAGCAACAGCAACAGCAACAACAGCAACAGCAGCTCGTTTTTTAGCCCGTCTCGAGTGAAATTAAAAACAAATAGTTGCATTGGCCCTTGGGGAATGAGCAGAAAGAGAGCGAAAATTAGGAAAGAGGGAGAAGGGAGAGGAGGAAAGAGAAAGGAGTCTCTTGCCTGATAAGCTGCAATTTGGCTGCCTCAAGACGCGCGGAGCGTTGTGGCATGCAAAAACTTCGTTAGCAGCGGGATTTCAATGGGTGCAACAGCCACTGTGGCAACTGTGGCAAGTACGCTAAATGCGGCAAGTACTGCTGTGGCAATTTATAACAAAGCGCCATGTAATTATCAATAGAATCAACAACATGGCACACAGTTTGTTGCAACCACAGCCATTGTTGCCACTGTCGCTGCTGTTGCTGCCACTGCTGCAATTTCTTTTGCAGTTGCTGCCCCACGGCAATTGCCACGTGGCAACTGGGATGCCTGCTAAATGACAATTTAATAAAGCAGCTGAGTTTGAGTTAAGCTGCCCCTTTGCTGCTGTTCTTGCCACTGCTGTTGTGGCAGCTATGAAAAACATTAAAAAGTATTTACGGAGACTCCTTCCCAGTGTGGCAAGTGTTGCATGTAATGCGACATAATGGTTGCCCGCAATAATGTCCACATGTTGCCTGTTACCAGATCTTGCCACAACCTTATTGCCTCATTTGTTTCTCTCTCTCTCGCTTATCTTAACCCTTTGACAGACGTGTGCACATCACGAAGGAGACTCTCAAATGTCTCGATGGCGACTACGAGGTGGAGGTGGGAAAAGGAGCCGAAAGGAATTCCTATCTCAAGGATCATCAGATTGAAACGTATCTCATTGTGCCAGGAGATATCTACCGACCTGTGAGTGAAGTTAGTCAATAACTACTTAATTTCTCTATTATTCTACTACTACGACTATTATTATTATTGTCTTCCTGCAGCACAAGAAGTCGCGCAATCGGTTGCAAGTTAATGGCAACATTTCAAAGGAACTCCGCATGATGGGACATGGCACTGCACAAAAACACACCTCCAAGTAAGTCAAGAGTCCCTGAATATTTAGAATATTTTTATTTTAGCTTTAATAATTTTTTTTCAATTAAATATTCACTTGTATGTATGCATGTATTTTTTTCAATTATGTATTCATTGTATATTTAATTTTTTTATTTACAATTCTGTTTTCACCTTACGTATATTAATCTAAATTTATTTAAAAGTAAGTCTCCTAATTTAAGTTATAAAAAAATAAATAGATATTGATTTTAAGTACCTCCTGGCTCATTAATTTTAAGCTTAATATTTCAAAATACGTTTTAAAAATATAATAAATTCTTTCCTATTTATAATTTAGTATATTTCCAGTTAATATGAAATTTTTCTTTTTTTAAATTTAATATTTAATGTTGGCCTTACTTTTTGTCGTCTGCCTTAGTTGACGATAAATAATAAAAAAATAAATTGAAAAATATGCTTGGAAAATAATTTTAAACACTATTTATTAACACTAATCCATGTTTTCTTATATTGAAATATTTTATGCAAGTATTAATTTAAATGTTTGCTTTTCCTATAATTTTATGCTAAATGTTATCGTTAAATTAATTTCTTGATTCACATTAAATAAATAATATGTGAATTCCTTGTAGATTCGGCTTTGGTGACAGTGCGGAGAGTGCCAAGGATCCGGAGGATGAGGTCAATGAGTACTTGATGCGTGCCATCGATGCTAGGAGTATCGATCATCTCCGTGCCGAGCATTGTCAGTCGCTGCTGCTCCGCTTCAAGAGCGTTGCCCTGGAGCGTAAGGTGAGACAGCTTTTCAGCTCAGCCAAATGTAATCCTCATTTTAATCCTTTAAATCCCATTTTAAGTATGCCAGTGAACCGGATCGCATGCTCTGCGTTTACTTCTATTGCAGTCTCTTAGTTTTCCTCGGCACTTCTGTGATGCGGTTTGCGGTCTTTGAGAGGTAAGTTTTCCTTCAGATTTATTATTATAGTTACTTCTTTACTGTTGCCTCTGTTGAGTGCCTTGAATTTATGGAACTGTTGTATGTATCTTGTTTTATTTATATCTTTATCTTCTACTTTCTGTTGCAGCTCCATTCTATGTTTGGTTCTCTCCATTGGCGCCTTGTTGTTGCTGCTATTCCTGGTCTTTTTGGTGGCCTGTCATCAAATCAATTTACAGGTAAGCGAAAGTATTATTATTGTGTGTGTATATCATGTAACCAGAAAATGAAAATATAGAGTAAAGGTTTTTTAAGAACTTCTAAACTTTGCTAAAACCGATTTTTCTGCAGAATATCATTTTGTACATAATTTTGTCTCTAAATTGATTCTGCATTAAAATTTTATTAACCAAGAAAATTTAATTCTTTTGCATTTCTCTCAAAATTAATTTATTTTATTTTTTTTTTTTATAAACTTCGGCTTCTTATAACTTTATCAAAACATCACCGATTTCCTTGCGGAACATCATTTTGATTATTATTTGGACTTTAAATTAAGTTTGCATCTTAATTTTGATCATTTGGAAATTTAAACAATTTTCAAATACTTTGACTATTCCTAACTTTATCAAAATTTAGCCGATTTTTATGCGGAATGTCAAGTTGTACAGTATTTAATCTCCACATTTATTTGATATCTAAAACTAATGAATTTAGCTTAGAGTACTTTTAAAAATGATTACAGATTATTTGTTAGTCTATAAATCTCTATTGAAATTGTATTTCTTATTTTATATTTTAATGTAATTTAAGTAAACAAATATTTTATATTTATTTTTAGCTTCCCATCGTGATGAAGCGTTTCTCACTGCGCATTCACAGCAATCGCACGTTGTCGCAGTTTTTTGCTTTGGCTACAGTTGGCTTGATTGTTTTGACCACCTTGCTGGCCATGGTAAGTACAAATGTGGCCGTAATGTGCGCCTTTTAGTTGGAATAACATAAACAATGACAAATTCTTTGGAAATGTCAAGTTCTCTTCTGTCGTAAGTTCGTAATTTGTACTCATTCTATGGCAATAAGACCCTAAAATACCTTTTCTTGCCTGCCACCTTTTATTTTGTTGGCCATCAGTTGAAAGTTTTTGGCTTTTTGGCTAAACTGGAACTTAAAAATAATAAAAATGAAATTTACGTTTTACAAAATACGAAATACAAATTTTTGCGAGGGTGTTGCTTGTCAATGTTGTTGTTGTGGGCGTTGTTGTTGTTGTTGTTGCTTGGGACGCGTCTAAACAAAAGTTTTTCCATTAAAGTTGGCCAGACAACAACAACAATAACAACAATAGCAACAACAGCAGCGAGAAGAACAAAAAATGCGAGCCACGTTTCATACATGAAGTGTGCGCCATTTATGTGCTACTTGTTACCTGCCCCAAAGGCAACAACGTCTGTCTCTCTCTCTCTGTCTCTCTTTCTCTCTCTCTATCCCCCTCTCTGTCTATCCGTCCGTCTGACTCTTTGTCTGGGTTCAAAGCACCGACGGCACTTTGACATTTCGTTGTCAACTTTGGGCCACGTTTAATGGCACTTTGGGTGTCTCACTCGCTATTCATTGGGCCACATTTATTTTGATGGCCAGAACTGAGAGTGCGTTTCCTTGGCTAATTAACACTCAATTGTAGTTGCAGGAATCGATGCGGCAACTCGAGTTGCGTCATCATGAATGGATCTTGTTGCACGTGAACAGCACACAGGAGCAGGAGCAGGAGCAACCCGTGCAACTGCAACACGAGGCAACTACCAGCTATGATTTCTACTTGGCCTACAATGTAAGTTAACGTTCTTAAGTAAAAAAGGTTCGTTTCGAAAAAAAAGTTATTTCATTAAATTCGTGCGATTTTAATATCGCAATTTTTTGAATTTTTTTGAAAATGCTAAATCATAATTAAATTTAGAATAAATTAGAATAGATAAAGTCTTTGGAAAATTATATATTTTTCATTAAATAATTATTTTATATTTAATATGGCGATTATTTAAGACTTTGACTAAAATTTCAAATGATAATAAATAAATTAAATTAATGATTAATTTGGATATGCAAATTCTTTGAAAAATTAGACAAATTATTAAATAATTTTAGCAGCATAAAAAAACCAAGTAAAAACTAAAACAATTGAGAAAATATATGTTATACATATATACTTTTTTAATACGTTCGTTTGGAAAAAATATATATAAAATTAAATTTCTTCCTTTAAAGACTCATTTTCTTGTATTAAATTCAAATTCGTTTCAAAATCTTGGACTCATGAGTTCACGAAGTGAATTGAAGTCTTGCTCTATCAAACTGAACCTTCTCTATATATGGTATATCTTTATAGACCATAACTTGATCAAAACTGAACCGATTTTAAAGCGGAATGCCATTTTACTCATGATTTAACCTAACAATTCATTCCACATTTAAATTTTATTCATTTGAAAAATATGATTTTTTTTGAAAATTTACAGTGTTACCCCTTATCATTTTTCGAAATTTCGAAATATTTTTTTTTTTAATTTTAAACTTAATGATAATTGAATTCGATTCCATAACTCGTGCTGATTAAAAATATATATACTTTATGGGGTCAGAAATGCAGCCTTCGTGCTGTTTTAGGCAGTTGAATGGGAAAATATCCTTTAAAAAGTAAAAAACAAAGAAGTTTACCTAAACATTTCCAATACATGGAATATACCATATTTTGTAATAATTTGTGGTGTTCTCTGTAGACATTCCTGCTGCTGACATTGCTATCGATGATGTGCTGTGCCACGTACCAAGTGTTGCGGCTGCTGTTGAAGCTGCTGCTTCTGCTACTCGCCGCATTCAGTTACATGGCGTGTTCCTCGTATTTGTATGCAAGGAGCAGGGAATTGAGTCCCGACTTGGCGTAAGTATGCACTATGAATGAAGAAAACGAAAAAGGGGAAAGAAAATGAAAACGAATTACGATATAATGCAATTTGGGGGCAAGACCTACAGTTGCCACGTGCCACAGCTGAAAAGTCTGCAAATGCATTTATAGTAGCCGCAAACTGCATTAAAATTGTATTTAGCACTTGCAGTTCCTTCCCCTCATTTATCAGTCATTTCCATCTCTTTCTCCCTCTTTTCTTTTCTTTTCTTTTCTTCTCGTTTCATTATGCTTTAATGGACTGCAATAACTGGATGCCACTTCTTTTTTGTTGGTTTTGGAAACTCGTCTAGGAATGAGGAAGCCTTGCTGCGTTACATAATTGATTCAATCTTCCTATTTGCATTTATGCTCGCCCTAATCTTCCATAGCCATCAAACGGAGGCCACATACCGACTCGACTTTATCTGGAAGTTGCAGGCAACGGGTGAGTTTCCATCTCATTTTTCAAATGCTACAACTTTTCCTCCTGTTTTCCATATCATTTTTTATTTTCATTTTTGGAGCTAATTAGCTAAAGCGTTGCAAAGTTGTAGTCGTTAACTGACTGACTGACTGGCACTCTGTCTGTCCGTCTGTCTGTCTGTCAGTCACAACAACAACTCAACAACAAGTCAGTTGTGCTGATTCCCCGGACAGATCCTTCCCTTCTCCTCCTGGCATTCGTTTATTCAACGGAATGCTGCTCATCTCTTGCGTTTCCGTTTGCTTTTCCCTTACACAAAAGCCCTTTCATTAGTATTAGTAAATACGCCCACACACACAAACACACACACCCAAACACCCACACACACTCACATACGCACTCACTAATACACTCAAACAATCGCACTCTTGTTTGACTGGCGCCTCAGCTTATGCAGCGCTTTTTCCCATTTTTTTTCCTCTTTTGATATCCTGTACACAGAATGTTATTGAAATGAGGTATGCTAGACTCTTGTTAGTATTTGAAACAGCTTTAAAAATATTACTTCATTAAAGAATTTGAGTTGTACTTAGAAAAAAGTCAATAGACGCGGCAACTTTATTTTTCACTTAAAAAACTTTAGATCTGCAAAGGAATCTGCCAATTTTTTTGTCATTTTAGGAACTTTAAAAAAGTAAAAGAGAGAAAAAATCTCTGGAAAAACAGAACTTTATATTGTTAACTATTAGTTTTACAAGTAATTCCGTGAAAAAGTGATATTCAAGGACATCGAAAAGCCTACAGATCAGCAGAAAACTCAAAATTAAATACTCTCTCGATAAATATATAATTTATTGAGTTGGAAAATGTAGAATTTAGATAGTTATTTAGTTAGTTATAAAGTGACGTAGCAGCTGTTTTTTAAATAAAATACCTTCTCGATTAATATTTAATTTATTGATTCAGAACATTTTAAGTTATTCGGGAATCTAGAGTGACGCTGCATCCATTTTTTAAGTCATAAATCTTAAACTTGCTCACAGGGTATCTTATAGTCGAGCCCACTCAACTGTTGTCTACCTACTTGTTTTTCTGCTTTGGTGTTCGTTTCTTTGCTGTGCGCTTCACGCTTCGATAAACTGATAAACTGATATTTCAATTTCACGCTCCTGTTTTTTATTCTCTACCGTTTTTTTTTCCTTTTTTTTTTTTTCTTAGCTCCTCTTTATTTGTATACACATATCTGTTCATATCTCTGTTATATTGCTGCTCTTTTCATTTGCAGAGGAAAAAGAGGATATGGAGCATCTACAGGCTTATAATCGTAAACTGCTCGAAAATATATTGCCCGTGCATGTTGCCGAGCATTTTTTGAGTCGCGAAAAGCACCTGGATGTGAGTATGAAATAAATATAATAGATTTGTATAACTGCATGACAGTGTAAGTGTAAAACTGAGAGAGAATAGGGAATGTGCTTACTGGATAGATTGCAAACGTATTTAAAGTGCTGAATGAGCTTAAGAACACATAAATATAACAGCTATGTATAACAGTATAACAGTTCAGGTGTATATTTGACCAGAAAAAGGTGATTAAACATATTGAATACAACTTGAAAATGCATAAATATAACAGCTGTGTATAACAGTATTACAGTATAACAGTTTAAAAGTTTAAGTGTATAATTATCAAAAATTGAGCAAACATATTTTGAAAAATTTTAAAATGCATAAATATAACAAATGTGTATAACAGTAAAAGTGTGGAACTAATAGAAAGGATTATGATTACTGGGAAATTAGCAATCAAATTTAAATGATTAAAAATTTTTAAGGTATTATTAATTTATCAAATGTTTATAACCGTATAACAGAGAGAGAGAGATAGAGGAAGTTACGATTTCTGGCAAATTTGCAAACGTATTTAAATTGTTGAAAGAACTGAAGAAAGACGTCAATTGGTGACGAGGTCGTTTCCTCGTAATTCTCCCTTCTCGCCCTTCTGAATTTTATGGCCATTGGCCTTTTTGGCCTGTTTGTGGCTTGGAACGCTTCAATGCTCAACGGGGCACAGATTGCCACAATGTGGCCACATTAAGTGTGCAATGAAACAAGTTTTAACCAAATCACATGAGCTGCCACACACTTTTTGGCCACGTCAAACGTCTCTCTCTCTCTCTCTCTCTCTCTGTGTCTGTTTCTCCCTCTCTTTTTATTTAATTGAATTTGACACATTTGAATGCTCGACAGGATCTGTATCACGAGCAATGCGATTCGGTCTGCATCCTGTTTGCCAGCATACCAAATTTCTCCGAGTTCTACGTTGAGCTGGAGGGGAATAACGAAGGTGTCGAGTGTCTGCGTCTGCTCAACGAGATTATTGCCGACTTCGATGAGCTGCTCAGCGAGGAACGTTTCCGGTAAGACAACAAATGTAACTGACATTTTCATTTACTCAACTGCATCTCATTTTCCCATTTTCCCTTGCAGCTGCATTGAGAAAATCAAGAGTACAGGTGCCACTTATATGGCCGCCTCGGGATTAACAGTGAACACCTGCGACCAGGTGAACTTCAGTCATGTCACCGCCATGGCGGAATATGCACTCCAACTCTTTGACAAGATTGAGGAGGTCAACATGCATTCCTTCAACAACTTTCGTATGCGCATAGGTGAGAATTAAATAGATTAATCTAAGAGTAAAAGTATCTAAGTAACAGAAAAATTTAATTTTAAAAAACTTGAAGATACACCTATTTACAAGAATTTAAATCTATTCTTTAATAAAAATATAATAAAATATATATAAAAAAATTAATTAAAATTATTTTTAAGTTTGTAAGAATTAAACTTAAAAATAATCTACGCTTTCAAAGAACAAAAACTCTTTTATAAATAATTTTTAAATAATTTTTATTTTTACAGGCATCAACATTGGCCCTGTAGTGGCGGGTGTTATAGGCGCCTGCAAGCCACAATATGATATCTGGGGCAATGCGGTGAATGTTGCCTCGCGCATGGACTCTACAGGACTCGTTGATCACATACAGGTAAGCTCAAGGAATTAAATAAATATAATAGAAAATTATTCTAAAGTTCAAGTTAAAAATTCATGATTTTTGAAGTATGTATTCAGAATATTATTGATAAATTGAAAGAATATGCGGTTAAAATGGCAACAACTCAACATTAAAATAGTCAAAGTACTCTAATATATTTGATCTAAGTAAGAAAAACTCTTACATGGTCCCGAAAATCAAAATATTTGACAAGAACCAAATTAAAAATCTTTTCTTTTTTTCTTTGATACATTATTTTTTATTATGAGCACGGTACATGCTACTGATAGTATTTCAAGTGGCATATCAGGATTTTTAAAAAGACAGTGGCAGTGTGGGACTCGAACCCAGTTATTTTTCAAACTTAATTTTATTTTATGTAATAGGCTGGCGACTTTAACTAACGAGCCAAATGAAAAATCGTGCTTGAAGCAAGTATTTTTGAATTGGTTTAAGAAAATTCGGGATTACCGGGATTTTATACCGGAATCCCAGATTTTTTCTGTGCAAACATATTCAAATAATAGTACATTACAGTTTGATACAGAAATGTGAGGTTTATTGTTCTGATCCATAATATATTTTATTTTTATTATAATTATTTATTTTTATTATACATAAGTTCCCTATAAATTATAAGTTATAATATAATAACTAAGGACTAGAGTACTAGCTGCTGGGCCATCGACTCTATATATTATTTTATTATTTATTTCTCCCTGTTACATACCTTGTCATTAACTTATGCTACCCTTACAGCCTTTTTGTGCTGGGCATAACAAAGAGCAAACTCAAGTGCTTCGCATTTTTTTGTGTGCAGATTTATCAAGTTAACTTTTCGCACTTTAAATAAATTAAAAAGAAGTTGTCACAATCTGTGGTGTCTGCCACGCCCACTGCCACTGTACGCCCCCAATCAATAGCTGACCAGCACAGCAAAAAAAAGGGCAGCAGACAGAACTTTGGCACATTGCGTATACGCCGCGTAAGGCGCTCATACAATTTTCATGGCCTTAAGATACAGATACACAGATACAGATACACAGATACAAATGCTACAGTTACTGCTAAAAAGATACACACACAGACCCACGTATTTGATTTTATTTGCCGATAAAAGCGAAACGCACGAAAATTTGCAAAGGAAATAAATTATTAAGTGAATGGCAGAAAGTAACAAGGGGGCATGAAGTGTAAGGGGAGTGGATGAGTGTTATCATGAAAAATTGAGTCAGTGTGTGTGTGAGAGTGTGTGTGTGTGTCTGTGTGTGTGCCAATGAACTTGTCACTTTGAATTTATGTTATCAGCTTTGGCGCTCTCACATTCTTTCTCTTATTCCCCTCGCTGTATTTCATTCCCCAATGAAATCAACACTTTCACTTCATCACACATGAAAACACATGACACACATGACTCATGAATCCACACAGGTGACCCAGGAGATGCAGCAGATACTCGAGTGTCGCGGTTTTGAGCTCACCTGTCGCGGCAGCGTCAATGTCAAGGGCAAAGGATCGATGATCACCTATTTTCTCAAGGGCAAAGGTCAAATTCCGGCTGAGCAGACGCCGCTAATTGTGGAGCAGGAACCACCAAAGAGTCTGCCACTGATTCCAGCTCAGCCAGAAGTTGAAGTTCCCTCGACGACAGTCGCCGATCTCATTGACAACGAGGATGACGATGAGGATGACATTGATCTCAATTCGAATATGCAAAATTTGACGGCTCAGCGGAGGAAATCGCTCTGCCGGCAACACAACATCTCCTCCTCGTTTGGCACCACCGTCAGCTCGACAGGGATTACGCCCAGCATCTCCAACAGCTCCAGTGTCGTCACAATTGGTGCGCTGCCCATGATTCTAAGGAATGCGAATACAAATACTGAGAGCTGTGCCACGCCTACTGCGCCGCCCAAGACGCTCGTAACAGAGCTGAAGGAGGAGATAACGCGGGATGAGAAGAGCACGCTCAAGGATTCCATTGAGAACCTGGAGATACTGCTGAAGAACAACATCAGTCTCTCGGATCTGAGCAACAAACAGCAGCAGAATCTTCGTGGTGACGTCGTCTCCAGTTCCTGCAGCTCGGCAACGACCACGTTACGTAAACGAGACACCATCGTTAGCTTCAATGTCATCGAGACATTGACTACAACGCAGCATCAGAGGAAGCGTCGTTCGGTGACCACCATGGCCGCCAGTTGCACCACAACAACCACTCGACTGCTGTCCAATGAGAGTCAGAGTTCTACACAGACAGCACCCGGATTTCTGGAGACAACTGTTCCAGCTGGAGCTGAAACTGCTGCAATGCGATCCTCGGCGGAGGTGGGTCAAGGTGTCGTCCAGGATTGGCAGCCACGCACCAGCAGCCTGGAGCCGAATCGCAGTCCCATCAAGACATCCCAGTCGATGAGTCCCATTGGCCTCGCCACCGAAGTCTTCATCCTGCCCAACAGTCGCAGCATGATCCTCATCAGCAGCAGCAACAGCAGCATTCCAGGAACCACAAGTCCCAGGACAGGACTCCTGCAGGATGTCAGCACCTAAAGGACTCCTGAGTTCTTTTAGATGTCCATGTAAATATGTATAAATGGCAGGCAAAGTCAGAATTAGAGTTGATTCCTCCTATCAGAGTTTCCCCAACAGTATTCAGTATTCCCCAGGGATCGCAAATACGAATTATGAATTTGGAAAATTAAACCCGATCTAAATTATCTGCATAAAAGGATAAATATCTTAGATATACCATATTTAATGGTATTATCTGGAAACCGTTTAATATTCTTTTTTAAATTTTTATTATTTAAAAATACAATTTAGTTCTTGATTTTGATCTTAAACTTTCCATTTTTATTATAAAGAATTCAAAATAATAAGTAAAATCGTTCTTAAATTATTCTCAACTGAAATTTAAATAATTAATTATTTATTATTAGTTTAAATTTTGATTATTAAAAATTTGATTGATTTTGATTTAAAATGTAAAATTTTTTAATATAAAAATTTAAAAATAATTTGTAAATTTTCAAAGCTTTTAAAAGTAAAGTAATTATTCAAATACGATTATTTAAGGCTTATAATGATTACTGATTGATTACAGTTACTAGTAATCAAAAATAATTAGGATTACTGAAGATTACTAGAATATAATTACAATTAGCTAAAAATAATCGAAAAAAATAATTTTATTATCTTTTGCTTTTGTTTTTAATTTTGTAATTTCTAATTGTAATTATTTCCTAGTAATCTTCAGTAATCCTGATTATTTTTGATTACTTATAATTAAAATTTAAAAGCTATTTTTATTTTATTTATTTTATTTATAAATCTGCAAATAATTTTTAATATATTTTTATATTTTATAAATTATAATCGTTACGATCCCTGCTATTCCCCCTAATCCTCCCCAATCCCAATCGTATGATCTCGCATTTAAGCATATTGTTGTTGTTCCTTTTAGTAGAGAGAGTACAGGGTATATACAAAACCTGCATATCACACGTAAAGTAAGTACGAAAGCAATTTGCACCACAATTGGGTACCAAGCAACCACAGTTAGATATGGTAGATTGTAAGAGGGGCAAAGCGGGGAACGGGTGAAAGGTTCCTATCTAGAATTAGAGGCAACACGAAAAAATGAGGCGGAAAAGTGAAAGTAACTGAATTTAAACGAAATATACATATATTACAGGGTATGCCAAGTCGATCAAGCACATGTAACACATACATATAACTATAAATAGTGCTGAAAATATGTTACACTTAATCGAAACTCTCTGTCAATTTTAAAACTGTTAGAAAAAAAAAACACATATATAAGAAAGTCTGTTCCGAATTTCAATTTCGCAACAATTTCACCAGAATTAAAGTTCTTTATTTTACTGTGGAATTAAGTCGGAGCAAATCTGATACAAAAAAAGAGATACTAAAAAATCCAATAGTTAATTACGCTTTATGTGTATGTTAATTTATGTGTGTGTGTGTGTGTGTATATGAGAGTGTGTGTGTGTAAGTCTCAATGTTGCTGAAATCAACACTAAATTTAATATTTAACGTATTTACATATACTATTATTACGATATAACTTCAACGGAACTAAACCAAAGAGCAAAAATACCAAAAATGAGAAAGAAAAAAAATCAATTCTTGCTGTGATTTCTATTGTAAAATGAAAATGTATAGAATTATTTTATAAACTTGTGATTTGTGTTAACTTAGCTTTAGTTGAAAAACTGGAAAACTCGAAAACTCGACAACTGTTGACGAACGTGTTCCGAATTACACTTTTGCCCAATTGACGAATGGCGATTTACAGGCGAAATTGTAGTTGGGAACACGCTCGTAATGCTCTATTTGACTAGCGCAGACTTTAACTATAATTTAACTAAGTTTTCTACCGAATAAATCAGCTATCGTAGGACTAAATATATATGATAATATGTGTATAATGATATATTCAAGTACAATTGTGTCAATTTAAGTGAAGAAATCATGTTTAATGTTTAATGTAGTTTGCTGTTTTCAGTTAAGGTTGAATTCAATGTTTATTAAATGTGTCGCAAATGTTGCAAAATGTGTTAATAAAAATGGGCAAAAACAAACAAACTTTGCATTTTCGAATTTTCATAACGAGATTAAGTTTATTTACAGGAATGAACACAAATAAACAGGACTAAAATTCGAATAATTTGCGAAGGGATTTTTAGATTTTGCGCGCGCGACGCCAGAGGAAATAATACCCAAGGATGTGGAAACCAAAGTAGATGGCCAGAATGGCCAAGAGATTGCGCTGCAGATTCGCCTCATTGAAGCTGTATTTGTCCAGGACATCCTGGCCAGTATGGAAACACGGCAAGTCCTCGCTCTCCTCAAAGCAGGCTAAGGAAAGACCAATGAATGAGAACAAGCTGAAGGGTAAGAGATGTGTCTACTTACTGATGTTCTGCACTCCGGACCATTGGGCAATTGTCATCGCCTCATTCGCATAGAGCATCCAGGATAGAAACTGCGTCCAATAAAACGCCAGCGGCAAGGAGCTGCAAATGGATGGATGAATATTTGAGTTAAGGATTAAGTAAACGAAGTGAAACTCACCTAATTTTGATAAAGATGCCCGAAGTAATCATGAATATATAATCGAGGGGCACCAAATAGGCCATGGCCAAGGGCACCGAATTGAAGGCCGTGGAGAAGAAGCAACCACAGGCGGTGGCCACATTCATCACGAGCACCACACAAATTGCAGTGATGCCAAAGGCATAGAATGTCGCACGTAATCCTGTGATCCAATAACAGATGACCACAAAAAGCAAGGGTTCAATAATCATGCCAGGAAGCTGGAGAAATAGAAAATTTGTATTAACTTCTTTTACACAGAAAAAAGATGTATCACTCTAAAAATCCATTTTAAAAAATATCTGTAAGTTACAAAATTACAAATTTCTGAGGGCGATATGAAAAAGTATCAAATATTTCACTCTTATTTTTGGAAAATCACAAATCACGAATATTGACACCGATTTTATACCAAAATCCCTTATGAAAAGAAGAACTGAGAGGTCTACTCACCATGGCCAGTATATTCGCCACATAGTAATGCGCCGGAGTGTATAAACCGGAGCGTGTTTCACGCATGAAGAGCGGAAATCCCTGAGGAAACACATTTAGCACAGAGTACATGGGATGATACGTGTTCTCCGATATCATAATAAAAAGTGTGCCCTGAAAATGGATAACAGTTAAAGCTAATCAACAATTCACCAAGGAATCATTAAGGAATCGTCAAGGAATCATCAAGGAATCACCGAGGAATCGTCGAGGAATTATTTGCACTTTACCTGCACAGCCTGCACTCCAAGTTGGTTCAACTCCGTTGTGCCCGCAAAGCAGGCGCCAATGATTAAAGCCATGGCCATCTTCTGAAGAAACCTCATCCACTGTATTGTGGGATCCCTGAACATCGTCAATGTGGCTCTCAGCCAAACCACATGAAAGCGTTTGTACCAGGCAACACCTCGAAATGAATCCACTTCCGTATCAAAGGGAAAATTCCCACTCTGTGCCATATGTATCTCCAGATTGACCAACATGTCCCGCTGCTTAGCCGCCGAGCTAACCGCAAACTGATCACACAAATGCTGAGCGGAGCGTTGGGAAGCCTGCTCACAGCCGGGATCTGTGGCCAACACGCCAATGAGAAAATCCGCCGGATTATAGGCTTCCGGGCAGTAGTAACCATGATCCGAAAAGAAACTCAAAGCGTGCTGTGGAGATCCTGTGAAGGCCACACGTCCATCTGCCAGGAGCATGACATTGTTGAAGTTGTCAAAGAGCTGGGAACTCGGCTGCAAAGATAACGAAAATAGAATATATTAGAGTAAGTATTTTAATTACTATTAAATTTATACAATTTACGTTAAATTTAAATTTGTAAATTTTGTTTAATTTAAAATACAATCTTTATATTTTTTTTGACGCCAAATAAATTAATAATATAGGTAGAGTATCTTTCTAGTTAGGATTAGATTATAAATTATTATTATTATTTTACATATATATTTTTTATTGGGTAAAATTTTATATCAAATATTATTTTGTACATATTGTAACTTTAAAACAAAACTTTTAAGTATTTTTTTTAATTTAAAGTTTTGTATGCTTTTTCATATTTGTAATATTTATTGAATTCATTTAATTATTTAGTGCAGAATTTTCAGAGCAGGTAAGTGACAGGTTTTTAAAGTTTAAACGAAAATAATATTTTCAAATTTTATTTTAAAGTTTAATAAGCATAATATGTTGGATAAGTGAATAAATAAGGTTACCTGGTGTATGGTGCACAGTATGGTGGTGCCCTTCTGTGCCAACTCATGCAGCGTGGCCACCAATTGTTGGGCACTGTAGGAGTCCAATCCCGTCGTGGGCTCATCGCAGAAAAGAATCACGGGATTGTTGAGCAGCTCGACGGCAAATGCCAAACGCTTTCGCTCTCCGCCGGATAGAACTTTCTTATCATCGCCGCTGCCAATGCGTGTATTGGAGGCAGACAACAAACCTGTTCTCTCCAGCAGATCCTTGATAATCAGACGACGCTCCTCGCTTGAAACACGACGATCCAGGCGAAGATTGGCCTATGTGTGAGAGGAGAGGCATTAAATGACTTTAAAACAAGCGTTCCTATGGCAGCTATATAAGATAGTGGTCTGTTCAGAAAATATAAATATACTTGACATGCATATGGTATCTAGGAAACTACATAACAAATTTGCCGTCCCTTTTTATGCACAAGTCGAGCTATGGCTTTAAAATCGAAAATACGTTGAGATCTACCAGGCGAACAGAAGCTTACAATAGATGGCACTAATAAAAGTCAAGCACACACATCAACACACACATGTAGATGCAAACAGAACAGCTTAGGTTCTACAAGAGCGCGAGCTTTGCGCTCTCTGAGCGGAACTCAGCTTCCACAGCTGCTCTCTTAAGTTTTGTTTTCTGTGCACACGTGATTTTTATGTTTTTTGCTTGCTGCTGATTCAGTTCGCCTGGTATTTCTGATAGTGCAGTTCATATTTTGATTTAAGCGTTAATATAATTAATACTATTACTAACCATAAAGTTGAGATGCTCTAGTACAGTAAGTGCTCCAATGAAGAGATCATCTTGATACACATATCCACTGATGCGATGCATGAAGGGTCCAACGCGACGTCCATTGATTAGTATATCACCTTGAACCACAGTTCCAGCTGCGATAAGCAAAAGATCGGAGTGGGGAGGGGGGAGTTACAGTTACAGATGAGATAACTCCAATTGGAGGCTTATCTTATCAGATATCTATCTATCTACTCACCTGGCTGGCGATAGCCGAGCGTTGACATTAGCGTTGTCTTCCCGGACCCACTGTGAATGGTAAGTTATTCAGATTAGTTCAAGATCTCTACGCGTGTAATAGATCTACTTAGTATTATTAATTGCACCCCAACTTTCTTATCATCTTATCTGATAAGAGCATCCAGCTAACCGTAACCCAGATACCAATGGAATTTTTGATCATAAACTGACAGACGTAACTTGTTTCTCTTTCACACAGTTGGCCATATCAATTACTTCACACTTCAGTTAACCCGATCTTACCTTGCACCCATTAAAGCCATAAGTGAACCCGGCTGAACAGCTCCCGTTGAATTGTTAATAATCCGCTTCATCTTGTGACCAGATCCCACATTGGTGTAGACACAGAGATCCCGCCACACCAGAGTTGCCCCCTGCTCCGTGGGTGACCATTTGCTGTAGCTGCGCAGTGGAAGACTCCGCTCCGAGCTGTTCCTCTTCGACAGCTTTGGTGTTGTGTCCACACTAGGGAACTCACTTCCCACCCCGCTGCCCTGGCCAACGGAGACCATTTGCAGCTCGTGCTGATCATGCGGCACATCGTCCAACAGTTGCCTGCTATCTGTATCTGACATTGCAGCTCTATCTCTAAATGTATCTCTATCTCTATCTGTATCTGTATCTTTTTCTTCTCGTTTCTAGACGCAACCGACGCGTTCGGCAGCTCGATGTCAACTGAGGCGACTGTCTGAGTGACACCGACCTGTAGTTAGTCCATGTGTCTAACTCTATCATCTCTCTCTCTCTCTCTCTCACACACATGATAAAAACAAAAATGTGGCATATGAATCTTTGGCCAGGCCAAGAGCGTATTGGGGAGCAGTCTAAGCTCCGTTTCGAATTACCAACCAACCAACCGTCCATCCAGCGGGAAGCCCTCCAAGCCAAATGCATCCCGTGAAGCAGCCAAACAGCAACGGGAAAACTACCGCAACGGGAAAACCATCGCCAAAGGCAACGTCAAAGGCAACGTCAACGTCAATGGCTTGACTTGACTTTTTCTCTCGTCTGTTTTGCTCGGCATATTCGCACTTTATTGGCAAAAGAAAATGCAGAATTATAGAAATTTTACCTAGAATTTAACGCACTTTAAATAACACTGTCAAACGATTCGTTTATTGGACTGACGAACATTTGCACAAACTTAAAATACCCGCTTAGTATAAAAAAAAATAAATAAATAACATTGCTTTTAAATTTTAAATAATAAATAATTAATATTCTCTCATAATGTAAAAAAAATAAATAAACTATGTACTTTTAATTTTAAACAATTAATAGTATACGCGCAGAGTGTAAAAAAAAGAACTATATACTTTTAAATTTTAAATAATAGATCATTAATAATCCCGCATAGTGTAAAAAAATAAATAAATCATGTACTTTTAAATTTTAAATAATTAATATACCCGCTTATTGTAAAAAATAATAAATAAACTATGTACTTTTAAATTTTAAAATATAAATAATTAATATACTGTCATAGTTTAAAATAAATAAATTAATTATGTACTTTTAATTTTCAAAATGTAATAATTAATATAACCGCATTGTTAAAAAAATAATTCATAAACTATGTATTTTTAATTTTAAATAATATAAAATGAATATACTATATAATATATATGAATAATTAATTAATGTACCAATAAAAATATAAATAAATAATTTATTGTTAATTTTAAATTCGTCTAATTCCGTCTTTTCATTGCAAAATAAATTTTTCCAATAATTACAAGCTTTTTCCCATTATTAGCAAACAAACGCATGTTCTATAACATTGTATTAGAAAGAGCATAAAATTTCATAAAAGCGCTTGCCTTTGCCACGCCCACACATTCCGCCCCTTTTTTATTTGCGCAAGTCGAGCTGTGGCTGTATAAACGAAAATGCCCCCAAAACTACCAGGCGAACAGAAATAAACAGCAGGTGGCTGTAGCAAAAGTCAAGCGCACACATCCACACAAACATGTGCTTAGGTTCCACACGCTCTTTTTCTTAGTTATCTGCTTGCTGCTGATTCTGTTCGCCTGGTATTGCGCCTGGTATTTCGGTGAAGTTTGCTGGTCAGCGGGCGGCACCGCAGCTGCAGAAATACCAGGCGCAATACCAGGCGAACAGAAATAAACAGCAGGTGGCTGCAGCAAAAGTCAAGCGCACACACCCACACGCACATAAGCTTAGGTTCCACAAAAGAGACGCGCTCTCTTTTTTAGATATTTGCTTGCTGCTGATTTCTGTTCGCCTGGTATTGCGCCTGGTATTTCGTTGAAGTTTTGCTGGTCAGCGCGCGAGCCAGACGAGCGGCACCGCAGCTACAGAAATACCAGGCGCAATACCAGGCGAACAGAAATCTGCAGCAAGCAACTTTTTAATTTTTTTGATTTTTATTTCCAGCTCGAAAGTATGCTACACTTTTAATTCAGCCCATAAAATATTTACCTATATGCACAAAAGTATGCTACATAAAAAATAAAGCCGCCGCATTTTGAAGCCGCCGCCCAAAAGTATGCTACAAATTATTTGCAGAAATCAGAATTTTATGGGGCAGCTCAAAAGTATGCTACGAAATATTAAAAATAAAATACAATTCAGAGGCCGCCCAAAAGTATGCTGCACAAATTCACAGCCAAGTAATTTACTGAAGCGCACGAAAGTATGCTGCAGATTAATTAAAAATTGCCTTTTTAAGTGCCCCCAAAAGTATGCTGCTCTGTAAAATAAACTGTTTAATATGCCCATCCTAAAAGTATGCACATAATTTGGAAAAGTGTATACAATTTTTATTTAAAATCAGCTAACATTAATTAAATTGTTTTAAACACTGATGCCGCCTGCCACTGCCAGGAATGATAATTCGCAATCATTTAATCCAAAATCAACAATAGCGGCTGTCATCTAGCGACTTGGCCTCTGAAAATAAAAGAAAAATGTAAAGTTGTTAAATAAGATACATAGATAAGAAGTTGGGATTTATAATAGGCGACAAGAAAATGAGGCAATCAAAATGAAAGTTGAGTACTGTGTACAAACATATATAAATGTGTTTCTGTTTGTATCTCAGAGTCAATATGACTGATAAGGAGTGTATAAGAACAATACTCCAGCTCTAGAAAACGACAGTTGCATGAGCACGATTAAACCGCGCAGTTCGTAGAGTCCGATGAAAATACTATAATCTATAATTGAATATATGTAGATCGAAACTCGCTTTGCGGGGGGTGCCAATGTCGAGAATTGTGCTAACCAGTAAATCGCCTGTGATAATAAAGAAAAAGTGCAATATCAAATAACTCTATTGTTTTTTTTTAATTTTTTTTAGAACTAAATTTAATTATATGCATGCACATATATTCGTGATAAAAGACTGAAAACAGGTCTGTCAGTGTCTTTATAAGTGTAAAAAAAGGAATATTCACATTTATTGTCTTCAGATACGTGACGCGAGATACTTCGTTGATTGTGGGTTGTAAAATACTAGATAGAGGGCCTTTTAATTGTTATCGAAATGTCGATTATTTGATTTAATGGTGATAATTGAAGAAGCGTGTAATCAAAAGAATATCTGATACGATCCTTATATAACTTGGGAAAAATCGAAGGTGACAAAGATTGCAAATACAAACAGTGCTAAAGTTATTTATAATACTTTGGCTAACTGCCAAATGATTAGGGCCATAAATGTTTTGCACTGAAATCAGTGCTGGATGCCAGGCAACAGTTATCGTATCATAAAGATTCGATTTTTATTTATTTATATTTATATTAACTTGCAACTTCTATGTCTGCCCCATTGACTGAAGTTCTGTTCTTATCGTCGACGCTGTCTTGACCTAAGCGGATAACGCTTAGCAAGACGTTAACGTTAACGCTAAAAGCTTAAATACCTTAGGACGTGATAACAAAAATTGGCTATAAAAAAAAACCCCAACACAAGTGCCATAAAATGTTAGTGTACGGCAATTAGTGTGAGTTAAATTAGCTCAAAAAATCAACAATTGCGGCTACAGAAGATAAACCTTCTACGCTGCTAACAACAAAACACAATTAAAATAAACTTAAATCAACTTTAAATATTCTATCTACAAAGACAAATAAATTCAAATTTGTAACGTACAACAAAAGCTTTCAGGCTGCTGAAAGAGAGGGAGAGCAGCAAAAGCTTCGACGCGTATAACAAAGTGACCCGCTGAACCCAACAACAACAACAACAATTCAATTCAATTCAATTGAATTGAGAGCGAGCGAGAGCAAAACGCGCCGCAGAGCGCAAAAGCGAAATGAGCGCAACGGAGGTGAGTGCTTTTGAGCGGCGTCTACTATTTTTTTTTACAATTTTTTGTTTTGTTTGTTATTATTTTTGTTTGGTTTAACTAAAAGTGTCACTAAATTATAGTGAACAATATGTGACTTGTGGCTGGCCACATTTAAATTCAATGAGTACAAATTAATCGAATCAACGGAATCAACTGAATCTCAAATGAAATGGAAATGTGTTGATAGTGAGCAGTATTTTTGTTACGTGGTGTCGGTTTACGTATGCGCATAACACAAACAACAACAGCAACAGCAACAAAAAACAACAACAGCAACAAAAACAACAACAACAAGAGCCCGTATGGTATGCCGCATTTGATATTTCACAACAAATATTCATATGATACAAGAAAATTGGAAATTGGAAATTTCAAGCTTGACTTTTCATGCACCCAGTAAACAAAATTAATATTCACACACATTTCTATTTATATACATATGCACGTTCCATGTGGCTGCTGCAAATGCTTATCGCATTAATTCATAATTAACACACACACGCACACATAATGTTTTAAATAATTATTCATAACAATATTGAATGATTAGCATCGAGTGACGACTCTGAGAATAGACAACGCTGACGGCATGACATGTGTTCAGTGCTGCGTTGTGCTGCCGCTTCTTGAAAAAGCTTTATTTAGTTGCCGTCGTGCTCTTAAGTGTTGCGCTCTCGTTGACTCTCTCCACAGTCAATGTCATTGCCAACACAACAATAAAACTGCGCCTGATTCGCTGGCCTGGTAAGCTGCGACTGTTGAGATGAAGATATCACTCTGTCTCGCTCTCCCTCTTTCATTCACACTCGCATGCGGTTATGCGCTCTCGGCGCTCTCACAACTCTCCTATTGTTGTTTATTTTAAATTGCATTGCATACTTTCAGGAGGGCACTGAAAATGCCCGACGCTCCAGCATCGGCAGCAGCGCTGCCAGCAGCAATGCCGTCGCTGTGGAATCGGAGCGTCGCAGCTTCAGCCAATGGCTGACGAACTGCATCACCTCGATTTCCGTGGAGCCCACAATGTTCCTGTACATGTTCGCCTTCATGATCACCTCCGTTGTGGAGCAGAATTTCTTTCTGCAGAAGGCTTGTCGGGTGAACAACAACTTTACGGCGGAGATTTGCGACCACATCAACGAACCGGAGAACGAGGCGTACAAGAAGCAGTCGCTGGACACCACAGCCTGGTTTCATCAATGGGAGAACATCTCGGCACATTTATTTCCCATAATTCTAGCTCTCTTTCTTGGCTCCTTTTCGGATCGACGTGGTCGCAAGTTGCCGCTGCTGATGGGGCTGGTGGGCAAGTTCATTTACTCCTCCATGGTTGTGGTGAATGCCAAGATGCCCACGTGGCCAGTGGAATACATTATATATACGGCCACACTGCCATCGGCATTGACGGGGGCCGATGTGGCCATATTTGCATCCTGCTTTGCCTATATATCGGACATAACGACGCTGCAGCAGCGCACGATTAGGGTGACCATATTGGATGTCGTCTATCTGACGGCGATGCCAACTGGAGTTGCCTTGGGATCATATCTCTTCTACAATGCCTTCAATCAGTCCTATGCAAATATGTTTGCAGTTAACGCTTCTTTGTTGGCCCTGGCGATTATCTACACACTTCTGGCTCTCAAGGTAAGATTTATATACTTATTATATAATATTATATTTTATAATGGTATATTGTCGAATCTAACAAGGAAGTGTTTTTTTCCTTTTCTGTATTTTTACTCTGGTTTCTTTTTGAAATATTTAAAGTTACTCAAATAATAATCGTATGCAAAATAATATTTTGTGTTGTGAAAATAAAAGTTTCCGGAAGAACGCTTCTTCTTAATTTTCCTATTACTACTTAGGCTTGTTTTTAAAATATACAAATCTACTAAATTCCTAAAGTAAATTTCCGGTAACTTAAAATTTATTGTCTCAAATAAAAATGTGCATATTTCAGAGAAGGATGAGTTAAGTAGATTTAATCTTATATTGTCCATATATTGTATTTCCCAACTCTATCTCATTCCTCTCTCTCCCCCTGTCTACAGTGGCAAACGACGCCCAATCAACGCTCCTTGAAGGAACTGGGCTGCTGTGGTTTCTGGGCGGATTTCTTTGACAAGCAGCATGTAAAGGATTCTTTTAGTGTACTTCTCAAGCCTCGCATGGGCCACAGACGCAGCTTCCTGTATATCCTGCTCATCAGCATGGCGCTGTATACATTCCAGCGTGATGAGGGCAACTATTTGTATCTCTACACGTTCGACAAGTTCAACTGGCAAGTGAGTTCCTACAGCACCTTCAAGACCTTCAAATCCTCGGCCTTTGTCATCATGATGCTGCTGGCAGTGCCCGTGATGAATAAGTTGCTCGGCTGGCGGGATACGGTAAGGATCACTCATTATTTATATTATTTCTTAAGCTGATTTTGATTTTATTCTTAGACCATCATTTTTATTGGCACCTGGGCACATGCGATTGCTCGTTTGTTTTATTACTTTGCCCCTGGTCCGACTCTATTTTATGCTGGAGCCGTGGTCTGCAGTTTAGGTCCCATTGTTGGTCCAATGATCCGCTCGATGACCTCCAAGATTGTGCCACAATCGGAGCGTGGCAAGGTCTTTGCTTTACTCTCTGTCTGCGATAATGCGGTGCCTTTCATCAGCGGTGTTTGCTACTCACAAATCTATCGTGCCACACTTCGAACTAACCATGGAGGAGGCGTCTTTCTCCTGACGATTGGCACCCAAATGGCCGTCTTTGTTTTGATTCTGTAAGTATGATGGGTTTGTCTTAAAGGGGAATCTTCTAATCGATCTATTTTTATCTGTAGTTGCATCCACATTGTGCTGGGCAGAAACTCGCTGGCGGTGCCCATCGTGGAGGAGAATGAGAGTGGACTGATCAGCAGCGAGGCTGCCACAACGGATTCCCAGCCCAGAAAAACGGAGCAGGAGTCCAGCTAACGAGCTTGCTCTTCTTTTTTTAAACATCACACTTAAAAATAAACATCACACTTAAACAATAAAAAAAAGACATAGGATGCGTTCACCAGCATAAATCGATGAATTTTTTTTTTATAAATATTTTCTGGTGAACGAGACTTTTATACAATCATGTTGCCAAAATTTTGTGATTGTGTTAGATGAAAATCCATCACACAAAAAGTAGCTTAGAATTCGCTAATTGTGATTAATCATATAAATAAATAAATAAATGTAAACAAAAGATAATAGATATGAAACTAAGAAGAAAGAAATTCTATAAATAAAATGCTACTTTATTTATAAAATTATATTTGTTTTTAATTGGTTGTAGGGTATTCGGGGTATTTTTCTATTCTGCTTTTTATGGAGAGTCTTTGAAAATTTCATAAAACTTTCTCATATAAAATATGTAGTAAATTTGACAATGAACAATTTCGATTTATTATTATTTTCGCAATGCTGCAAAGTAATAATTTATTTAATATTTGCTCATTTATAATATATTGAAATTAGCTAGGGTTTTTAAAAACAAATAAATAAGCCAGAAAAAATGTATACTCTCATTGGGATAAACAATTTCTTTGACGGCTTCCTTGACATTTATAAAGTTTCCCAAAGATTCCATCAAATTAGGAACCGATTCATTTATAAGGGTTAATTTCGGTTCTGGCCGTCGCAGCTACTGAGCAATTTTGAAAACTTTGAACTGCCGTAACTTTGTCAAAAGTCAATCAATTTTCATGCGAAATTTGAACATGATTTAACATCTTAATTCGTCCTGCATTTAAAATTTGTTTATTTTAAAAATTCGAAATTTTCGAAATTTTTCGAAAAATGATAAGGGGTAACACTGTAAAATTTCTAAAAATTCGATTTTCAAAAATTTTCAAAATGAACAAAAATTTAAATGCAGATCGAATTTAGAAGTAAAATAATGCTCAAATTTACATTGCGCATGGATATTGATGAACTTTTGACAAAGTTATGGCAGTTCGAAGTTATTAAATATCAGTAAAATCAAAATAATCGAAATTTTCAAACCAAATGAACCAAATTTATATGAGATCAAATTATAATAAAATCGACATTACACTGGATCATTCGAGTAACCAGATAACATTATTTTCCAGGCTAAAAGGAACACTAAGTCTTTTTTCATGTAAAACAATGAATAACGATTCTTATTTTGGTCAAGCGAAAACCTTAATTTTTATTTTTTTTTGTGAACCGAAACTATAACGGTAATTTTAAACCGAAACTTATAAAAAAAAGCGATAACCGTTGTGAAACCGATACTCCAAGATTTTGCATAACCGATAACAGAAAACCTTAATTCGAACCGTAACTGAAACCGATATTCGTTTCGGTTTTAATCCCTATGATTAAGTAATACAAATTTGATATATTTTAAATAATTTGAAACTCACCATTCTTTACTTGTTCTTGGAGAGCGTGCGCTGTTTCTCGGCATGCTCCACCACCTGCTCATCCACAAAGAGACCCTTGCGACGCCTCACGCTGTCCATGTAGACTTTGGCCCGATTTGCCGAGTCGGCTTTCTCGCCGAAATGCATCAGTTCCTCCTCGGTTGTGGGCAGCCAGAAGGGATCAATATCAATCACCTGAAAGAGAGCAGTGAGGATCGTTTTAGAGTATGCTTTCCAGGAATTCATTTAGACACAACAGGGGCGGAGTCGGGGCCACTTGAAAAAGGACAATAGAATTGAGAAGAGGCGTCGTTTGGTCTATGCGCCTGCGCCTCATCCTCATCCTGATTTTGGACTGGAATGTTCACGGTTCGTGATTGGATTTACGTGATATTTTACAAGTCCTTTTCTTTAGGTGTATGTGTGCTTGCAGGCAATCAGGGAAAGCGTGCATTTTCACATCTTCATTTTCATTGTTAGACTCAAGAGGGTCGCAGTCGTTTCCACATTCAAATGTCTGTGCGCATCTTTAATGACTTTCAACGGGAACGGGAACGGGAAGGGAAGGGAAGGGAAGGGAAGGAAACCGAAGGGAAAGGACAACATTCATTGCGTGATAGGGCACGACAGGATACGCAGAATTTTTTCCTGAATGGCGTGAAGTTTTTGCTCCTTTCTACAGTTTTTACAGTGATTGATGATTGCCAACGTGTCGCTACTCAATTCTCAATACGACTTCGATTCTCTTGTCTCTTGTCTGTTGTCTCTTGTTGTGTTGTTTTGTTTTCGTTGTTCTGTTTGGAAAGGACACGCACTTGAGTCGCACAGCGGGCGGGTGTCAGACGTGTTGTTCTCTTCTGTGGAATCCCATTCCAAAAAGTCTACCCAATGCCAAATAACTTTGGTTTATTCCAGGGATCAATATGATAATAATTTTTAAAATAATTTTTTGATTTTGATTCATAAATTAGAGCAAAGTTCTTATCTTATGTAATTAAAATAAATAATATAGTAATAATTAAATTTCAAATTTAACTTATCATCCATTTATAAATTTTATTATATTTTCAAAGTTTAATAATAAAAAATTTAAAAATAAATTGAATTTGTTATCATAATTATTTCAAATAGAGTTCTGTGTTCTGTTCTATAAAAATATAAATTTTATTATTATATAGATCAAAAAATGAGAACTAATTTAAACTAATTGAAAAAAGCTTTTATTTTTTTTTAGTTTTAAGTGCAATATTCAATTTTATGTTTGATAATATGAAATATAAAAATTAATTAAACTTTTTATCATGATTATTTCAAATAAGACTTATAATATGAATGTTAAGTTAAAATATAAATTTAATTATTAAGTAATTGTTTTATAGATCAAAAAATTAGAAATAATTAAATTCATTGAAAAAAGTAATTTAAAATAAAAGTTAATGATTTTTCTGAATAACCAATTTAAAATTGACAGCTAAATTCATATTTAAAAAAATTTTTTAAATAAAAGTGGACAATTTTTCTAAATAACACATTTAAAAATAAATATTATATATGTAATTTTCTCATTTATTCAAAACGATTTTTTCAGGATTGCATTTTTTAAAATCAAAACTTTTACTTGCGATCCCTGGTTTTTTCCAGAAAGGATTTTCAGTTTCAGTTCGTGCTGTGGCGAAACTTTATTTATTTTTTTGTTGTATTTTTATTTTATATTTTTTGCACCATCTGTTCGCACTACGCTAAACTGCGGCTCAGTTCCCCCATGTAGATCATTATCGGGCACAACGTTTCGCTTGTTTAACAACCACTAACAACGCCAACCGAGCAAGGAGTGGGGATCAGAGGATCAGAGGGGGAGTGGAGAGTGGAGAGAGAGGGAGGGGCAGAGCAGTAGCCAGCATGATCACGACAACGACACGCGGCCAAAGAATATTGCAGGGCAGGGCAATCCCGATCCCGATTCCGATCCCAAAGCCGTTGCCAACAATCCATGTCACAACACACACACACACAAATACAACAACTATCCTTTTGCACATGTCTACAACAGCAACAACAACAACAAAAACAACAAGTTCTTGAGATGATCATCATCATCTTGAAGCTGTAGGGACGCTGCTTTCCCTACGCACAACGGTTCGTCAAGGAGAAAAACAACAATATGAGAAGAGAGCTTCCCCCTCTTGGAACCTGGAACTTGGATCTTGGGGGCTCTTTTGGCAGCTGAAGTGCTCCAGAAGTGCGCAAAGCTTGCGTCTGAGCCGGTCCAGACAAATGAGCAGCAATCTCTTGTCATACACTGAGAGAAAAAATAGACATTCCCAATAAAAGTGAAACATAATTATTAAATTAAATCTAGGGATTCTTAAAAATCTCATTTGAATTTTAAATATGCTTATTAAAAATCTTTTTCAAGACAAATGAACATCAATCTGTTGTCATACACTGAGAGAAAAACTAGGCATTATAACACAATTATTAAATAATATCTAGAGATTCTAAAATATATTTTTTCAATCATAATTTTGCTTATAAAAACTGCTTTTAGACAAATGAGCCGCAGTCTATTCTCATACACTGAGAGAAAAACTAGCTATTGTCAAAAGTAAAACGTAATTATTAAATTAAACCTAAAAATTCAAAAAGATCACTTTTGAATCCTTACTTTGCTTTTAAAAAACTCTGCTTCGAGTCTGACCAATTATCTAACAATTGATATAATTTTTCTCACAGTGTGCTGGCACAAACTACATCCAAAGGTAGCCCATAAAAACACTTGAAGGTTGTTATCCACACCAGCACATCACACTCCAGCTTAACAGGGAATTTCGGAGATTTTTAATTTCTTCTAATAAATGTAAAGTAGGGAAAGTGAGAATAAAGGAATTCTCTCTTGGAATTCACCCAAATAAACTACATTTTTAGAATAAGTCCGTTAAAAATAACACGCGAATGAGTCAACAGGTAATTGAAATTCTGAAAAAATTATCAGATAAGATCTGGGCATCTTTATAAATCACTTTAAAACGATTTATGACAAAGAAATTAATCATTCTTGAATTAAATTTTAGTAGTAGAATTTGTTTGTTAATTAAAACTGTCTTTAAAATTTATATTTAGCAAAGAGTAATTGTAAAAAAAGACCATATTGTATATTCAAAAGACAGGATCTTTATAGAAATAGTATTGTATTTTCAAATGAGCAATAAATTTATAGAAATAATTTTAGTTTAAGAAATTGTGAGATAAAGAAATTTTGAGATAAAGAAGTTTAGAAAATATTATAAATAATTATTTCAATTATTTATTTTTATATGGGAGTAAGAAATAATATCAAAAAAAGAACATATTATAACCCTACTCAAACTTCGAAAATAATGTCTTTAAGAGGAAAATCTTTAATATAGAGATGAGTTTAGTATTGATAGGATTATAGGGACAAAAAGCTTGGCAAATATTTAAAGTTTTTTACTTAAGTAAAATAAAGCATTTGATAAAGTTTAAAGCTTGGAAAATATTAAAAGTATTTAATATTAGTAAAATACAGCATTTGTTCAAATTTTAAGGCACTTTTGAGAGTTACAAGTTTGTCAAATATCTAAATGAAAATTGACACTAATTAAAAAAATGTTCTTTTTGAACAAATGAACTGCATTATCGGCATAGATATGATGTGAAGTTAAGAGGGGTTAGAGTAACATGAATGTAGAACATATTGTTTTTGTAGTCGGTTCGTATTCGTATTTGTCATGGCTTTATGAGGGGGCCTCTAATAAACACGCAGACGCGTGAGTCGATTGTCTCTGTTGCCGTCTACCAACAATGTGTGTATCTGTGTGTGTTGTTGTTGTTGTTGTGTATTTGTATCTGTGTGTGTGTGTGTGTGTGTGTGTTTGGAGTGTGTTTACCTGTCCAGTTGTACGTCCGCATGCAGGTAATTTACGCAGCAGCTACCGAAATACGCCTGACGCGGCAGCTATGGCAGGGGTAAGACCGACAACAACAACAATAACAACAGCAACAACAACAAAATAAGAAGAGAAAAAAAAACAACAAACCAAACGCGCAGTCGAGATTATTATCGCGCGCCAGAAACAGAGCCACAAACACAGAGACAGATACAGATACAAAGACAGAGACAGAGTCGCAGTCAGTGCCCAGTCTACAGTCCAGAGAGTGCTGCCACAACAACAACACTAACAACAACAACAACATGAAAACACAACAACACACGTTGCGCATGCGCTGCAAAGTCGAGCCCCGAGTTTCCGAGCCTCGACGAGCGTCATTTTGACAGCGCGCACAATGCAAACCACGTTCCACTTAAGCGCAACAACAACACCAAGAACAGCAACAACAACTATAGCCACAACAACACTAACAACAACAACAACCACTGGCTAAAGGATTGCCACAGCCACTTGGATAAGCACTTGCCGGCTTGGACCTTGCAGACAAACTAACACAAATATACATACATATATGCATACGAGGGCGGGCTGAAAAGTTGGAGAAAACGCAGCTTATTTGCATGCCAATCAATTTATTTTTTAATTATGCTATTCTTTTAAAGCAATTCATTTTAATTATAACTTTTTAATACATTCCAAATTATTAAATTGTTCAAGGTACTCAAAATATACATTTTGTCACAAATAACCTCTCATTTGAGTAAAAGTTTAATTTCCAGAGCTTTAATTGAAGTGCAAATTCTAGAAAAAAATAATTTTTTTCAAATTTATAAAATATGATTGCGAAATAAATTATTAGGTTAAATCATGATTAAAATGCTATTCTGCTTTTAAAAGTATGCTTTGAAAGTCTATAAAGATCGAGTTTCTATGCATTTGGAATGTTCAGAAATGAATTGTTAGGTTAAATAATAATTAAAATGCTATTCCACTTACAAATCGGTTCAGTTTTTATCAAGTTATGGTAGTTGAAAGTCTACATAGATCGATTTTTCAAGTGCCTAAAACAGCCCGAAGACTGCATTTCTGATCCCATATATTATATATATTCTTAATCAGCACGAACAAAGGAATCGAATTCGATAATCATTGAATTGAAAATGAAGGAAAAAAAAATTTCGAAATTTTAAAAAATGATAACACTATAATTTTTCGAAAAAAATAATTTTTTTCAAATGTATAAAAATTTGATTGTGCAATGAGTTGTTAGGTTAAATAATGATTAAAATGCTATTCCGCTTACAAAGCGGTTCAGTTTTGATCAAGTTATAGTAGTTGAAAGTCTATAAAGATCTATTTTCTACCCAATCCAAGAAACAATTCAATTAATTGAAAAATATTGCGAATACTCTAGACTTATTATCATTTAATTACTTTAAAATCCGTTTTTTTAAATTAAATTTTTTAAAACTTATTGTTATTATTAACTTTAAATTATATTTCCTAATTTAAATCGATGTGCGTATTTTGATATTGAAAACCGAATAAAAAGAAAAGCGACTCGTTGAATAATTTAGATATCATACGATTCTTACATTCGATGGGTAAATTGATTTTTCGGTCTACCCTCGCATAGGTATATCTGTATACATTTGTGTGTGCATTTGCAGCGCAGACTTTAGGGCACTGCCACGGCCTCAACCTCAACCTCAACCTCAACCTGAGAGTGAACCTCAGGCTACGTTGCCTCCTCCTCCATTGGAGACTTTCCCTTTGGGGGTCTCTTCTGTCTTCAGGTACAAAACGAGTTATCAGATTATTTGTTATTTGTCTTCGTCTGCTCTGTTCTCTTCTTACTCCCCTCTTACTCTTACTCCTGCTCTGTTTTGTTGTATTTACGAGTATCTGCTGTTCTTTTCAAGTAGTTTCTGAAGTTATGCCCCTCGCATATGCAAAGCACGACAACAACAGCAACAACAACAGCAACAACAACAGCAACAACAACACCGACAACAACAGCAACAACAACAGCAATAATAATAATAATAACAATAATATGCGACGCGTTAATGATAAACACTTCAAACAAGTACAACACCAACAACAACCGCAACAACAGCAACCACAACAAATGAAAGGCCCTCCTCCTCCTCCAACTCCACCTCCACCTCCATATTATTCTCCTCCACCGTCACATGCCACAGTTAAGTAGGTAAGACCAGTAGCCAAAGTCGCTGCTGTTGCATTTGGGGCGAGTGTGTCTCAAAATGGGGATTTGGGACTTGCAACGCTGTCAAGAGTTGATGCCTGCTACAGTCTTACCTCTCTCATAAAGACTGACAGCTTAAAATAGCACAATGATCTTAAATGCTCTATTTTAAGGCCTGACAGCTTAAAATCCGATATCATAATAGCACAATGATCTTAATAGAAGCGTTAAAATTGTTATCGATAGTCCTAATAACGGTAGTCCGAGGCGGACCCGTCGGAGACCCGATAAAGATGCTATCGATAATCCAATTAGGGGTAGACCTAGTTAAGAAAAAAAGAAGAGAAGTTCTTGATACATTGTTACTTCTGATATAAGGACTGACAGCTTTGAGTCTAGTACTAATAAGTTCAACTATTAGAAAATAGGCTATCGATAGCAACATTAGAGGTAGTCCATATTAGGAAAAAGATGGAGAATTGCTTAGCAATTTATTAATTCTAATAAAAAGTCTGACATTCCAATTTCTCATGATATTTTGCATATTTAATAAGCGATAAAAATGATATCGATAACAGCATTAGGGGTAGTCGATATTTAAAAAAGTAAAATAAATTCAAAAACTTAGTTACTCATTTACTCTGTAACTCACTCAATATACCCAATGACCCAAACAATGTACAGGGTATGCAACAACTCAAATAATAACAAAAGCGCGCAACACGGTAGCAACAACGGCAACAGTAGCAACAACAACAACAACAACAGCAACAACAACAACGACAATCAGCAGCATATTTATGTTGGCCATACCACAGTGCGTATGTGTGTTTATGATTTGTGTGTTGTGTGTATCTACGTGTGTGTGTGTGTGTGTGTGTGAGAGATTTTAATGCGTTACGTGGAGTGAAAAATATATATGTACATATATGAACTCAACTGAAAATTAGTTTCTGCTGCAGTTGCTGTTGTTGCGGTTCTGTGGATGAGCTTGAAGTCTCCGGGGCCAAAAGGTCGCCATGACCGGGGGTCAAGAGGAGCAGAGGCGGGGAAAAAAGAGGGGGGAGAGAGGGGAGAAGAGAGACGTTGCATTAACAGCTCAGTTCATTTGCTGTTGTTGCTGCTGCAGTTGCAGTTGCTGATGTTGCAGCAACAGCAGCAGCAGCAGCAGCTTAACGAACACATTGTGGGCCATGATGATGATGCGGCAAGAAATGTAAATGGCAAGTAAAACCCACATTTCTACCTCTCTCTTTCACTCTTTGTACCTACCCCCTCTCTCTCTCTCTCTCTCTCCTCTCCCTTCTTCTATCTCTTCTCTACTCTCTATTGCCAGTTCGTTGTTATTATGGGCACGTGACAACTGCACCCACGTTGCGGTCACTTCGACAACGCTCACGCATGCAACATGGGCGTTTTTTCGGGGGGGCGTGTGGGCGTGGCATTTGAATGTTTAATTGTTTATACGTCAGCAGCATTTCAAAGATGTTGGCCAACTTCAACGCCAGGTGACACACATCACAGTTGATTGTTGTCGATTTCTGTTGATTGTTAATTGTTGTTTGTTGTCGTTGATTGTTGTTACTGCTGATTGTTGTTAGTGTCGAATTCTAATTGGTAAAACGCACCAAGTTAGCTTTCCATTGGCTGAATAATGCACTTATTTCTAAAGCCGCTGAAATAAAAAAAAAACAAAACTAGTTTCCGTTTGGATTTCTACAGGAAAAACAAACATTCCCACTTTCCCCCCTCTTACCCAACCCCTTTTCAGACGGACGCTGGAAATGCGTATGAAATTATACGAAGCAGCAAAACAGACAACAACAACAGCAACAACAACAACAACAACAGCGAGAACAACAACAACAATAACAACTCTAGTCTCAGCGATGCCGGCAAAACTTCAGCTGAGAAATAGAAAATCACCGGAAGTCATTATACAAAAACTTGTTGTTATCGATTGGTTGGGCGATATACAACACACACACATACACACACACACAGACACAAATAAACACACACATACAGACACTTATAGAGCACACACACACTTGAAGCCGATTTGCACACCCGACAAATGAAACAACAAAACGATTTCGATTAGCAAAATAATATCTAAGAAAAAAAATAATTTAACAGAAAAGTGAGGAGAAAGTAGACATTAGGAGATAATATATGAAAGATTACAGTCATATAATATATTGATGTAGATTTAATAATGTTTGTCATCATTTAGAAAGTAAATAATATAAATAATAATAATAATATTTAAGTTAATTTTCCAGTAAAAAAAAGTCCTGAACATTACGTTAAAATTACTTAATAAAATAAATAATAAAATTCTCTTTTAGTTGTGATCTAATTTTCTAAAAATTATTTCCACATGTTATCTAACAGATATAATAAACATATTCTACAAACAAGTTAAAAAATTCCTCAACATTACATTATCATTATTTTAATCTCATCAATTTCTCTTTTAGTCGTGATCTAATTTTTTATAATATAATAAACATAATCCACAAATAATTCCTACGCTAACTCTAGGATCTAATAAAGATATTTAACGGAAATCAATCTATATTTTACCTACATTAAAAAGGAAGCATTTGTGTCAATTTTAAGCAAAATAAATTTAAACTGAAAGAAGTTCGTATAAATGTACAGATTGTGGTCTCAAGAATCTAGACAGTAGTATAATATTTTATTATGGATGATTACAGCTATATAATCTATTGGTGTAGATTTAACAATCTTTGTCATTAGAAAGATAGAAACATATTTCAGCTAATTTTCAAGTAAAAAAGACCCCAAAATTACGTTAAAATTATTTAACTCTAATAAAATTCCCTTTTAGTCCTAATCTAATATTGTAAAAATTCTTTCTATGAAATAAATTAAACATATTCTGCAAATAATTCCAACGTTAACTTTAGAATCTAATAAAGATATTTAACGGAAATAAATCTATATTTTACCTACATTTAAAAGGAAACATTTGTGTCAATTTTAAGCAAAATAACTTTAAAGCAAAAGAAGTTTGCATAAGCCAGAAAAATGTATAAATAGTTTTCTCAAAACTTTAGACACTTGGATAATATTTTACATATACGAGAGTAATTAACTAACTACGTGATATAATTATAATACCCTACGCAACAGAGTATAACAAAAAAATTCCTTGGCTTGCGGTTTTCTTTGCTATTTTTCCAAGAAGTCTATAAACTTGTTTGCACATTATAAAAAAGCAAGATGATATAATACACAAAAAAAGAACTCGAATTACTTTTAGTTAAAGAAAGATAAAAATTGAGAGGTTTAAATGAGATTTTTCCTTAAATTTTTCCTATAATTGATAAAACTTAAATGACACTTTTGTGTGGTGTGCTTGGATTGCATCTATATTAATCATTCATATTCGAGCTCATCCGCTTGCCCAGTGGGGATCGAGATCAACTATTTACCAATGCTACAAAATGGAATTGAAGTGCGACAAGGTCAGGGGAAAGGCCGCCTGCTTTTGAGGTACTTGAATTTCAGCCAGAGTTGCCACAGCTGCAGCCTCAAATGGACCATATAACTTTCAGAGCAACTGTTGTCGTTGCTGCTGTTGCTGTTGCTGTTGCTATAGATGTTGCTGTGGTTTTAGCTTATAAGACTTCAGCAGAAGGTAGCAGCAGTTAACCAAAGGTAAGCTGAGATTTTAGCTGACCAAATGGAGACCGCAGATTGCAGATTGCAGATGGCAGAAGGCTAAGAACTAAGAACTAAGAAGAAAAAAAAGGCACGCACATGGCATATGGCCAACATCAAGAGGGAGTTTCATTTCTGACTGCGTGGCGCACTTGCGCCAAAATCACCAGCAACATTACCAGTAACAACAACAGCAACAACAACAGCAACAACATCGGCAACATCGGCAACAGCTGCGTTGATTGCACTTACCTCCCAATGACTGAACATTAACTGGGGACAGGCGAGGCCAGATGTCTGTTTGCGCATCTCCTGCGCAAAGTTGAAAGATTCAATGACCGGCAACAGACAGGTCACGGCAAAGTTGCCACTGCCCTGTGTCAGGTCTCCCGATAGTATTTTGCCATGACGTCTTCCAATTACCGCATACATTTTACCTGCAACAAAAAAAGGAGTAGAATAATTATTACATTATTAATAATTATTATTTTTGAATACCCCAACTTAAAGTTATATTTTTTATAGCTATGAATGAAAATTTATTATAACATAATTTAATTTTAAATTGTAATTTAATTTATAATTGTATTTAAATTT